>BSBK01000333.1:710000-1202500 GCA_027943335.1 Chamaecyparis obtusa
TAATCACAAGAAAGTAAACACAATGGTGAATACATAGCTTTTATTATAATTAAATGAACAAGAAAAAGAAATGTTTTATATAATTATATCTCCAATATTTAAAAGTAAAATATTTCAAAATTATAAATATATCTATTGAAAAAATATATTATTATTTTTCTTATAAAAAAATTTAAATATTTTAAAAAATAAATACAATAAATTTTAATTAACTTTTTGATGTAAAACTTAAAACTATAAATAAATATCTAAACCAATAAAATGAGAGGTTCAGTTGCTAGAGTCTATATTATTATGTGGATAAATATTCATATTTGAATATAAAGGAATAATATAAATAATTTATATACTATTTTAATTAGTGAATTAATTTATTATATTATATTACCATGAATAAATGTACATAATAGTTGAATTTTTTTAATATGACATATAATATACTAATTTAGTAGAATGAGTCTTAGATTTTACATTTGAAAAAAATGCAAATTTAAGACCATTGATAAATTTTATTGTAGCATAGAGAATAAATAATCTTAAATCGAGTTAAGTGAATGCACACTAAAGCATGAGAAAAATAGACTCTTGGATTGCTAGGTTAAGTGATGTTATGTATGTGGAGCCTAATCAGACTTACCCACGGGGTCAAGGGGCAGAGCCCCTTGCGGGGTCCTGGGGCAGTGCCCAGGCAAGGTCAAGGGATAGAGCCCCAGGGCAGGGTCGAGGGGCAGCGCCCCTTGATGCTAAGAATGACTTAATAATATTGTAATGTGTCGGCCATCTATTTTTCTATTAGTCAGAGTATTTTTTTCCCTAATTTTGTTATGTCAAAAAATACTTGTAAAAAGGGCTTAGGTGTTAGAGATTCATTGTAAGATGGATAATTGTAGCCTCCTATGACGTTATTGAGTTGCAGGTTTCAGATTGTAATCACTAGATAATAATAAAGATATTGGACTCGCTGTTGGTGGACGTAGCCCAGGGATTGGGTGAACCACATTAAATTTTGTGTTATTGTGTTCTCTCTTGTTTGTTAATATTTGCATTTTCTGCTTATTATCCTAACAAGTGTATCAGAGCGAGGTTATTTCGTTCGTTCTTTCATATATTCTCTGAAGCAGATCTCACGAGTTAGTGGGAGAGTCTCTCGGTTAAGTGGGAGAAATGGAATATGAGGGTAGGTTGAAGGTTGATAAGTTTAATGGGCAGAACTTCTAGTTATGGAAGATGCAAATGGAGGACTATCTCTATCAGAAGGATCTATGGCGGCCATTAGAGGAATAGCCAAGAAAGAGGTAGAAATGTCTCAAGAAGATTGGGATATTTTGGATAGGAAGGCACTGGGGAGTATTCATCTATGCCTGGCACAATCGGTGGCATTCAATATTACTAGAGCAATGAAAGCTAAAGATCTGATGGACACCCTAGTGAAGTTGTATGAAAAGCCTTCAACTTCAAACAAGGTATTTCTTATGAAGTGTTTATTTAATATGAAAATGGTAGAAGGTGGATCAGTCGCTGATCATTTGAATGAGTTTAATACAGTTACAAGTCAGTTAACCTCGGTTAAAATTACTTTCGATGATGAGGTTAGGGCTCTCTTGATTTTGGTGTTCTTTGCCAGAAAGTTGGAATGGCTTGGTAATGACTGTTAGTAATTCTATTTCTGGTTCAAATACCCTAAATTTTGATGTTGTTTTTGGTATTATATTGAGTGAGAAAATTCGTAGGAAAAGCTCAGGGGCATCCACATCGGGTAGTGTATTGAACACAGAAAGCAGAGGCAGAACAAGAGATAGAGAAAAAAACTCTGGAAATCATGGGAAATCAAGAGGCAAATCAAAGGGAAAAAAGGTTCTAAATCCAAAGGGCCAAATGATTGCTGGTACTGTGGAAAACCAGGTCATAAGAAGAAAGATCAAGAAGACAAAAATGATGGAAACAAGGAGGCAAATGTGGTAAGTAACAAATCCCAAGAGGATGCTTTGCTTTTGTCTTTAGAAATGTTGATGATTCATGGGTGTTAGATTCGGGGGCTTCATTTCATGCTACACCCCATAGAAGTTATTTCATTGATTATGTCCAAGGGGATTTTGGGCTAGTTTATTTGGGAGATAATGAACCCTGTCAAATTGTTGGAAAAGGAAAAAATCAAGATTAAGTTGCATAATGGGAATCATTGGCTACTATAAGAGGTAAGACATGTTCCAAGGCTAAGTATAAATTTAATTTCAGCAGGGCAACTCACTGATGAGGGTTGCATAGTTACTTTTAATGATAAAAATTGGAAGGTTTCAAAAGGTTATGTAGTAGTAGCAAAAGGTGTGAAAGTAGGCACCTTATATCTTTGTACAGGTCATATTGTTCCCTCTACTTTAATTGTTTCAGAGAAAAATGAATGTTCAGGAATAGGTGCTGCAGTTGAGTAGGTAGAACAAGAGACAATAGCTGGAGATTCTGAAATAGCACTGTGGCATTAACAGACTTGGTCACATGAGTGAAAAAGGTATGAAATTACTTCATTCAAAGAAAGTATTACCAGGTCTGAAATGTGTTAATATGGATTTTTGTGAAAGTTGTGTGTATGGAAAGCAAAAGAGAGTCAGTTATGTAAAAAGTGGGAAGGAAAAGAAAGATGAAAAATTAGAGCTTGTGCATACATATGTATGGGGTCTAGCTCAGGTATCTTCCCTTGGTGGCTCTCAGTATTATGTTACATTCATTGATGATGCAACTAGGAAAGTATGGATATATTTCACTAGACAGAAATCTGATGTATTTGAAACTTTTAAGAAATGGAAAAGCTTGGTTGAAAATGAGACTGGAAAAAGATTAAAATGTCTCAGATCTGATAATGGTGGTGAGTATTACAGAAAAGAATTTGAAGATTATTGTGCCTCTTCTGGTATTCGTAGATAGAAAAGTGTACCAAGGACTTCACAAGAAAATGGAGTGGCTGAATGCATGAATAGGACAATAATGGAGCGTGCAAGGAGTATGAGGTTGCATACTAGGCTGCCCAAAAATATGTGGGCAGAGGCTGTGAACACTATTTTTTATTTAATCAATAGAGGCCCCCCTACTCCTTTGGACTATGGTATTCCAGAGGAAGCATGGAGTGGTAAGAAGGTGAGTTATTCTTTTCTCAAAACCTTTGGTTGTGAAGCTTTTGTACTTATAGATTTTGAAAATAGAACCAAGCTGGAAGCTAAGTCAAAGAAATGTGTATTTGTTGGATATGGCATTGATGAATTTGGTTATAGGCTTTGGGATTTTGAAAATCATAAAATTGTAAGAAGTCGGGATGTCATATTCAATGAGAAAGTGTTGTACAAAGATCTATTGCAGCAGCATGAGAAGAAAGAAAATGATTATGTAGTGCTGGATGATATTCCAAATGCTAATGTTCCAGTAGTTCCTTATGCTCTGCAACAAAAGCAACAACAAATACCACACACCCCAATGAATGTTAGATGGTCAACAAGGCTAAGTAGACCTCCAGATAGATTTTCACCTTCTTTGTATTCTATCTTATTAACTGATGCTAGTGAACTTGAATGTTATAATGAAGCTATGCAGGTGGATACAAAACTTCAGTGGGAGTCTGCAATGATAGATGAAATGGACTCTTTGCTGAAAAATCAAACATGGGATTTATGTCAGTTACCTGCAGGAAAACGGGCTTTGTAGAATAAATGGGTTTACAGGTTGAAAGAAGAAGATGGAGGTAAGAAAAGATTTAAAGCCAGATTAGTCGTAAAAGGATTTGCACAAAAACATGGTATTGATTTTGATGAGATTTTTTCTCCAGTTGTTAAAATGACTTCTATTCGTACTGTTTTAAGTATTGTGGCTACTGAAGATTTTCATTTAGAGAAGCTTGATGTTAAAATAGCCTTTCTTCATGGTGATTTGAATGAAGAAATTTATATGGTACAGCCACAGGGATATGAGGTCAAGGGTAAGGAGAGTTTAGTGTGCAAATTGTAGAAAAGTTTATATGGCCTGAAGCAAGCACCTCGGTAATGGTATATTAAATTTGATACTTTTATGCATGAGAATGGATACACTTGATGTAATTCTGACCATTGTGTTTATTTCAAGAGGTTACATAATGACAGCTACATTATTCTATGTTTATATGTTGATGATATGCTTGTAGCTGGTTCTAACATGGATCATATTAATGGGTTGAAACAACAGTTAGAAAAATATTTTTCTATGAAGGATTTTGGGGCAGCCAAGAAAATCCTTGGCATGAAAATTTGTAGAGATAGGAAGAACAAAAAATTAACTCTATCTCAGGCTGATTATGTTGAGAAGGTGTTGCAGAGATTCTACATGAAGGATGCCAAAGTTGTCACTACACCTTTTCCTGGTCATTTGAAATTGACTAAAGAAATGTGTCCAAAGACACCAGAAGAAGAGGCAAGAATGTCCAAGATACCTTATGCTTCAGCTGTAGGGAGCTTAATGTATGCTATGGTATGTACTAGGCCAGATATTGCACATGTAGTGGGAGTTGTTAGCCGGTATATGAGTCACCCTAGGATTGAGCATTGGAATGTAGTCAAATGGATTCTCAGATATTTGAGAGGTACATCCAATAAGTGTTTACACTTTGGGGGCTCTTCTACTACTGTTCATGGCTATGTTGACTCAGATTTGGTAGGAGATATTGATACTAGATGGAGTACTATAGGTTATGTATTTACTGTTGGTGGGACAACAGTGAGTTGGATTTCTCAGTTACAAAAGGTGAATGCTTTATCTACTACAGAGGTAGAGTATGTTGCTGCTACAGAGGTAGCCAAGGAGATGATATGGCTTCAATTCTTCATAGAAGAATTGGGACATCCACAGGCAGATAATTATTTGTATTCAGATAGTCAGAGTGCCATTCATCTTGTAAAGAATTCTGCTTTGCACTCAAAAACAAAGCACATCCAGTTGCGATATCGTTTCATTCGGTCAGTATTGGATGATGGATAGTTAAGGTTAGAGAAGATACATACAGATGATAATCCAGCAGATATGTTTACAAAGACAGTCACAAGGGAGAAGCTAAATTCCTGTTCAGCTTCGATTGGTCTTCTAGACTGAACAAAATAAAAGAACAGCTGAGTCCAGGGTGGTTTCATTATTCTAGTGGGAGCTACAAGTTTTGGTCGATCAGTCTCCAAGTGGGAGGTTATTGTTGTGGAGTCTGATCAGTCTCCAAGTGGGAGATTGTTATGTATGTGGAGCCTAATCAGACTTATCCATGGGGTCAAGGGGCAGAGCCCCTTGCGGGGTCCTGGGGCAGTGCCCCAAGTGGGGTCAAGGGGCAAAGCCCTAGGGCGGGGTCGAGGGGTAGCACCCCTCGATGCTAAGAATGACTTAATAATATTGTAATGTGTCGGCCATCTATTTTTCTATTAGTCAGAGTATTTTTGGCCCTAATTTTGTTATGTCAAAAATACTTGTAAAAAGGGCTTAGGTTTTAGAGATTCATTGTAAGATGGATAATTGTAGCCTCCTGTGATGGTATTGAGTTGCAGGTTTCAGATTGTAATCGCTAGATAATAATAAAGATATCAGACTCTCTATTGGTGGACGTAGCCCAGGGATTGGGTGAACCACATTAAATTTTGTGTTATTGTGTTCTCTCTTGTTTGTTAATATTTGCATTTTCTACTTATTATCCTAACAAGTGAGTTATGACATTACAATTATAAAGAATAAAACAATACTTTGTAGAGAGTCAAAGAGTAATTGGGAAAGAAAAAAAATCATACACATTCATTAAAATAATGAGACAAATTTTATTTTTATTTATTTATCTAGACTATTAAAAATTAGTCTAATTTTTTTAAATATTAATTATTTTGATATGAAATTCATGTAGTCAAGGGTGGAGGATCCAATTAAGGATTGTCGAGCCTTGTAGCCAAACACCAGCATAGTGGAATAACACAACAAGAAACCAGATCTAAAAGAAAATAGATGTCTTTATTCATCGACTAACTGATTACAGGCAATGTGTCGGGTGGTAAGGCCTTCCCGGTTATCACCAATTACAATGCAAGAAATAGATCTACAAGATCACAAAGCATCCAACACACTTCTCCTCAGCTAGCCTAGGTCTACAATAAGTACAACAGTGGTAGGCACTCCAAGAAAGATCTAAACTTGTACTCCAACTTCTAAGCAACCTTTCTACTACCTAAGCTTGCAAGCTACTAACTCTGCTAGATCTAATTTGAACTCTAGATCGATGCCTAAACAACTACCCAAACATCTCCTTAAATACTAATCCAAGCCACAAGTCAGCTGAACCAAACAATTAAATCCCAAAAGCTAGTCGGCTCCCAAATATATAAATATTAAATGCCAAACATCAGTCAGCTCACAAATCACTTCACAAATATTTAATTGACCAAGTCAGCCTCCAAATCCACATAGGATAATGCAACACACTAGATCTAGGTCCCCACATGTCCAATGATCAATCCATAACTTGAGGAACACAACCCAGATTAAATGCATTAGTCAGCCAAGCCGAATCTCTAAGAACAACCATCGGTAAGCCAAACTACCGAGCGTTAGGAAATACACCGAGCAACCATACCAACCCAGCTCCATAAGCATTACCGAGCACCAATGTCAACTGAGCATCATAGACATTGCTGAGCACTAGAAGTACCAAGTTTCCTTCAATGACCGAGCTCCCTTCAACAATCGACACACTACAGCAACCAAAAAAAGGCATAAACACCGAGACCTCATCAGTAACCGAGCATTGAACAACAAACTACCAAGTCACCGAGATCCACCAGAACTTCCAACTGAGAATCCCCACCAAGACCACCACCAAGATCACTGAGCTCCATCGGTGAAGCCTAACAAATTTTGACCAAAAATCACCATCAAAGACTGAGAAACACCAATCTTCTACCGAGATTACTGGCCAAGTAACCAAACATCGCCAGATAGTTACCAAGACTGCCAGTATCTTCAGCCACCGAGCAATAAGCCAGGATGCCACTGCATTAGACTCATAGGGCACAAATAAAAGTGTGTCCCACACTTTCTCACCAAAACTCCACTTCATTTTCACCAAAGGTTTCCACTCCATCACAGGAAAGAGAACCAATCTGCAACCCAACCAATCAATATGTTCAACATCTAGAATAGACCGAGCCATCAATCCATCACCAAGGATCAAGGAAGAATCCCATCTCAGAATCTCATCACCAAACTTATCACTACCAACTAGTGACTCAAGTCTGCAACCAGCAAACCACATCTACACCATAATACCAAAGAAAAGCCATTTGATAACACCAACATCACTGAGGTGTTCATCAGCAGGTGTCTCCTCATCTACAACAACCTGATCAAGCACAACCATATGCTCTACAATTTCTATGTCAGGCACAACCAACTAAACATGAAAACCAATCTTCTCTCCAACCTCAACAAGATCAATATCATCGTCGGTAATCATAGGTAACTCAGCAACAAGCACAAGTTGCTCTATAGGTTTGATGTCAGACTCCACCAACCGACCATCAAAACCAATTTCACATACTTCTTCAACCTCCGAACTGTCATAAGAATCCTTGCCAAGATATCTTCTCTCATGAACGATTTTATGAACTAGCAAAATAACTTTCCTCTAGATCGGCATGCTCCAACTCTGGTAAGTTTTACAAATCTCAACAACACTTTCTCTTACAAGGTTCTTAACTTGGTTCTCCATGCAGTTCAACAAATCCACTTCCAATCTAGCAAACCTCTTAGAAATCACATCACCAAGGTCCAATCCTCTCAGAGAAATCTCTAAAGATCTTTGAAAACCTTCTGCAACAAACCCTAACACCGACCACCTTGCGACAACTTCCAAGTTGTATGCAAGTCAGATCACAACCTGCCACCTTGCATGAACAACTATGGCATGATTTCACAAGTTCAATGTCACAGATCTATAACTCAAATTGCGCACAATCTCTGCTCCAACAGGATCAACTTCGCAAGATCGGCCTTGCTAGGTCAACCTTCTGCTTCAACAAGATCAAACTCTCACTCTAATACCACCTCATGCATTCAAGGATGGAGGATCTAATTAAGGACTATCTGACCTTGTAGCCAAACACCAACATAGTGGAATAACATAATAAGAAACTAGATCTGAAAGAAAAGAGATGTCTTTATTCATCAACTAACTAATTATAGGCAATGTACTGGGTGGTAAGGCCTTCCCATTTATGGCCAATTATAATGCAAGAAACAATTCTACAAGATCGCAAAGGATCCAACACACTTCTCCTTAGCTAGCCTAGGTCTACAACAAACACAACACTGGTAGGCACTCCAAGAAATATCTAAACTTGTACTCCAACTTCCAAGAAACCTTTCTGCTACCTAAGCTCACAAGCTACTAACTCTGCTAGATCTAATATGAACTCCAAATCGATGCCTAAATAACTACCCAAACATCTCCTTAAATACTAATCCAAGCCACAAGTTGGTTGGACCAAATAATTAAATCCCAAAAGCTAGTCGGCTCCCAAATATACAAACATTAAATGCCAAACATCAGTCGGCTCACAAATAACTTCACAAATATTTAATTCACCAAGTCAGCCTCCAGATCCACATAGGATAATGCAACACGCTAGATCTAGGTCCCCACACATCCAACGGTCAATCCATAACTCGAGGAATGCGACCCAGATTAAATGCATCAGTTAGCCAAGCCAAATCTCCAAGAACAACTTTCAGTAAGCCAAACTACCGAGTGTCAGGAAATACACCGAGCAACCATACCAACTGAGCTCCACAAGCATTACTAAGCACCAATGTGATCAACCGAGTACCATAGACATTTCTGAGCACCAGAAGTGCCAAGTCTCCTTCAATGACCAAGCTCCCTTCAATGACTGAGTCCTCTAGTGATCGAGCCACTTTAGCAACTGAGAAAAAGGCATAAACACTGAGACCTCATCGGTAACCCAGCACCGAGCAACAAACCACCAAGTCACCAAGATCCACTAGAACTTCCAATTGAGAATCCCCACCAAGACCACCACCAAGATCACCGAGCTCCATCAATGAAGCCTAACAAACTTTTACCAAAAATCACCATCAAAGACTAAGAAACTCCAATCTTCTACTGAGATTACCAGCCAAGTAACCGAACATCACCAAATAGTTACCGAGATTGCTAGAATCTTCAGGCACTGAGCAATAAGCTAGGATGCCACTGTATCAAAAATTAAGAAGATACATCATAGATATTTTCGTAGAACAAATCAAATTGTCTTTTTTTTTTTTTTGGTAAAAGGTCAAGGCCAAAATTTTATTAAATGATTAAACTTATATAGATACCCTGCTCAGTGCAGGTGTTGGTAGGGAAGAGCGGGGTTGAGAAACCCTCCAGCCTAGCCCGGGACCATAGTCTAATTTTCATACATTTCATTATAGGAGGGCATTCCCTTCCTTTACATGTCATAAGAGACAAAAATTTTAATCCTTCCTTCTAATGTCATCCTTGATTTGATTCGGTTTGCTCTTTCTCATTGATTTACTCTAATCCTGCTTAGATTAATGCTTTGCAGATCTTGTCATACTAGATACCCCTTTGCACTGGCTGCACTTCTTGTTAGTGTAAAAATGCATAATATCACCATAAGAAAAATAATTGGTGAGGAAAGGAGAGGAAAGATTAAAAAAAAACCTCCCTGCCAGGATAAAACCTTTCTGCAAAAACTATGCCTTTGTTGGTATAGTTGATAAAAAAAGATAAACCTTAAGCTAGTCATTGTGGTCAGTGATTCCAAGAAAACAATAATATATTCTTACTTAGACTAATAAATACTACTCAACTGTAGAGGAATCCATATATGAAGAAGAAAGTTATTTGAGATATGCATAAAATAGTAATGTCTATGCAAAGATATGTCCTAAAGAAAACAAAAGAACCCATTAGTGCTTGGAAAGATTAATGGTATCCAAAAGGCCTTTTCCTGAACCGATCCTATTTGCTTTCAGACATCCTATTACCCAAAGTTCTTTATTTTGAAATGATTTTTCCTTGCTAATTCCAAGGATAGCAACTTTGAAGGTATACCTGTCGGCCATGTTAGCTCTTATTTCCATCTATCCAAGCATATAGCAAATGAAGTAGACTAGAAATATAGGCCTCATAATAACCATGCTGAAAGTATGATGGTATATATTCAGGAATCAACTTTAATGGAAAAATCCTTTGCTATCAGTTGAGAAAATGGGGATAAATAGAGGACCTTAGTACTAGTCCCGGAGATTGTTGTTTCATAAGGCAAACTTATGAAAAAACTAATATGTAATTAAAGTGAATACTAGACAAAATAAATATATATACAAATATGCATGAATAAACATCCATATGGATATATGTGTGAATAAATATATGTATATATGTATTTACACAAACACACACACACACACACACACACACACACACATATATATATATATGTAAATACATATATACATATATATATGTGTAAATACATATATATATATATATATACATATATATATATATATATATATATATATATATATATATATATATATATATATATGTATGTATATATATATATGTATGTATATATATATATATATGTATATATATATATGTATATATATATATATATGTATATATATATATATATATGTATATATATATATATATATGTATATATATATGTATATATCTATATATATATATATATATATATATATATGTATATATGTATATGTATTTACATATATATATATATGTATTTACATATATATATATATATGTATATATGTATTTACATATATATATATATGTATATATGTATTTACATATATATATGTATATATATATATATATATATATATGTACCTATGTATATATATATATATATATATATATATATATATAGATATATATATATATATATTTAGATACAATCATATATATATATATATATATATATATATATATATATATATACAAACATGCATTGATATTTATATAAAAATATACATATGTATATATGTGTTTCATAAACTTTTATATACATATATATGTAGATATATACATATATATGCAGATATATATATATATATCTAAATAAGTGGAAATTCACTTAGGAGATGAAGTTTCAGTTTGCATGTAATGATTCTAATTGTGCTAACTCAAATTGAACTAATCTTTTAGTAGTAAACTATTGCATGTATTATGAATATATATTCAAAACCAGAGACTAGAAGAAGTGCATCCCTTATATTATTTCTTGTATGGAACTTTGATACAATGTGATCAGAATGATTTATCCAAGAGTATTGTACATCAAATTGTCTCTTATGGAGACTTTGAGGAGCTAGAGGAAGCCGAGGAGTCTCTATCTTCCTTGACCAATTTTAGTCTGATGCTATCATCCACAAAGTAGTCATTCATCCAGTTACCATTCGGCGTGTTGGATCTTTTCCTTGCAAGACCAAACTTGAATGAAATGGTTGGGCTTGAATCACAAGTTAGGCACTCAAGCTTGACAAGAAAAACAATCCAATTGATGAGGATAGAGAGAAATCCTCCTTCTTCATTGAGCTCAACATTCACTCAGGTAGGTATTGCCTTATTTGCACACTCATGCCATCCTTTTGGTGAATAAAAGGCCTGCAGATAGATTAGTGTGGAATAGCCTTCAAACCCCTTCAGGTAACCTATACCCCAATGAAGCCAATTCATATACAAACAGCTCTATTTGCATAGAATGAGTCTGAAGACTAGAGAGGAACTCCTACTACTACCACCAACATTAAAATGTTATTGATATATAAAGATGCAGGAAATAGCCAAAACCCATCAAACATTGGACTCAACTGAATACACTAATCCTTGATCAGTGCCATTATCCATTAGGCAAATCATCAAATGCAAGTATAGAAACATGAACCAACTACTGTCAAAGACTCAAAGCCATAAATACAACTGTTCCAGCCCATCCAATACTTATAAGATCCTTCTGTAGACAACCAAACTGAATCTATGCCCTATCTGAAGTATCTTTCACTTGATCCTAGATCAAGAACTAAAGACTAGAACATATACAGAGGCAACCCAATGTAATGGACCAGAAAATCCAAAAATCATAAGGCTGACACTAAGGAGAGACTTGAAAGCTTGAAACAATTGTATTACTTTTGATGAATCATGTACATGTCTATACCAGAAAATGAAATTACCACTTCAATAACCTATAAAAGACTTCTAGAAATTCTATTCAGCTTCCTACAATGCGACAGAGTTTACTACTTCCCACAGGAACCAAAATAGAATGGAACCCTTACACAGTCAAAAAAGCTACAACTTATACCACTAGCTACCTTGGAAACCCAAAATAGGTTGCAACAAGCTACAGACAGCTAGGGCATAGGTTTTCAATGGCTAGAACAACCAAAAAACATCAAAAATTACTGCAGGGGAAGGAAACACAGGCAACCTGGATAATCAGATCCAAGAATGATCTTCATTTATGCCAATCCTCTGAAAATGTACCAAGGAACAAGAATTTGTCATGCCAAATAGTCCTTTCACCCACCTGCAAATACACCTCGAGCCAAGATTGTATTCATTCCTTTACGGTACAAATCCCTGCAATCACATTTGAAATCAGGTGCCAACAGCTAGCCGATCAACCTTTAAATCATAGTCCCTGGTATCACGCTTTCCTATAAAATTGGGTGACCCATAAAGGAATCCTATTTCACATTTAGGCCTGGTCGCATGATCGCAAGAGACTTTACTCACCCCCATGATCATGCAACTGCAATCACTTAGCCACAGTCAATAGTCAATCACAAACCCCCTGAAAGGTCCTCGCTCTAGTCAGCAGTCAGGCAACCAATCAAAAACTAGCATGTCGACAAGACTGGCATCATGGGCCCACCTTAGAACTCTGCAACTGCGACGTCTGGCGGTTAGTCACATGATCGCATAGCTCAGAGACGAGCTATGCAAACATGTGACAACCTGCAAACCATTACCGCCAGCATAACCGCCACCACTACCAGTCATTAAGTAATGGTCCCACCAAGCACATCCACCTCAGCACCTTGCTGACCAATCAAAAACCTTACACGCCAGCACCGAGAAACCACCACATCAGACCACGTGAACCAACCAAAACACAGCGGGACCACTTCCACTCTGCCGATGGGCCCCACGCGCAAGGAAGGAGCCTTGTTACATGGTCACATGTCAGAAAACTCTGACATGCGATCATGTGACAACCAATCATTTTAAGAACTTTGAAAACCCGGGCCCACCACCACGGACGCCACATTACCACCTAGCACCAGGCCCCAGGGACACATGTCAACTAGTAGCATGATCGCATGTCATAAAACTCTAACATGGGATCATGCGACAACCAACTATGAGCCGCCACATCACCGCCAACGGGACCACCAAACAACAACCACCATCGGGCCCCACGCGCAAGGAAGGAACCGATCGCATGGTCGCATGTCAGAAATTTCTAACATGCGATCATGCGACAACCAATCAATTTAAAGCCCTTTGAAGACTCAGGTCCACATGACAGGTGGCAATCGGTCAACTTCATAAGAAATAAACCTCATGCAACTTTTCCATGCGAACAAGCGATAGCCACAGATTCTATCTGAACATTAATTGCACCAACCAACTGCGAAGAACCGGGACCCACGCGGACAGGTGGCAAGCGGTCGCATGATCGCATGTCAGAAAAGTCTGACATGCGGCCATGTGACAACCAATCATTTTGAAACCTTTGAAGACTCGGGCCCACCATCCATTGCACTTGCGCAGTTAGGGAACGCCAGCAAATAGGAAATTGTGAGGTCGAAAACACACAGGGTTTTCAATGGAAAAGATCGAAAACACACAAGGTTTCTGATGCCAAAAGATAAGCGCACAAAAGATGTAAGGCACAAGGTTGAAAACAATGAAGGTTTTCACACAGACCGAAAACATCATGGATTTTCAAAAATATTGTGGGTTTTCGACACTGTGGTAGATTTTTAAAATTTGTTTCCTGCTGACCTTAAAACTTGAATAACTTTCTGGATTTTGTGATTCAGCACGTGTAAATTGGACTAGAGCAAGGTGACACATTGAAGAGCATGGAGTAGGACACTTCAAGAAAACTTGCAAGGAAATGGGCCATTTTCAAAAAAAATTGCATTGACAGGAAAATGGACCAACATGGTGGGGGTCTTACGTGGGTAAAAAACAACAAGAAATCCAAGTTCCCCATGATAGAGGGGGTCATAGCTAAGAATCTATCTCAATCATCTACTTCTAGAATAGGGAAGGTGGGTACATTTTTATTGTTGATGATCCTCTTGTCATAGCCTTTGGGCCTAGGGATGGTTAAGTCCATTTAGATTCTATTGAGAGCATTGTCTAAGTCCAGTAAGTATTTCTTTTTGAAGATCCTTCTACCAAGTGTCCAATGGCTTTGATGTCAGGATCAACTTGTAATGTTGATGTGATGAACATGGTGGGATGTCAGAGTTAACTTGGTGTCTATTGGTGTTTTCCCTAAATTCCTTGCCAATGATAACTGCCACAACCCTAACAACAATATTATATTTGATCATCCGTATTTTTTTAATTCTTTTGGATGAGATCTTTCCCCCAAAAGTGACTTGTTTTTCTAGGCATTTTAGTTTAATAGGGGTGGCCATTTTGAGAGGGGTATCTCAGAGTAGAGGACAGGATGATTAGGAAATGAATTAGTGTTAATAGAGCCCATAGATGATGGCAATTCCCAACGACCCTTCGATTCTCCTCCTTTCACAAACCATTATATGGCTTGTCAGTTTAGATTCTCCTATGCCTAATGATACTATAGTTTTGAGTCTTTCCAGAAGATAGAACCTATTCCTAAGAGTATCTACAATAGACTCTAGAGATTAATTAACTCAAGAGATTAAATAACCAAGTTAGTAGACTAGGGTGAAGGATGCTGAGTGTGATGTAGCCTAGGGTTACATTCTTGGGTCTGGCAAGAGTGGTTTATAGCTCTACTAAGGCACCCTACTACCACCAGGTTCCTTGGAAGTCTACAGGAATTACTACCTTACTATCTTAGGGAAATTTCTTGCTAGGAACCAAAATCTGAATACCTCAAGCCATGGTTAGATGTGTTATCCTTTTATCCTGAGTGCAGGGATTCCTGCTATGTCGAATAAATTATCAAAGGAGCCTATAAGGATGATAAGTGTAGTGTATACCCTTCAGTGAGCTCTTTAAGAAATGTATGGTTATAATTCCCTGATCCTAACCTATATTCAATACTAGAAAGGATCCTAATAAGTATATGTGCCTGAAATCATTATTATGTTAAAACTAGGGAATCCCAAAAAAATTTAATCTGAGCTTATGGTGTGAAACTTGAAAACCCAATACAAATCTATCAAATGTTTCAGAAGAATACTTAAAAATGTGCAAATGATGGAAAAATTACCATTTGCATCAAATAAAGTTAAAATCTTGCTGGGAAAGAAACGCTAAGAGTGATTTTGATATGATTTATACTATATTCTGATAAAGTCCAAGGGTAAATACAGAGCTGATGATAAACTTATGCTATACCAAAATAATAATTCCAAGCTTGTCCTTGTCAATTGTCTTGCCTAAAAACCAAAATATAAACAGTCTAGCCTAGTTACAAACCAAAAATCATATTGGATAGTTCATAAAGATAATCTATTATTTAAATATTTCCACCTTAATATTTAACGAGCCTTTTTGGACAATGTTGCAACACCAAGAGGTGTCCTTCATCTACAGAATGATGATCTCCTCCTTTTCTTCTTTATACTCCCGAGATGATCTCTTAACTGGAGGGGAAACCATATCCATTTCAACTAGAACATCAAAGCCCTCTGCACGCCAATAGTTGAGGACTTCTTCTAAATCAACCTCCTCCCTAAGAGTTGTAGCAATGAGAAAGTCTAAATTATTCCTCATTGAAGGCCACACCTTATTGAAGGTGGCCTCATCCTTGAAGAATAAAATTGGAAGTCACTGAAAATTTGGTATGGAAGGAAGTGCCTCCAGATCCTTCTTCATGTATAGTTTGAGAAAAGGTATGGTGAGGTCCTTGTTGATACCGTAAGCTGCATTTTCTAGACCTCCTAGGATTTCATCCTTAAAGATTACCTTAGCTACCTTAATAACCCTCTCCTTCTCGATTGCATTAAAAATTGTGAGTGCTAAGAAAAGACCAACCACATGCCCATTAACTCTAACTAAAAAATCATTGTCAAAATGATCTTCTCCAAGTCCTCTGATCAGGGCCATGTGAATTGTGTCCAAGAGGGGTTTGAGGATTTGGTTCCATCGCTCTAGCCTCACCGGGCCTTGAAAGGCCATTTGTCAATTTTCCTTTTTGTGGAAGGTAACGACTCTGGTTTCCATTGTTGCATGCAAACTCGATCCTTAGTTCTCTACCCAGTTCTCTACCACTGCCTTACTTCCCCAAAATCCCCTAATTTGTTTCTTCTTGGAGTGAAATACAATTGATCAGTTGATGGCTAATAAAACTCGTGATGCATTGCTCTTAATTATGGGGAGTGAAGTTGATCATGTGAGAATATGATTACTAACATGATTAATGCATACTTATGGTAAAAATAGTTGTGTTCCAAATTAATCTAGATGCAGAATAATAGCATAGATCATTGATTGAGAGGGGAGTGATGAAGGCTTATTAATCCCTAGAAATTAGTACTACTAGGGGTGGAAACATTTAGTTGGGTACCTTTGTGCCTCTAAATGCATCTAGAATTTGTAGGAAACTCATGTGAGTTATGGTACTCTAGGATCTCCTTAATGAATATCTTGGAAAATGAGGGAAGAGCCAATTCAAGGATAAAAGTTAATAGCTGATAAGGTTTAATCTCACCTCAACCTATTTCTTGATAAATTCTTCTATTATAGCACTAAGTTATTATAAGCCCTATAATTAATAGCTCATGGATGAACACTAAAAGACCTCCATTGGTCTTCTAAAGAAAATGTTGAGGAGAAGGGTGGGTTGGTTATATGTTTAAGGTTGCGTCCTTATCTGCCCCTAGGTTTGGTAATTCGTTAGCTCGCCTATTCCCTTCTCTATAAATATGATTAATGGAGATTTCCTTAAAGGAATCACAGAGGGTTAATGCTTGTAATAAAAGAGATTTAGTCTCCAATTATGGATTTTTCCTTTCCTTAGCGCATTGATGATTATTGTAGAGTCTCCTTCTATTTCTAGACATCTAAGTCTCAATGAAGCACATATACTTAGTCCTTGGACCAGTGCATAGATTTCTGCCCAATTATTAGTTTCTATCCCTATTGATTCTAATATAGTTGCAATTTCCTTTCCTTCCTCATTATGTACACAAAAACCAATACCTACAACCCCTGGGTTGCCTCTTGAGGTGCCATCAAATTTTAGTTTAAACCAACCTTCTTTTGGGGGTCTCCATTTGCACTCCGCTCTTTTAGATGTCATGATATTGTTCCCAGAGCCTATAAAAGGGGGGAGGGTAAGACCGATCCATTTACCTCAAATTTTCCCATTCGAATGACTCATGTTCAAATTAGTATCTTGACATTTGGATATTCTACAATTGGATTTTTCTATGATGCTCGCCTCAATCTTATTTCATAGTTGTTTCCATTCTAATTTCTCATCTTTAAAAATCCTTCTGTTGCATTCCTTCCATAATTCCTAAATCAAAATTGAGGGGGAGGAAATCCATAGGTTTGTATAAATGCTATCCTTTTTTAAGGTAGGCCATGCTTGAAGCATTGTTAGAGGAGAGTTTGAGAAGGGTGATGTCCATCCCAGGTTATTAACTAACTAGTCCCAACATTTATTTGCAAAAGGGCAATTGAGAAATAGATGGTCAATGTCTTCTTTTCTGGATTTGTAGAGGACACACCTACTAGGACCATAGAACCCCAACTTTTTAAATCTATCTGCTATTAAAATTTTATAGTTGAGGGCGAGCCAAGTAAAAAAAATTGCTTGATGAAGGCAATTTTTGTTCCAGCAAAGGTTGATGGGTAAGTTAGTTTTGGGATGATTATAGTTTTGGGAGATGAGATTGTACCCATCTTTGGTGTTGTATTCCCCTATTTTTTAGCCATCCCAAACTAGTGTGTCTTCAGCAGCTCTAAAAACAAGCTTTCTTTTGTTAAGGATTTCAGTAATTTTTTATTCCTCTAAAGCTGAAATACCCAACCCCTCCATAGATTTCCATTCCCATTTCATTCCATTAACTTTAAATAGTCTTTAAGGCATACACCTATCTTTTCTTTGAGGGGATTTACGAGGGTAGCATTAACCAAGGATTTAGATAGGGGTTCATAGCCACCCCAAGAATCATCCTAGAAAAGAATATTCTCTCCTGAGCTAGGATTAAAGGTGAGTTTTTCTTTTATGATGTATCTACAACTCATCATAAAATTCCAGATTTTGGATCCTTTGGGAGGGGAAGCTTCTCTAAAAATGTTAGAGGGGTTTGTGTTTGAAAGATATTTATAGATGAGGATTTGGGCCCATTTAGCCTTCGGATTCCTATAAAGCCTCCAGATTAACTTAGCTCCCAAATCTCTCCCATGATCTTCCAAATTCTTGAGACCTACCCCACCTTTAGTTTTAGGTTTGCATAAATTTTCCCATGAGATAAGGGGTATTTTCTTTTTTTCTTGACTCCCTTGCCATAGGAAAGTTCTCAGAGGTTTGATGATCTCCTTTTTTTTATTAGGGGGAAGGTGGATGCATGAGGATTGATATGTTGGCATGGTTGATAGAATGGATCTTATCATGGTTATTCTCCCAGCAGAGGAGAGCCATCTTCCTTTCTAGGAATTCATCTTTCCTTTGATTTTGTTGATGACAAGATCCCAGCTGTTTGTCTCTCTCTGATCTTTAACTAGGGGAAGGCCTAGATATTTACATGGGAGTGCTACTAGTTTAAAGTTGAGGGTCCTACAAATGTCCTTTTTAGTATCTTTGTCTGTGTTAAAGAAGAAGATTTCTAACTTGTTCGAATTAATTTCTTGTCCCGAGGCTTTCTTATATGTTTCCAAAATCTTTTTAAAGATTTTTTCTTCCTTCCTACTACTAGATCCATAAAGCAGCATGTCATCTATGAAGTGTTGATGTGTTGTAGGATCTAATTGGCTGGTTATGGTTATTAAATCTCTATTTCCTCTCTCTTTTTTAGTAGTTATAGTTCTGCCAAGGGCTTCAGCCATGATGATAAATAAAAATGGAGAAATAGGGTCACCTTGTCTTAAACCTCTAGATATGTTGAAGAAATCTTCTATAGTTATATTTACTAGAATGGAAACCATAGGGGTAGAGATACATTCAAAAATTAGATTAATCTAGCTTTTAGAAAATCCAAAGGCCTCTAGACATTTGCACAAGAATCTCCAATCAACCTTATCGTAAGCTTTCTTAATGTCTAGTTTAATAAGCATGCTTGGCTTTTTTATTTTTTGTATTGAGTGGATAGCTTCTTGAACTATGATTACCCCATCAAAGATGGACCTACCTGGCATAAAACCAGTTTGTTCTTCACTAATAATGAGTGGGAGAAGTTTTTGAAGTCTAAGTGAAAGAGTTTTAGTAAGGAGTTTGTATAACGTGTTACACAATGCTATTGGTCTGTAGTCATTGAGGTTTGAGGGTTTATCCTTTTTGGGAATAAGGGTAATAAAAGTATTATTTACTTCCTATAGAATTTTCCCTGAATTTCTTACTCCTTCTAGGGCCTCGGTTACTTCCTTGCCTACAAAGTGCCAACATTGCTGAAAGAAAATGGCTGAGAAGCCATCTGGTCCTGGTGATTTGTCTGGATTCATGAGCATAAGAGCATTTTTAACTTCTTATTCTATAAATTTGTTAGAAAGTCTTTTATTGTGCTATTTGTTTATAATTTTGGGTATATTTTTAAGCATTTCCACTTGACTTTCTAAGTTTGAACTCTCCCTATTACTCAAAATTTGATCAAACAAATCCACTACTTCCAAGGCTATTTCCTTTGGATCGTCAATTTTGACTCCTGCCTCATTGGTTATGCTTGCTATTATGTTCACATTTTGTCTTTGTTTCGTGCTATTGTGAAAGAATTTTGTATTCTTATCACCTGCTTCTAACCAGGTTTCCCTTGATTTTTGTTTCCAAAATAATTCTTCTCTTGCTAAGACTTCTTCATATTCTTTGAGAAACTCTTTCTCTTTTAAGTACAAATCTTCATTCATTCCTTTTTGAATAACTTGTGAATTGATCTCATTCATTTCCTTCTCTAAATTTAGTTTCGATTTAAAAATGTTTCCAAACTTATTTGCATTCCATTCCAGTAGTTTCCTTTTAATCCATTTTAGTTTTTTTACCACTGTAAACATTTTTTATCCTAAAATAATAGGTTCTGACCACCAAGTCTCTAGAAGCTACAGAATGTCTGGATCTCTTAGCCAAGCCTGTTCAAACTTAAAAGAGCTCTTCTTAGGTTTGGCTTCTGTTAGAATGTTGAGAAATATCGGATAATGGTCTGAACCTGAGACTGATAGAATTTTGGCTTCAAGGGAGAACTCATGATCGATCATGCTACCCTTAAGGAAGAATCTGTCTAGCTTTTTAGAGATGTTGTAGAAGCCCTTCCTCCTGTTGTTCCAAGTGAAGGAATTATCATCTATTGGGATTTCTAAGAGATAATTTCTCTCCTTCCAAAGGATGAAGTCTCTGGCTACTACTAGAAGAGATTTTACTCCCCCTTTTTTCTCTAAAAGTTTAGAGATCACATTAAAATCACCTCCTAAAAAGAAAAGTTCATCATTCTTATGATTCATGAAATTTTCATTTTCTTGCCAAACTAAAAGTTTCTCCTTATCTTGTGTTGGACCATATATATTAATGAGATTAAAGGTTAGGTTATTCCTAAAGTCCTTGACTAGACTAGCCATCCAATATCCTTTCTTTTCAAGAATGTCAATAGCAATGTGTTTGGGATCCCAGATGAAGGAAAGGCCCCCTGAAGCTCCTGTAGCATTTGATGCCTCAATGAGTTTGAATCCTACCTTTTTTTTGAACTTATCCATTTCTATATTATTTAGTTTAGTTTCCTAAATTAGCATTATGTCTGGGTTATAAGCTTTGATGCAACATTTGATTATACGCTGCTTGTTAGGGGCATTCATGCCCCTAACATTCCATGAGAGGAGGTTCATGGCTCCTTGGGAAGGAACTTCCCCTTCTGTGCATATAGATTTGATGTAATTTTCACCTGTCCCTTAGCTTCTACTGCTAAATCCCTTAGTTCAGGGTTGGCCTTCCTACCCCTTTTTTTTGGTACTTTTGCATAGTCTGGGGAGCTCTTTCCTTCACTGAGGAAAGGAATACCTAGACTATCTTGGTACTTAATTTCCTTTTCCTTGAGTTCCAACAGAACTTCTTCTATTGAATCTTCCTTAGTTCTAGTGTTTGAGTTAATACCCTCAATAAGAAGCCTCTTTTGAAGTTCAAACTCCTCTTTATCGAATATTTCATTTAGGAGCTGGTCCATCAGTTTGTCTATTATGTCTTCTCCCATATAATCTACTATTGTATCCACTTCCTCCTGAACTCTTTCCCTTTCTAAGACCGAATTTTCCTCGACGGGGGATCTTTTTGCTAGACTATGTTCCATATTTGAGTCTATTACAAGGATAGATTCTTCATCCTCTACTTGAGAATATTTTGCAATCATGAATGCATCCTAGGACAATATTTCTAGGGTCTTTATTGGAGTTGTATCTTGGAGAAAAGATGTTGTTGAATAAAGGATCTTATCAGGTTGAAGAGTTGCAACCATCGCTTCTTGAATTGTAAGTATCTGAGAGGATAGGCCTTGAAGGGATGGATGTGATTCATCCAAAGGAAAGAGGGGATGACTAGTTTTGATAATTGGTTCCTTTTCTATCAGATGAAAGCCCTTTGAGTCGGTGTTGAAAGAAACAGAGGGGTTAGAATCTTTGGAGAACAATAAAGTTAAGTGTGGAGTAGATCTACTTTTTTCCTTAAATGTTTTATCCACAGGAAAGGAGGACAATCTATATTGAAGTTCCTTGAGGGCCTCTTTTTCTAGTGAAGACTTCGTTGGTAGGGGATTGCTCTCCAATGTCATATTCTTATAAGAAGAATCTGAGATAGGTAAAGAATTTTTTCTCGGGGATTGATTCTTTGTTTCGATGAGGGGCTCAACTGATTTAGAGTTCTCAAAATCCTCATTCTCTTCTACAAAGTCCTCATCAATAATCTCAGGATAGATGTGAGCTACTTCGTTTCTACAGTTGATCTTTAACGAAAAATCTAAAGGATCGTCCAGATCTATTTTTACTATGATGATCTTCTCAGTGTAATTCTTGTCTAAATCTATTAACCCCACAAATTTGCATAGACAATTCCCAATAATTCTAAGTGAGCCTATGTCCGAGAGTTGAATAGGTAGGTTTTAAAGTTTAATAGCTTTTTCTACCAAAATATTTTATAATTTTTGAGGGTTGAAGAAAGGGGACAAATCTTGGATATGGAAGCCAATATTCCTAAATTTGGGCAGGCCTTCATTAGTTTGGCCTTTAAAGAAGTACTGGTGTAATCTACATAGAGAAATTTATCTGAGATGATTGTAATACGTACCTTTGAGTCTAGTTGATTTTTTATCCATTTTGCTGTCATTTTTGAGGATGCCCCTGCTCCAGTCCATCTGCAAAAAGAACCAAAATTCGCACACATCCTCTGCATATTGTTAGTAATATTGCTATAGATATCCACCTCTTTTTGGAAAAAAGTTTTTACCAGAGAATCCTTTTTATTAGGGTTAGAAATGTGAGAAGAAGAGTGGATCTTAGTTGAGTGTGGACTGAGCCTAGGGTTACCTGAGTGGGGTCTTCTATGGGGGGGGAATATACCATCATGGGAGATTTATGATGTGGAGGAGAATAGATTCCCTTCTCCTGGATGTTTCCACAGCGTTGCGGATGCATTGATGGATTATGCTCAAGCTTTCTGAGTGTTTTGAAGAAATATCTTGGATGAGAAATATTCTTGCTCAGGGAAAATATATGCCACTCATCCACTGCTTTCCTTCATCGATGAGGGGGAGAATATACATTAGGGTTTTGACAAGATTCCTGAACCTTAAGCAAATCAAATTTTTTGATTAATGAAATAGGTACTGGTGCATGCGTGAGAGAAAATGGGGTATTTTTGTGGGTTTTCCGTGGTCAAACTTCCAGCCATCCAGAGACCTCCATCTTATGAATGTTATTATTGAGTTCTTCCCTTAGACACCATTGTTCTCTAAGAATTCCCCCACTACTCACTACAGACTGAGTGTCATAGGAGCTCTTTGTTGGCAGATTCCTAGAATGAGGAGCCCTAGGTGTCCCAAAGAGTGCTTTGCAGGTTCGATCAGGAAAAGAGGAATATTTTGTTTTTGTGAAAACCCATAGTTGATGATCCAGAGATTCAACGTTGAAACATGGTCGCAGTGAGTGAAAATGTGGCGTGCAAAAATGAAGAGCCATTTTCAATTTTTTTTTTTCAACAAATCAAATTGTCTTACCCCTCCTCTTAATTATCAATTATAAGACCAAATGAATACGCACATTGTTTTAAGAGGGATAAATATGATAAGTATTACATAGATCTTGATTTTTCTCCCATCTTTTTACATGTCTCAATTTTATCTTCTAGGTGTCTAACATAATAGATCATTTATTAGGGAGTAGAGCATGACAATGGTGAGCTATGAAACAAGTTAATCAATCCACTAAATTAACATATAATTGGTCTTAAAGGAATAGTTCAATACATTTTGGAGTTAATATATCTTGGAAAGATATCAAGGGTTATTAGACACTACATATGTCATTTGAATCATTTCTAGACTCAAATATCAGTTGTGGAAGAGGAAGAAAAAACCCATACAATAAAATATTGCAACAAAAATTAGTTGTAGACAAATAATATAGAGAACAAAATAGAAAATAGAATAACACAAGAGACCATGATTTACATGGAAAAACCGTAACAGAACATCAAGGAAACATCCATGAGGCAACACATTGATACTCTTGTTTCTTAGGAATTTTTTTTTTACAATCTTCATGGTTGATGCTATTATAATTGTACTTGTAATTTGTAACTCATATTCTCTTGCAATTTATAATAAATTTTTTATAACTACCCCTATTACTCCTTTTTCCTTCATAACAAATATGGATATATACTAGATAAACATCTAAATACAACTACCACTAACATAGAAAAAACTACTTTTAAATTTCTTTCTTCCACATTAAAAAAAACCATCTTTATTTCTTTGAAGAAATGAGAAATTTCATTTCCAAGGTAAAAGATCTTTTCTTTCTAAAATTGAGATAATATATGTTATCTGTTAGAAAGTAACATCCACCAAGATAACTGAGAGGGGGGGGGTGAATTAGTTATCAGATAATTATAACCTTTATCAACTTTAATAGATTTTAACCATATGAGAAATGTAATCAACAACCATAGAAAGATTGTCAGGCACAATAATACAATGACACAAGATATGTTGACTAGGGAACCTCTTGATCAAAGAGTAAACCCTGGTGGGAATGACGCCCAAAAAATATGCACTAATATGAATATTCCTTGTGAAAGGATGGACTCTATTAGGAGTCTTATGAAATGCATTCAGTACATATGAATCCTTGTTACGAGATTTTGAATCCCTGCTAAAAGATTCTAAGTCTGTTAGGAGTTATGGAAGATAGAAGGACCCACTGCCCAAACAGATTCAGGGTAAGATCACCGAACTCACTATCCAACTAATCTTTGTATTACTCAGTAGAATAATACCAAAATATTACTAACCTCAATAATTCAATACACCTTCTCTGACTGTGCCAAACTGCACTCACTACTACACTAGATCTCAATTTCTGATCTTTGTACTTCGTATATCCTCTTTCAACAATTTCTCTTCCATAATACACTTACATTCATATTACACCATATTGCAACAAGTAGAACATTCCTTCATTTATACCACACTCAAGTAATTACAAATGATTCAGCATACAAATTACAAAATAAAAGTCTCCACATGCTTCAAAAAATTACACAAAACTGTCAGCTTCCAATTAGAATAACTCTTCACTTGTGTGACCTCAAAGTTTTTTCTATCATCCATGTCACTAACAACATTTCTTCAACTACTTTCCAACTGTGCATAACTAGATTCTATCCCAATTAGGAGATATCATCCTATTACCACAAACCGCTACTCAGGAACACTACCTGAATATTGCTTCCACCAAAATGCTCATAACTTCCATGAATAAATGACTTACTATCTGTGATCTTAACCATAAACATATAACACAACATAGAATAAGTCCTTAACATCACATAGTTTGATCTCTAATATCCCACGTGTGGTAACCAAAACACTGACTATTCCTCTGCTAATCTTCAGTAGATCACTGTGTTGACATTAATGACAATCATAGTCATGAATGCAACAACAACTGCTACAAAATGGTTGCTAATACTCCCATAAGATATATTCAACATTCATTCCTAACAATCTTCCCCATTGGCATTGATGGAAACATAAATGAAAAACATCCAATGTTTCATAAATCCAACACTACAACACTACTCTGAAAAAATACTTCAAGTCCTCTTCATCAATCAAATCTTGCTTTGTTTTCCTATTCAGTTCTCTCCAATGGATGGTACAAATAGTTTTTCATGTACACTTCTCTCCCATTGACATCAATGACATAAATTTCATCATTATGTCAACAACAACTCTAATGTCAAAAGACATTTTTCAGAAAATACATTCACTAGAGTCCTCATGACTCAGCTTAGATATAGATACTCCCCCATAGAGGAAGTACCAACATCTAGTCGAGAAGAAAGATAGGGGTCATATACCACTGGACGGATGCAACAATCTACATCACTTCTCAAAAGTAGGCTGGGGCATAACCCCAAGCATACCTCTCAGATACTCAAATGTATCCTTAGGAAAACATTTTGTAAATATGTCTACAATCTGCTCCTTTGTGCTTATGTATTCAAGTCTGACTTCTTTCTCAGCAACTTTCTCTCTTACTACATGATAATTTATCTCTATATGCTTTGTCTTAGAATGTAATACAAGATTCTTAGACATTGTTAAGGAGTAGTGTTCGAAGGTTAAGTGTAAGTTGACATCAGTTATGTTAGGTGCCATCTATGATCAAGTTTATAACTAATGTTGTCAGAGTTGGATTTCGAAAGGCGAGGACCCTAGAGTATATAGTTTCCAATAAGAACTTATGTTCAAGATGCATTCACAGTACCTAGGGTATTAATCTTTTAGAAATTGCACACAATGAACTATAATATTAAGTGGATCTATCGAGGATAAGTCTAACACATTAGACTTTCATCTAACTAATGTTGAAGGTCCTATTAGCTAATTAACCTTTAATTAAATCAACTATTAGCTTATCAAGAAGGTTCATTACTAGATGTGTTTGTACATATAAATGAGAATACTACTAATTTAATAATTTGATTCAATCCTATTTAGGTCTGAACATTAATACCACTAGCTAATAATCTATCTCATTAATTACCAAAATAGCAATTAATGGCTAAAAGCTATGATTATCATCTAAAAGGCTAATGTCATACTCAAATATACCCTAATCTAACAATTTACTAATCCTATTACTTACTAACCAATTGATTAATTAATGAGTCTAACATATTAACATTATGTTCTCTTCTCTTATTAACTAATTGATTTAACAATAACTAAATCTAAATACATTATCAATGAATCTTTCAATAAATAATAAGTTCATAAAAATGAAACAAGTCACCTAATACAATTTTTATTTAACAATTAAAATGAAATAGAAAACAAAGCCAATACAAATTCCTAAAAGCTAACCTACTACCTAACCTAGCCTAATCACCTACTAACCCATTCCTACTAATCTAGCAATCTACCCTACTAAACTATCTAGCCTTATCCCATCATGGGTCCCACGTACCAAGTGGTGAGAGCCCATGTCATGACAAGACCACAAAGAATTTCAAAATTCAATGAGGGGAAGAAGTAAAAAGAACAAGTTTAAAAGGACCAAGTTCAAATTAGGGGGGGGCCACCAACAAAAGTCCTATCCCATTGCCTAGGAGTACGCATGGAAAGGCATGGCCTATCTTGATTAGCAAAAAGGGCATGATGTAATAATCATATGGTACATAGGGAGGAGTGGAGGAAAGTGACAGATTTGGGGTGAAGGAATATGTGCCCAAACAATTAATAATCTTGCCCAAACACAAGCTCCTTTGACAAATGTTAAGTGCAAATTTTTTTTTTTGTCAGGTGAGTACGTAGGGGGAAGGAATGAGAAGTTACATTGACTTAAAAGAATATATTGAATGCTGATAAGACATGTGGCCCCTTCTCCAAGGTTCTCCAATGCAAGTTGTCTTCTATTTTTTTTTTAACAAAAGTTTGAATAGGCTATGTTTGAAAATCCACGCCTAGGAGGAGGGTAAGAATTAAAATAAATATTTAAAATGATAATATGGAATCGTGAGGAAGGCTAAGGGGCCCACTAGCCTTTAAGCTATATGACAAGCTATTATGACATTATTTTATGAACTTTTATTTAAGTAAGGGTTAGTTGGTAATAGCATGGGTAAGATAGGGGTTAGTTTATTTTAATTTTAATTAGGAAGCTTAATGGGATGGGAAGGGAATATTCTCTGTGGTAAGAGAATAATTTCTTTCCCATACAAAATCTAGAGAGCATTTTGCTTTAAATATCTGGAAAGTATCATTTGTATGGTAGTGCTATTGTTCTACATTTGATTTTTTTTGCTTGCATTAGGAAAGTTAAACACATGTATTTGGTTACTCAATTAGTGTATTACACTAAGGAGGATTATGGATTGGATATTAATTGTATGTGATTTTTTATTTTTTTACATAGTATTTTAGCATATTCATTTAGTCATTGTTATCATGTTTCAACTAAAGGGAATTAGAAATAGAATTTGTTCCAATGGAGTTTGGATATATTGAATTTGAATCTTACAATCTACATTAGAGAGCTTACTAAGTTCATACATCAACTAGATTTTAGGTGTTATTGAAACTATTACATTTCTTATTCTTTCAACTTGAATTTTATTTCACAAAGAAAGAATAACTTCACTATCTCAAGGAGTAGAATACAATAGATATGAAAGAAATGATTCATCATTTTCATAATAGTTATTTCATCAAATACAATACATATTCTTTATGATGGAGAAGTATTCACATTTTCAACAAGATAATATAAATTGGTAAGGATACTCAATGAGAGCTCAAATAGAATAAGCAACTTCTCTTCATTACAAATCACTTACAACTTTACAATGGCCAAAAGCATGAAAATAACATTACAATATGCAACAAGAGGATGATCTTCTACAAAGATCAACAATACGACAACATAGGGTATTTCCACACAATCACACCAAAGAGTGAACTCCTTCCAACCTTCATCAACATGAGTCTTGACATCAATACTTGCAATGAAAGGGGGAGAACCATGGGATGCTCACCTCCCAACCTAGGTCTCTATGAGACCACCCCCAAGCTAGGAGAATCAATAACCAAAGGGTGACAATCACACAATCATATAACATGAATACAAAAACAAGAACACCCTCCCAAGGCTTGCACAAATGGATTCACCATGAACCCAATCAAGGGGTGAAGGTGGACTTTCATGTAGGAGAATGCCAAATTAATACATACAAATGATATGCCTCTTCAAGGCTAAAATTTCATACATTCTTCCAACCAATCTTCTTCTTATCTCCTCCAAGATCAAGATCAAATACAATGGCATGCAAGGGCCTATACACCTTGCATTTTCTCCCTCTTCTCACCATGAGAAGAGACTCTACACTAACATGGAATCCAACTAACCCCTTCCCCCATACATGGCCACTTCTTCCCTATTCAAGGGTGAGTAATGCCATCACACCCTTCACAAAACTCCCATATTCAAAAACAAAATAAAACCATAAACAAGAATTCAAACCCAAAATCTCATTCTCATACATAAACACAATACAATTACATGAACATAAACAAGATAATGAAGAACATGCAAATCTACTTGCAATAAGAAAATGAAGGTCTTTCATGGCAATGGAGACCAACCTTAATGAATGTTGAGAAAAGCCCAATCCCTTTTTCCTTCTTTTTTTCAAAACCCTAATGTCTCTAAAGATAGAGAGTGGGTGAACACCCACTAACTCTACCAAGGGGCTCTAAAAAGGCCTCTAACTTCTACCCACCTACAAGCATTAATTACAGAATTGACTCTTATGTCCTTTGGCTTTTCCTTCTCCCCTAACTTAAATGCCTGATTGGAAGGAAGAGTGGGGTTGAGTAAGGGTCAAGACTTCTTCAAATTTCAAAGCTTATGGTAAATGGGTTATAAAATGGGTTGCCTAGGCCACTAGGGGTTTCTAGATGTGTTAAAAACATCCCTAACCCATACCCCTAACACTTAGGCACTTAGATTTTGTTAAATTTGATCCTTAGGACCTCTTTTGGGCCTCTAGAAGTGGTTAGAGAAAATTTAAAATTTAAATAATTAAATTGGTGGGGTTCACAAGTATCTCCAACAAAGAAACTAATTAGGTCCCTAAAGTCAGTTAGGTTTAGGTTTACATTGCCAACCTTAGTGAACATGTCATTACATAAACACATAACAAGTGTCAAATGACACTGTAAAATGACATAACACCACATCGACATGTCACTAATTGCATAGAGAGACATCAGCACATACATACAATTTTACAATTACGAATTAAGTCACTTTACAATGAGGTTCAAACCTCTTCATTAGGTTCAACCTTGGCTTTATAGTTGCACAATGGTTGGTTACTGATTCTCTGACTAATTTCATGGTTCTCTTACCTACACACTAAACATCAAGCATGAGTAGTTCAAGGTGATAAAATTACATGAAATATACTTATTCAATTCTTTATTTAACAACGTAAATCAATATGCAGAGTCACTTCTAATTGTAATTTTTCATTCAATAACGTTTAAACATAACAATTCCATAATCATCATGACATGTCATCTGTGAAGTAAACAAATCTAATATGATCCAATCTTCTCATCAATTCACATAACTAAGTATGCATAATAAAAAAATCATGACATGCTCTAGGTTCCAATCCACATCATAATGTAATCCACATAGTATAATAATCATCATCAAAACATAGTATCTCGAGTCTCTATCAGTATAAATCAACAAGTGTATCAATGTATCAAAATGCAAATGAGAAAAGATGCTATGATGGGTTGGGGTGAGGCCTCACAGTCATACTAACTTTATTGGTGTTGTCACAATGTATAACAATAGGCTCAACAAATTTTATTCCAATATCCTTCAGCATAAGCTTCATCCAAATTATCTGGTTACAATTGTTTGCTGCTACTACATGCTATGCTTCTACTGTGCTTTGTAAAATACAATTCTGCTTCTTGCTTAGCCAAGAAACCAATCTTCCTCCAAGGAAAAATGCTCTAGCACTAGTGCTCTTTTTATCATCAACACTACCTCCCCAATCAACATCTGTATATGCACATAGGGTAAAATCATCAAATTTTTTATACCATAATCCATACTCAATTGTGCCTCTTAAATATCTCAGTATACTCTTCACTGCTGCATAATGTGATTCTCTAGGTTCAGCTTGAAATCTTCCTACAATTCCAACTGAATGTGCTATATCAGGTCTTGTATGTGTCAAGTACTGCAATCCTCCAATCATAGATGTGTACTTCTTCTGTTCTACTATAGGAGTCTCATCTGTGCTAGAGAACTTATGTCTAGTTACCATAGGTGTTCCAACTGGATTATAGTTCTCCATTCCGAATCTCTTTAACAAATCATTCAAGTACTTTTCCTGACTTACAAAGATACCATCACTATTATATGTTATCTACAATCCCAAAAAAATATTTCATTTCATCAATCATACTCATTTCAAATTTAGTCTTCATTTCATCTGCAAATTTATCACTATCTTCATCTTCTCCTCCAAAAATGATATCGTCAACAAAATTAACTACAACTAACAAACCATTTTTAATTTTTTTTATGTACAAGTTGCTATCAGCTATTCCTTTTGTAAATCTTAATTTTATCAAATACTTGTCCAATCTTGCATACCAAGTTCTAGGTGCTTGCTTTAGTCCATATAAAGCTTTCTTCAGTTTACATACCATATCTCCTTCTTGAGTTAAAGGAAAACCTTTAGGCTACTCAATGTAGACTTCTTCTTCCAAATTTCCATTCAGAAATGTTGACTTCACATCCATCTGATATACTTTGAACTTCTTAAAAGCTGCATAAGCCAAAAAAATTATTACTGCTTCAATTCTTGCTACTGGTGCAAAAGTTTCTTCATAGTCAGTTCCTTCTTACTGTGAGTATCCTTTACATACCAATCTTGCTTTGTTCTTTATTACTTCTCCTTGTTCATTCATCTTGTTTCTAAATACCCATTTAGCTCCTATAACATTCTTATCTTTAGGTTTAGGGACCAATTCCCATGTCTTGTTCTTTTCAATCTGATCTAGTTCTTCTTTCATAGCTTTAATCCAATGTTCATCTTCACAAGCTTCACTAGTAGATTTAGGTTCAATTTGAGAAATCAAACATAATTGTTCTTGTACCTTATTTTGAGTTTGAAGTCCTCTGTCTATGCTTCCAATAATCTGCTTAGTGGGATGATTCCTTGATAAATTCTTGTTAGGTGTCATTGTCTTAGATCTCACTTCAGGTGTCAGTTCTTCAATTACCTCACTATGGATTTCATTCAATAAATCACTCTTAGTTTCATAGAATAATTTAGTACTCTCAATATTAGATCTAGGATGAGTTCCTTCATTTGATTCATAATCAAGCATTCTTTCCTGAATTTTGAACTTTTCATCAACTTTAACATTTGCACTCTGAACAATAGTATTAGTTCTCTTATTGTAACATCTATAAGCTTTCTTTTGAAAGAATATCCAAAAAATATACCTTCATCACTTCTAGGATCAAACTTTCCAATGTCCTCATCTCTCTTTATATAACATTTGCTTCCAAAAATTCTAAAATACTTAACTGAGGGTGCATGTCCAAACCATAGTTCATAGGGTGTGTCTTGTTTGTGTCTGCTATGATTTGTACTTTGTTCATTGTATACACTATTGTGTTCACTGCTTCTCTCCAAGATATCTTCGCTAAGTCATTTTCAAATAACATAGCTCTTGTTGCTTCAGTCACTGATCTATTTCTTCTTTCTGCAATACCATTTTATTCAGGTGTCCTAGGGGCTGAAAATTGTCTCTTAATACCATTCACTTCACAAAACGTGTTAAATTTTCTAGAAGTAAATTCTCCACCTCTATCTAATCTCAAACATTTAATCTTCATTCCAGATTCATTCTCAAATTTATTCTTAATGACCTTAAACTTATCAAATGATTCATATTTTTCTTTAAGAAATGCAATCCACATCATTCTTGTAAAATCATCAACAAGAATCATAAAATACCTTTCTCCATATAATCCTCTAGTCCTTTTAGGACTGCTCAAGTCTGTATGAAAAATCTCCAACTTCTCTGCTGATGTAAACTTATTACTAGAAAATGAGCTTCTCTTTTGTCTAGCCATCACACATTCCTTGCACATCATGTTAGTAGGCTTCATAATTCTAGGCAAATCTCTTACTGCAAGTGTAGTACTCACTTTCACAATATTATCAAAATTTATATGACAAAATATTATGTGCCATAACCAACTATCATCAATCTTAGTAATCAAGCATGTCATATTAGTAGGATTCAATTGAAATACATTACCTCTGGTTCTAGATCCAGTACCAATCAAATTTTCATATTTGTCTTTTATCACACAAGTTTTCTCAGTAAACTAAACTTGATATCCCTTATCAAATAATTTTCCAACACTCAAAAGATTATGTTTCAAACCATCCACAAAGTAAACATCATCAGTATTAGTCTTTCCATCAAGAGTAATAGATCCTATACCTTTAATCAAACAAGGTGCATTATTTCCAACTCTAACAACTCCTCCATCATAATTGTTAAACTTTATGAACTTTTTCATGTCTCTAGTCATATGATGTGAACAACCACTATCTATAATCCAATCAGCTTTCTTTTCAACTTGAGAAACTAGGGCTTTTTCTTCCTTAACCTCTGTTTCAGGATTTTATTCTTTAATTGCTACAAATCCTATATCATCATTATTCTTAGTATCACTTTCACTTAAGGTTCTCTCTATACTAGCTTCAAGTTCTTCATCATGAGCATAATAACATTCCTTAGATCTTCTAGGCTTAAAATTGTTTCTGTACTTCTTAACTCTCTTAGGAAATTTAGATGCAAAATGACCATATTCTTGACATGTCCAACATTTAAAATTTTTTTAACTGTCTTGTTCTCTCTTCACAAGCAAGGCAATACCTTCTTCAATCTTCATGTCTTCTTCATTTCTAGATCTGCTACTGCCAGCATAATCTTCGCTCACACTGATGCTTCTTGATAAAGTAGGATGAATACTAAAAGCACTAAATGTTGTCTCCATTCTAGGTAAGTCTCCTGATAACCTTAGGTTCATTTCTACTACTTCCAATCTTCCAAGAAGAGTCTCTCTTGTAAATTTGTAGTACAAGGTATAACTTGTTCATTCATCTATGTTGTCTTCTTAAATGCAGGAGTCAATGTCCTCATAATTTTCCATATCACTTCATTCTCTATCTTTGTTCCTCCACAATATTTTATACCTATAATAATTTCTGACATTCTACCAAAATAGCTTCTAAAAGATTCATCTTCCATCATTCTTATATCTTCAAATGCACATATCCAATTATGTAATCTGACTTTCTTTGCATGTTCATCACCTTCAAAAGTAGAATGTAAAGCTAACCAAATTTCATGAGATGTTTTCAAATATTTTACCTGACTGTACTCATTCTCCGAAAGGGCTAACAAAAGTGCTTCCCTAGAAAGTATGTTATAGATGAATAGATCTCTTTCATCATTAGTCCATGTTTCATTATTTTCCTCATCAATGACAGTCTTTTCATTCTTAGTAATCAACCAATAAACTGGTCCTAAACACAGTAGATGTGTCTTCATCTTTTCTTTCCAGCTGTCAAAATTCACTCCATCAAATTTAGGGCTTTCTTTCTTGAAATTCACCATGGATCTCCTTAAGTTGTTAAACTTCTTTTTCAAGGACTTACTGCTCTGATACCAATTGTTAGAAAGTAAAGTCCACCATGATAACTAAGGGGGGGGTGAATCGGTTATCAGATAATTATAACCTTTATCAACTTTAATAGATTTTAACCATATGAGCAATGTAATCAACAACCATAGAAAGATATTCATCCACAATAACACAATGACACAAGATATGTTGACTAGGGAACCTCTTGATCAAAGAGTAAACCCCGGTGGGAATGATGCCCACAAAATATGCACTAATATGAATATTCTTTGTGAAAGGATGGACTCTATCAGGAGTCTTATGAAATACATTCAGTACATATGAATCCCTGTTAGGAGATTTTGAATCCCTACTAAAAGATTCTAACTCTATTAGGAGTTATGGAAGACAGAAGGACCCACTGCCCAAAAAACTTCAAGATAAGATCACCAAACTCACTATTGAACTGATCTTTATATTACTCAATAGAATAATACCAAAAGATTACTGACCTCAATAATTCAATACTCCTTCTCTGATTGTTCCAAACCGCACTCACTGCTACACTAGATCTCAATTTCATATCTTTGTACTTTGCATATCCTCTTTCAAGAATTTCTCTTCCACAATACAGTTACATTCATATTACACCATATTAGAATAAGGAAAACATTCCTTCCTTTATACCACACTCAAGTAATTACAAATTAGTCACCATACAAATTACAAAATAAAAATTTCCAGATGCTATACAAAAATTACACAAAGCTGTCAGCTTCCAATTAGAATAACTCTTCACTCGTGCAACCTTGATGTTTACTATTTCATCCACATCACTAACAACATGTCTTCAACTTATTTCCAACTACGCATAATGATATTCTATCACAATTAGGACATATCATCTGATTACCACAAACTTCTACTCAGGAACACTACTTGAATACTGGTTCCACCAAAATGCTCATAACTTTTATGAATAAAAGAATTAATGTCTATGCTCTTAACCATAAACATATAACACAACATAGAATAAGTCCTTAACATCACATAGCTTGATCTCTAATATCCCACATGTGCTAACCACAACAATGACTACTCCTCTGCTAATCATCAATAGATCAATGTGTTGACATCAATGACAATCACAATCATGAATGCAAAAACAACTACTACAGAATGGTTTCTAATACTCCCATAGGATATATTCAACATTCATTCCTAACACTATCTTCTTTTTTCCATTTTTTTTCTTTTTCTTATTTTATAGCTTCGTTGTTGTATTGTTGTCACAATCCAACAATATCTACCTTGAAAATAATTTAGTTGATACCTCCTTATGCCCAAACAATATGTAGACTCATACCTCCTAGAGAAATATCATATCTCAAAAAAAAATCCAAGCCTTACCTAGGTCTCCAGGTAACCATGAGTACCTCTAATCCAAAAAACAATGCTAAGATCTAACTAGAACACTCTCATGAAGCTCCCAAGAAAGTGACCAATGAGTTAAACACCAAGATAAACTCCCAAACAAGATCAACATCATGATCAAATCATCTCCACAAACAAAGATAAGTTTCACTAATGAACATACCACACTCCCACAAGCACCTGTCATGCCAATACTGTGATACACACTCAAGAACCCACCAAGGCACTTGACACCAAAATATCCTCTAAATCAAGGAATACCCAAAACTTTTTGAAATAGGAAAACTTGAAAACCTCTCATGTAACCAACAACTAATCATCTTATGCTTTCATGTAATGAAGGAGTGAAACCATGAATATAATAGAAAGATTCCATGTTGTAATCCAAATACCTCCATGTAACCATGATGCCAATACCCCATCCAACATGAACACCTCCTCATTTCTATTGTTTCCTATCTAAAACTATTGAAAAAGAAAAAGATCCAACACCATATCATCCTAGTCGTCATGAGAGATATCTATCAGTTACTTTAACTTTTTCATCGATGCCTTGTGAAATCCTTGTTGCACTAACAAATCATGCATCATGAACATCCATAGCTCAAAGTAATTCCTTCCATTAAATTTCTTTACCTTGAACCATGCATTTGAAACCTTTTCTATTTAATGCTTCAAAACAACCACCAAATCCTAACAATGATACTACAAAAATAGTCACTCTAATTCCACTTGTTGTGGAAGTCTAAGAAAACACTCAAACGATAAAATATTACAACAAAAATTATTTGCAAATAAATAATACAGAGAAAAAAATGGAAAATAGAATAACATAAGAGACCATTATTTACATGGTAAAACCTTGAAAAAACATCAAGGAAACCTCCATCGGGAAAGGCGTCGATACTCTTATTTCTCAAGAAAAATAATTTACAATCATCGTGGGTGTTGCTATCATAATTGCTCTTGTAATTTTCAAGTCACATTCTCTTACAATTTATAATTAACAATTTGATAATACCCCTGTTAGAACTTTTTATTTCAAAAGAAACATGAATATATACTAGACAAACTTTTGCATGCAACTACCACCAACATATTAAAAACTAGTATTATTTCTTTCTTCAACATAGAAAAAACTCAATTTATTCCTTTGAAGAAATTAGCAATTTCATTTGAAAGATAAAATATATTTTCTATCTAAAACTGAGATAAGATATTCTTTCATTATTATTCCATATTTTATTTTATTTTTAATTTTTTTATATTTTTTTTTATTGTTTTATAGCTTTTTCGCTATATTGTTGTGACAATCCAACAATCTCCACCTTAACAATAATCCACCTTATACCTCCTTATGACAAACCAAGATGTAAAATCCTTAGACTTTTTATAGAAATGTCATGTCTCTAAGATAAATCAAAGCCTCACCTAAGTATCCAAGTAACCATGAGTACATCTAATCAATCAAACCATGCTAATCTTCAATTGCAATGCTGCACTTTCACAACACTCCAAAAAAAGTGACAAATATACACAACACTAATAGAACTTCCCAAACAAGATCAACATCGTGATCAACCATCTCCTCAAATGAAGATTGTATGCTATAATGAACATACCACACTCCCACCAGGGAACTTGACACTAGAACATCCTCTAAACTGAGGAATACCCACAAATTTTTGGAAAACTACAAAACCTCTAATGCAACCAATAACTAATCATCTGGTGCTTTCATGTAACCAAAGAGTGAAACCATGAATCCAACATAAACATTCTATATTGTAATCAAGAAACCTCCATGTCAGGATGTCAATAACCATCCAACATGAAAACCTCCTCATTGATATTGTTTCCTCTTTGATAGTATTGAAAAGAAAAAGATCCAACACCATATCTTCCCATTCCTTATTAGAGACTTCTACAAATTTCTTTAACTTTCCCATAGATGCCTTGTGTAATTATTGTTCCACTATCAAATCATGCATAATGAGCTTCCATAGCTCAAAGTTATTCCTTCTATTAAATTACTCCACCTCAGACCATTCAGTCAAAACCTTTTCCATTTTATGCAGTAAAAACAACACCAAATCCTAACATGGCTACTACAAAAATAATTGCTTTGGTATCACTTATTGTTTAAGAAGAAGAAAAATCCCAAATGATAAAATATTGCAACACAAATTAGTTGAAAAGAAATAATATACATAAAAAAATAGAAAATAGAATAGAATAAGAGGCCATGAATTATATTATAAAACCTGCATGGCGCATGACATCGATAATCATATTTCTCAGGAAAAATAATTTGCAATCTTCATGGCTCCTACTATCATAATTTCTCTTGCAATTTGCAACTCACATAATCTTGAAATTTTGAATTAACAATTTGTTAACTTTCTCTATTACCCCCTTTTCCTTCACAAGAAACATGGATCTATACTAGATAAACTTCTAAATGCAACTACCACCAACATAGAGAAAACCAGTTTGATTTCTTTCTTCAACATAGAAAAACATTCGTATTATTCCTTTGAATAAGATTAAATTTCATTTCAAAGATAAAATCTCTTTTATTTCTAAAATTGAGCTAAGATATGCTTTGTTTATTTTTTCCTTTTTTCTTATTTTGTTATTTCATGGCTTTATTTCTATATTATTGACACAATCCATCAATCTACGCCTTGAAAACAATTTACCTAATACTACCTTATGTCAGAACAAGGTGTAGGCTTGTTATACTTTCTATAGAAATCTCATGTCTCTAAGACAAATCCAAGCCTTAGATAAGTCTTGAAGTAACCATGAGTACCTCTAATTTACCAAACCTTGCTAAGCTCCAACTGGAACATTCCACTCTCATGAATCTCACAAACAAGTAACCAATGTAGTCAACACCAAGAGAACTTCCTAAACAAGATCAATGTTATAATCTAACCATCTCCTCAAATAAAGATCATATTCTCTAATGAAATAACCACATTCCCACAAGCTCTTGTCATTCCAACACTTTGATACACAATCAAGATCCCACCATGGTACTTGATACAAAAACATCCTCTAAACCGAGGAATACCCATAGCATTTCAATAAAATAGGAAATTGAATAACCTCTTATACAATGATGCAACCAATAGCTAATCATCTATTTATTTCATGTGATGAAGTAGTGAAACCATTAATCTAACATAAAAATTTGATGTCGTAATCCAAAAATCTCCATGCAACCAGGATGTCAATACCTATCCAACATGAACACCTCCTCATTATGATTCTTTCCTCACTAACAATCTTGAAAAGAAAAAGAGACAAAACCATATATTTCCATTCCTAATGAGAGATATCCACAAGTTTCTTTAACTTTCCCAAACACACACAAAAAAATAAAAATAAAAAAATAAAAAAATCATTATCTTATTTTAAATTTAAAAAATAAATAGTTAATAACAAAAATATTAGGGGGAAAACTGAATGTATTCTCCTTCTCCTTTTCCTTCTTCTCTTTAACCTCTTCCTCCTCCTTTTCATCCTCCTCATTACTCTTATCCTTCATGTTCCTTCTTAGTCTTTGCATTCTACTTCAAATTCTTCTCCTTTTTCTTCTTCTCCTTCTCCTACTTCTCCTACTTCTTCCCTTCTTCTTATCCTCCTCATCATTTTCTTCTTGGTGTTCTCCTTCTCTATCTTCTTTTCTACTTCTCCTCCTCCTATTCCTCATTTTCCTCCTCTCCTTATTTTTATTCTACTTATTCTCCTTCTTCTCCTTTTTGTTTTCTTCTTGTCATCCTTCTTCCACTCTTCCATCTCCCTCTTGTCCTTATTTTTATGGGTCTTCTCCTTCTCCTCCATATATGTCCCATTCCTATCCTCCTTCTCCTTCCCCTTCCCCTTCTCCTTCTCCTTCTACAATTGAACAATTAATCTATCATTTCCTTTGTATCTGATGCAGGAGCATCTCGGGTCTTCGGCAATCCTGTGTCACCAAAAAGAATTTGGAGTTTGTCTGTGTTGCTCGGTTTCTTCTTTGACCAATTTGGTTGGTAGTTGGTTGGTTTCCTTTGGTTACCAAGTGTGGTCGGTTCTCTTTTGGGTGGTTAGTTATTTCTTAGGCACTCAACATTGTTAATTTGGTTGCCGAGGATGGTCAATTCTCTCCTGGGCGGTTGGTTATTTCACTGGCACTCAACTTTGTTTATCTGTTGCTCGGTTATCTTGCTTACCGACGGGTCTAGTTTTGTTTCTTGTTGTGGCCGACTTGTGCATTTATATTGGATCATGGAATTAATGTTGGTATCCATCATTGGGAAGTGTGTGGTCCCATATTTGACCATTACTTCTATTAATTGTGGATCTGAAGGCCGACTCAGCTCGGTAGCTTCTTGTATAAATATAGATATATGGTGGTAGTTTTAGGAGGCAGTGGATAGAAGGGAGAAGGCATTAGATTTGCATTTGGTAGCAGATCCTCACATGTTTGAGGACTTCTGAAATTGATTGTAATATCTGGCCCTAACCGGGAAGGCCTTATAGCTTGACATGTATGATTCAATTTGATGAAAGTTAATGAAAGATCTGGCATTCTCTCTCACTCTTGTTATTTCTTTCATATGTGTGTTGTAGGCTTGGATCATTAGGGTGCACCTTTCCTTTGGCCCCTCATGTATCCATGCCCTTGCACCAGGTGGTATCAGAGTGAGGTGAGATCTTGATCTAGGTCTGCAGATCTAGGTTTGCTGGTTCCTCTTGAAACCTTAGTTGAATTATTGTGGGGTAGCAGATTGTGATCTGACCAACAATTGCAAAAGGTTGTCAAGATGGTTCATGGGAGGTGAGATGTAGATCCAGGATTGGAAGATATGCTAAGGTAGATTTCTGCTAGATTAGAAGCGGTTGAAATAGCCCAAAGAAGAGGCAGACATCTTGAATACATTAGTGATGATGAAATTGAAGAAGAACAGGCAGATGTAGAACCTACACCTGTTATGGATCAAGGTGAAGAAATATTCTTGAAGGCTTTGACAAGTCTGAAGTCAAAACCACATTTCAATCCCCCTAAGTATAGTGGAAAGCTAGATTCTGATGAGTTGGTGGACTGGATCACCGAGATGGAAAAGTATTTTGAATATGAGAATATTCATGAGGATAAGAAGGTGAAGATTGCAAGCATGAAGCTAAAAATTCATGCATCCCTATGGTGGGAACATCTGCAATTGGATAGGAAAAGGAAAGGCAAAGAAAAAATCAAGGTATGGAGTAAAATGGTCAATAAGTTGAAAGGAAAGTTCTTACCCTGTGATTATTAGATTAACCTAGTTCGGAGAATACAAAGTCTAAGATAGAAAGAAAGCTTGGTAAAAGAGTATACTGAAGAATTCTATAGATTAGATATCAGATCTGGACATGATGAAGATGATGTGGAAAAAATCAATAGATACCTGAATGGTTTGAGGGTTTCCATCCAAGAGGAGATTAGCATGGTCAAGCTGGAGAACAATGAGGAGGCTTATCAATTTGCTTTGAAAGCCAAGGAGACATGAGAAAAGACAGAGAGGTTGAGGTGGTAGGTTTCCTAGAGGAAGAGGTAGATCTAATGGTGAAAATGGTAGATCTGAACCAGAAAAGACAAATCTGGACAAAGGCAAGACTGAGTGGAAAGGTGAAAGTTCTAGAGGGAGAGGTAGTAACTATCGAGGTGGTTATGGCATGGGAATTTTTTGAGGAACTTGTTATTGTTAATATGTTTTAGAACAATAGAGAGGGGGGGTGAATCAGTTGTTCTCAGGTCCTGATGTATAAAATAACTTCAAAAAATTTTCTTTAAATCAGATCAAGCAACCAAAACAAACTCGGTCATCATTGATTCAATAATAGAAACATATAACTCAGCAGTCCACTACCCAGCTATATCTAACTTGTAAAACATAGAAATGTTCAAACACAAAACATTCACATAAGTATTGACACCAGGATTTATAGTGGAAACCCAATATGGGAAAAACCACTTTGTAACATGCTACTATTATTTTCACTCTTTTGAAGTGAGCTCGGTTAAAAGTCAACCCTGTCAAAGGTTACAATACACACTGTCAAGTGTGACCCAGTTAAAGGATTTCAATCACCCTGTTAAAAGTGAGCCTGGTCAAAGGACTTACATACACTCCATTAGAATGCAACCTTGTTCAAAGGCTTTAACATATGACTGTTAGGTCAACCTCTGTTAAAAGGATTTTGGCTGTTACAATGGTTAGAAAGTAGTAGTAGTATTGATCTGAAAACATATAACTCACTTTGAAAATATTAGATCCAATTCTGTACACAAATGCTGGTTTAATGACTTTGAAACTTTGTGATCTCCATCTCTGATCTGTTCAAAACTTTCCTTCAAGCAATCACCACACTTTTCCTTCAGCCTTTTTTCTTATACAGTCAATAAAACTTTACTGTTCTTCCAGCATCTACTTCACCCATGCATACACATACCTAATGCTTTGGTTCCCTTAATACTTTCCTTTGTTAGGTTAACTTTTCTTTTGCCACTTAATCTCCTTCGTAGATCTTAGGGTTAGGTTAGATTCATTGAATCTACCTGCTTCATGTTCTTCATCTCCTCTTCTAGAATCATCTTGAATCTCATAAAGATTTACAATAAAACATTTTACAAAGCATTAAATGCTTCCATACAATCAATAAATAAAGTCAACACGATTTACATAATCCAAGAATTCAACAATGTCGGCTCCAAATCTGAATTCTCTTCAAATATAAAATTGTTGATGCTCAGTCAATACTATGATCATCCACTCGGTCTCCATGTAAAACACTCAGTCACTACTAAAACTATTTCCTTGGCAAATGCTATCTTCCTCGGCAATTTACTGATACTCGATCGACACTAGATTTTTGCTCGGCATCCACTAACTTGGTCAACTCTGTCATAACTCGGCTTAAACATGATTTCTTCATTTTTGCTCAGTTAAGCCTACTAGTTTAGTCTTCAATCTCACTAAGATAAACAATACATTGTCTCATCATTATGCAACATAATCAAGTACACTTTGTAGTATCAAGATAACTCAACCTTTCCTTAGGTGCTATTGTTACCAACCTTTCTTTCCCTTCTCACCATAGATATAGTACTTTCCTAAGTAGCAACAGTCTTACTAGTTAAGGTTTGACATCAATGATAATACAACAATTGTTTCAATTGCAGTTTCCACCAATCTCCCTCTTTGGCATTGATGGCAACACCATATGATATCACCTGAATAACACATGGATTACCAACCAATCCAAAGACTTATCTATCCATTAGAGAAAATTTGTAATATCCTTAGCATCATTTTGATTCAGAATTAGTAAATCTCACTTCTATGACCGTCAGAAGTATCTGGATCTCCCTCTATCCTGATCTTTCATTTCAATTCATCATCTCCCTTACTTTTAGTGTCATGTGTTATAGTATCATTTCAGTTCAATCTCCCTCTTTGACAAAAATGCCAAAGCAGAAACTCAAACATACATCCAACAGATGTAGATATATCTATTCAGCATAGTGTTTCTCCCTCTGTCATCTTTCTTATGACTGATTTGTTATCTTTGCTTCTTCTTCACAGCTCTAGGACAGTCCTAAAGTGTGACAATCTTCTGCATCAATGTGTCAAATGTTTTGTTGTAGCATATTTGATGCAGTGCTCCTAGCTTGGCTAGGCAGCCTCAGTTAGGGGAAGGACTCCTAATTGACTTCTCAGGTACTCATGAGATTCTTTAGGTAAAGCTTTAGTGAATATGTCTTCCAATTGTTCTTTTGTATTCACATGTTCCATTCGGACTTCCTTGTCTTGTACCAATTCCCTCAAATAGTGATACTTGATTGCTATGTGCTTGGTCTTAGTGTGCATTACTAGATTCTTAGAAATATTGATAGCACTTGTGTTGTCATAGAAAATAACAATAGGTTCAGTGATTTCTTCTTTCATGCCTATCAACAATTGTTTTATCCATATCAAATTTGAACAGTTTACTATAGCAGCAACATACTCGGCTTCAGCAGTAGATTGGAAAATGCAATTTTGTTTCTTGCTTGTCCAGGAGACTAATCTCTATCCAAGAAAGAAAGCTCCACCACTAGTGCTCTTTCTGTTATCTACATTTCCTGCCCAATCAGCATTAGTATATACTCTAAGTTCAAATTTGTCATTCTTCTTGTAGTATAACCCATAGTCAGCAGTTCCTTTCAAGTATCTCATGATTCTTTTCACCACCATCATGTGTGTTTCCTTAGGATTGGCAAAGAATCTTGCCACAATCCCAACAGCTAATGCAATATTAGGTCTACTATGTACAACATACTGCAATTTTCCAATCATGGATCTATACAAAGTCTGGTTAACTTTTGCAACATCATCATTCTTAGATAACTTTTGTCCAGTAACCATAGGAGTTCCCACTAGTCTAGCATCTTCCATTCCAAAAGTTTTCAGTATTTCATTAACATACTTAGACTATGTAATGAAAATACCTTTCTTCATCTGATATACTTGTGAACCAACAAAGAATTTGATCTCACCAAGCATACTAATCTCAAATTTAGTTTGCATTTCATGTGAAAAAATTTTACACAATGCATCTTGTCCACCAAAAATAATGTCATCAACAAAAATTTTGGCCAACAAAATACTTTTACCTTCTTCATCTTTCATATACAGATTGCTTGTGTCATTTGTCTTGGAAAATCCAATCTATATTAGATAGTTATGTAATCACTCATACCATGCTCTAGGAGCTTTTTTCAATCCTTATAAAGCTTTGTTCAGTTTGCATACCATGTGTCTTCTGTTTGGATCAATAAAACCTTCTAGCTATTCTATGTAAACTTCTTCTTCCAGTATACCATTTAAAAATGTAGACTTGACATCCATTTGATATACCTTGAAATCTTTATAAGCAACATATGCAAGAAGATTTCTGACTCCTTCCAATCTAGCTACAGGGGCAAATGTCTCCCCATAATCAATTCCTTCTTCTTGTGCATAGCCTTTGCATACTAGTCTAGCTTCATTCCTAGTGATTTCACCTTTTTCATTCAACTTGTTTCGAAATACCCACTTTGTTCCTATAACATTCTTATTTGCAGGTCTCGGCACCAGAGTCCAAGTTTCATTTTTCTCAATCTGGTCAATCTCTTCATTGATTTCTTGTATCCAGTCTTCATTTTCTAATGCCTCTTTAGTTGTCTTAGGTTCAAACTCACATAGTAAGCATGTTGGATCTTTTGTCTTGCTTCTGGTCTGAATTCTAGTTTCTCTATCTCCAATTATCTATTCAGGTTTGTGATGTCTTCTTACATATTTTGCCAAAATAGGTTCAACATTTTTCTCTTCTATTTCATCAGGTTCCCCAACAAGATTGTTAGATTCAGCTTCTGAATGCTCAGCAACCTCTTCCTAATCCTCAATAGCATTATCTTGTAGCTCATCATGTTCTTGCTCTCTCTCAGCACTGTTTTCCTGATGCTTGGCATCATCTGTCTGTTGCTCGTCATTTCTTACCCGAGACTCAGCATTAGGTGTAGGTTTGTTACTTGCTTCTTCTATTTCCTCAATGTACACAAAAGATCTGTAATCTTCTGGTTCTCTTTTTCTATCAACCTCATTTCTTTCTGCATACTCATCAATTTTTACATTCACACTTTCCACAATTTTGTTAGTGTTAGAGTTCAAACACTTATAAGAATTAATTTTTGTGGAGTAGCCTAGGAATATGCCTTCATCACTTTTAGCATCAAACTTTCCATTCCTATTATCTTTCAATATGTAGCACTTGCTTCCAAATATTCTAAAGTATTTAACACTCAGTGCATGCCCATACCATAACTCATAGGGTGTCAGATTTGTACCTTTCTTGATCTATACCTAGTTAAGAGTGTAAACAGCTGTACTTATAGCTTCTTTCTAGTATTTCTGTGCCAAATTCTTTTCAATCAATAGTGTCCTAGCACAGTCCAAAATAGATCTGTTTCTTCTTTCTGCTATACCATTCTATGGAGGTTTCCTAGGTGCAGACATTTGTCTTTTGATTCCTCTATCATTGCAAAATAGATTAAATTCATTTGATGTAAATTCTCCACCATGGTCAAATCTAAGACATTTCAGGTTCCTACCTATCTCCTTCTCAACCTTAGCCAAATACCACTTGAAAAATTGAAAAGCATCAGATTTTTCCTTTAGAAACATTACATGCATCATCATGGTATGATCATCAACAAATAGGATAAAATATCTAGCACCACAGTAGCTTTGTACACCCATAGGTCCATAAAGGTTAGTATGAACCAAATCTAAAATGTGTTTAGAAGTAAAGGATTTGCTCTTGAAACTTGACTTAGTCATTTTTCCTAACTGGCATTCTTTACACATCACATTCTCAGGTTTCTTCAATCTAGGTAGGCCTCTTACTTTCTTCTTCTTACTTATCTCTACCAGATTGTCAAAGTTAACATAACATAGCCTCTTATGCCATAACCAAATGTCATCAAGTTGTGCAATCATACATATTTCTTCAAATAGGTCAAGATAGAACAAATTACCTCTAGTCTTCTCGCCACTACCAATTAGTTCACTAGTAGCATCAAATATCTTAGCTTTCTTGTGATGAAATTCCACTCAGCAACTAGTTATGTTGAGCTGATCAACACTTAACAAATTATAATTCAATCCTTCAACCCAATAAGCATTTTCACAAGAGATCTTATCAGTTAGTTTAATCAATCCTTTTCGTCTAACAGGACATGGTGCATCATTACCAAATGTTACACTTTTACCTTTATAATGATGTAGGGTCTCCAACTTACTCTTGTCACTAGTCATGTGATGTGAACAACCACTTTCAATAATCCATTTATCATTCTTGTTCACATAGGAAATCAATGCAGTTTTCTCATCCTCATTAGATTCATCTTTCATTGCAACAAAGACTACCTCAATTTCAAAAGCATCACTATCACTGTCAGTCTTTTCTTCAGCAATGTAATAGGATTTCTTACCTTTTCCTTTGTAGTCTTTGTACCTTCAGTAGTCTTTGTCATCTCTTATGTCTTTGTGTCTACTATTTATTTCTTCATTTTTATCCTTCCTATCAGGACATCTAGCAACTATATGACTGACCTTCTTACATGCAAAACATATAATAGGGAGTTTACCTTTGTATTTTCCTTTTCCTCTTCTCAGTCTTCTAGCCATAAGAGCTTCTAGATCTTCAAAATCTTCATCAGAAGTGTCACTATCATCTTCACTTTCACTTTCACTTTCACTGATGCATCTTTCTTTTTCCTTCTTAGGCTTGTTCAAGACTAACTATGACTTGAAAGCAGATTCAACATTTCCAATACTACCAACAATGAAATTATCATAATTAGACAGTTCAAAAGCAGCCAGCTTGCCAATCAAACCTTCCAAAGTAAGCACATTTGTAGAGTTACATCTAGATTCCTGAATAGCTGAGATCTTAATAGCATATATAGGATGCAGAGTTCTTAACACTTTTCCAATTATGGTCTCATCATCAATAGTCCCATTTTCTCCTCTAATAACATTCACAACCTCTTTTATTCTACCACAATATTGTGCAATGTTTTCATCTTCATTCATTCTCATTTCATCAAACTTACCTATGAGACTCTTGACTTTAGCTTTCAGTACATATAGATCACCACCATAGATCTTTGCAAGAGTGTCCCACATATCTTTAGTAGTTGTGCAGTCCTTAATGCCCTCAAATTCTGGATAGCTTAGGGTAGATGCAATTTCCAACATTTCCTAATTGTGTTCTTTCTTGGCTCTCATTTCCTCGGCAGTCAAAGGTGCAACAGGTGTGACATAGTCATGCTCAATGTAGTACTTTGCAGAATCACTAATACTGGCCAGATGCAGCTTCATCAAGCTTTGCCATGTAGGGAAGTTTTCCTTATTTAGCTTCGGTACCTCCTTATACATCTTGATCATTTTCTTCAAGTCCCTTTAAACTTGCTTTCTGTAAACACCAATAAGCAACACAGCTCTGATACCAATTGTTAATATGATTTATAACAACAAAGAGGGGAGGTGAATCAATTGTTCTCAGGTCCTGATGTATAAAATAACTTCAAATTTTTTTCTTTAAATCAGATCAAGAAACCAAAACAAACTCGGTCATCACTGATTCAATAATAGAAACATATAAATCAGCAGTCCACTACCCATCTATATCTAACTTGTAAAACACAGAAATGTTCAAACCCAAAACATTCACACAAGTATTGACACCAAGATTTTTAGTGGAAACCCAATATGGGAAAAACCACTTTGTAACATGCTACTATTATTTTCACTCTTCTGAAGTGAGCTCGATTAACAGCCAACCCTATCAAAGGTTACAATACACACTGTCAAGTGTGACCCGGTTAAAGGATTTCAATCACCTTGTTAAAAGTGAGCCTGGTCAAAGGACTTACATACACTCCGTTAGAATGCAACCTTGTTCAAAGGATTTAACATATGACTGTTAGGTCAACCATCTCTTAAAAGGATTTTGACTGTTGCAATGGTTAGAAAGTAGCCGTAGTATTGATTTGAAAACATACAACTCACTTTGAAAATATCAAATCCAATTCCGTACACAAATCCTAGTTTACTGACTTTGAAACTTTTCCATCTCCATCTCTAATCTTCCCGGAACTTTCCTTCAAGCAATCACCATAGTTTTCCTTCAGCCTTTTTTCTTATACAGTCAATAAAAATTTACTGTTCTTCCACCATCTACTTCACCCATGCATACACATACCTAATGCTTCAGTTCCCTTAATACTTTCCTCTGTTAGGTTAACTTTTCTTTTGCCGCTTAATCTCCTTCATAGATCTTAGGGTTAGGTCAGATTCATTGAATCTACTTGCTTCATGTTCTTCATCTCCTCTTCTAGAATCATCTCAAATCTCATAAAGATTTACAATAAAATTTTTTACAAAGCATTAAATGCTTCCATATAATCAATAAATAAAGTCAACACATTTTACATAATCCAAGAATTCAACAATGTCAGCTCCAAATCTGAATTCTCTTCAAATATAAAATTGCTGATGCTCGGTCGATACCATGATCATCCACTCAGTCTCCATGTAAAAAACTCGGTTACTACTAAAACTATTTCCTCGGCAAATACTATCTTCCTCGACAATTTACTGACACTCAGTCAACACTAGATTTTTGCTCAGGATCCACTAACTCGGTTGACTCTGTCATAACTCGGCTTAAACATGATTTCTTCATTTTTGCTCAGTTAAGCCTACCAGTTTAGTCTTCAATCTTACTAAGATAAACAATACATTATCTCATCATTGTGCAGCATAATCAAGTACACTTTGTAGTATCAAGATAACTCAACCTTTCCTTAGGTGCTATTGTTGCCAACCTTTCTTTCCCTTCTCACCATAGATATAGTACTTTCCTAAGTAGCAACAGTCTTACTAGTTAAGGTTTGACATCAATGACAATACAACAATTATTTCAATTGTAGTTTCCAATAGTTATAATTGTGGAGAAGGACATAGATCCTTTGAGTGTACACAAGCTAGTAAGAAGGCTGGTAGTAGTAAAAATGCTTTGGTGCAAGAAGAGTCACCAAATGAGCCTGAGAGGGAAAATAACTTGATGGTAAGGAGAGCACTGTGGAATGAAAGCAAGAAGGAAGATCCAATAAGGAAAAGTTTGTTCAAGACTAGATGTAGAGTTTCTGACAAAGTTTGGAAGGTAATCATTGACAGTGGTAGCTCAGAGAACCTTGCATCTAAAGAGATGGTCAAAAATTTGTAGTTGAAAAGGTTAGTACATCTGAAGCCCTATCAAATTTCATGGATAAAAAATGAACATACACTCCTGGTAAGTGAAAAATGTTATATGAATTTGAAGATTGCAAAGTGCTATGATAAGGTGTTATATGATATCATGCCTATGGATTGTTGTCATATTTTGTTGGGTAGACCTTGGCAATATGATAGACATGCTATATATGATGGGAGATTGCATAAGTATACTATTGTGGCTGATGGAAAGAAACAATTCTTGTTACCTTTGATGGAAGAACCTGTTTGTAATGTTTGCACATTTGTAAAAGTTTGTTTGATGGAAGGAAGGAAGTTTTTTAACTCTTTGAAGAGGGATGATGTATATTTTGCTGTGTTTCCTAACAAATCGAATGAGAAAATAGGAGAAAATGTCCATGAGGAGATTGATAAGTTACTCATCGAGTATAGTGATATCATTTTTGATAATGTACCTAATGGTTTGCTACCGAAAATAAGTATTGATCATTGTATGGATCTAATCCCTAGAGCTAGTTTATCGAATAAGGAACCTCATCGGTTGACACCTACCAAGAATTAGGAATTGAACCAATAGATTCAAGAGTTGCTGGAGAAAGGTTTGATTAGAGAAAGTTTGAGTCCTTGTGTAGTACCTATGGTGTTGGCACCAAAGAAGAATGGAGAATGGAGAATGTGTACTGATTCCAAAGCAATCAATAAGATAACAATAAAGTATAGGTTTCCTATACCGAGAATGGATGATATAATGGACAGTTTGACTGGAGAAAAGTATTTCACAAAGATTGATTTGAAAAGTGGGTATCATCATATCATAATCAAAGAAGAAGATGAATGGAAGACTACTTTCAAGACAAAGGAAGGTTTGTATGAGTGGTTGGTTATGCCTTTTGGTTTAACTAATGCACCAAGTACTTTTATGAGGTTGATGAATGATGTTTTGAAGAAATTATTGGGTAAATTTGTGATTGTATATCTTAATGATATTATGATATTCAGTAAGACTAGAGAAGAAAATTTGTTGCATGTTAGACAAGTTTTGCAGAGACTGAAAGAAGAAAAGTTGTTGATAAATCTAAAAAAGTGTTCATTCATGAAGGAAGAGATCGTATATTTGGGATTTTTTATTTTAGCTGATGATTTGAAGATGGATCCTGAAAAGGTTGAAGCTATTTTGAATTGGTCTACACCTATGAATGCTACTGAGGTAAGATCATTTCATGGTTTGGCAATTTTTTACCAAAAGTTCATAAGGAATTTCAGCTCAATTTGTAATGCTATGACTGAGACTATGAGAGGAGACAAAAGAGAATTCAAGTTGACACATGGAGCTGATAAATTTTTTGAGACCCTGAAGTAGAAGGTTGCTGAATTACCTATTTTTTCATTACCTGATTTCAGTAAAGTATTTTGAGTAGAGTGTGATGCAAGTGGAAGTGCAATTAGAGTTGTGTTGAGTCAAGAAGGTAAACCTATTGCTTTCTTTAGTGAAAAGTTGAATGATGCTAGAAGAAAATATTCTTTGTATGATCAAGAATTCTATGCTATTGTTCAAGCACTAAAGAAATGGAGACATTATTTGATACAGAGTGAATTTGTGTTGTATACCGATCATAAGGCTTTACAATATTTGGGTAGTCAGAATAAGTTGAATCAGAGACATATGAAATGGGTTGAGTATTTGCAGAGTTATACATTTGTGATAAAGCATAAGAGTGGAGTCACTAACCACATTGCTGATGCATTGAGTAGAAGAAGGTCTTTGATGACCGAGATGAAAATTGAAGTTCTTGGTTTTGATGAGATGAGAGGTTTGTATGAAAATGACCCTAATTTTTCTGAGCCATGGAGAAAGTGCAGAGCACCTATTCAAGATCAACAAGATACTAAATGGGATGAATATTTCATTCAGGAAGGTATGTTGTTTAAGGGTATTTAGTTATGTATACCGAGAGGAGTAATGAGATCTAATTTGATAAAGGAGAAACATAGTAGTGGTTTGGCTGGACACTTTGGCATTGATAAAACATGGAATTTGTTGAAGGAAAAGTACTTTTGGCTGCAATTGTATAGAGATGTTCAAAAATTTGTGAAAAGTTGTCATATTTGTCAAGTTGCAAAAGGAGTAAGTTAGAATACTGGATTGTATACACCGATTAATGTTCCTGAGAAACCTTGGATTGATATCAATATGGATTTTGTTCTTGGCTTACCGAAGACAATAAGAGGTAATGATTCTATATTTGTTGTTGTGGATAGATTTTCTAAAATGGCACATTTTATACTATGTAGAAAGACATCAAATGTAGTACATGTAGCAGATCTTTTCTTTAAGGAAATTGTTAGATTGCATGGATTACCGAGGAGTATCATCTTTGACCGAGACAATAAATTTGTTGGATACTTTTGGGAAACACTTTGGAAGAAATTTGGCACTGAATTGAAATATAGTTCTACATTTCACCCATAAACCGATGGACAAACTGAAGTGGTGAATAGAAGTTTGGGAAATCTTTTGAGATGTTTAGTTGGAGACACACTGAGTAATTGGGATTCTGTGTTAGCACAAGTAGAGTTTGCATATAATAATTCAATGAATAGGAGTATTGGAAAGACACCATTTGAGATTGTGAATGGCACACAACTGAGAGGAATATCTGATTTGAGAGACATCACCGATGAAAATAAGAGAAGTGTTGAAGGAGTAAAGTTTGTTGAGTACATGAAAACATTGCATGAAGATGTGAAGCTGAAGCTAGAGGACAGTAATTAGAAATACAAAGACAGAGCTGATAGATCAAGAAGACAAAAGACTTTTGATATTGGTGATGAAGTGATGGTTCATCTGAAGAAAGGTCAATTTCTTGTTGGCACATATCGAAAATTGAAAATGAAGAAGTTTGGACCTTGCAAGATTTTGAGGAAATTTGACAGTGGAAATGCATATGAGATAGAGTTACCTAATGACATGGACATATCACCGATTTTCAATATTGCTGATTTATATGAGTATCATGAACCTGATGAAGAAATGATAGTACCAACACAATATCCTAAGAAGAAGAATGATGAAGTTGAATAGATTTTGAAGGAAAGAGTTGGCAAGAGCACAAGAGGAAAACAATATATGGAATATCTAGTTAAATGGAAGAATACACCAATGGAAGGCAGTTCATGGATTTCACAGCCTAAGTTGGATACAACTCAGACCAGGCTTACCAAATGATTCAAGGAATCATTTAAAAATAACCCCAGGTGTCTGATGCAAGAGCATCTCAGGTCTTTGGCAATCTTGTGTCACCAAAAAGAATTTGGAGTTTGTCTGTGTTGCTTGGTTTCTTCTTTGACCAATTTGGTTGGTAGTTGGTCGGTTTCCTTTGGTTATCAAGTGTGGTTAGTTCTCTCCTGGGCGGTCAATTATTTCTCTAGCACTCAGCATTGTTCCTTTGGTTACCAAGGATGGATGGTTCTCTCTTGGGCGGTCTATTATTTCATTGGCACTTGTCTTTGTCTATCTATTGCTTGGTTATCTTGCTTACCGATGGGTCTAGTTTTGTTTCCTATTGTGGCCAGCTTGTGCATTTATATTGGATCATAGAATTAATGTTGGTATCCATCATTGGGAAGTGTGTGGTCCCAAATTTGACCGTTACTTTCATTAATTTTGGATCTAAAGGCCGACTCAACTTGGTAGCTTCTTGTATAAATATAGATGTATGGTGGTATTTTTAGGAGGTAGTGGATAGAAGGGAGAAGGCATTAGATTTGTGTTTGGTAGTAGATCCTCATATGTTTCAGGACTTCTAAAACTAATTGTAATATCTAGCCCTAACAAGGAAGGCCTTACAACTTGACATGTATGATTCAATTTGATGAAATTTAATGAAACATTTGGCATTCTCTCTCTCACTCTCGTTGTTGTAGCTTCCGTATGTGTGTTGCAGGCTTGGATCATTAGGGTGTGTCATTCCTTTGTCCCCTCATGCATCCCTGCCCTTGCACTAGTATCCTCCTTTTCTAGGAAAATATATTAGCATTTAAGCTAGGTATTAAAGATACATCTTTCTCAAATATGATTGAATTGCTCATCTTATCTAGTGTACCATCTGTAGACTTTCATCTACTATAACATCTCTAGAAAATGTGGGTATTAAGTAGAAACATTAAAATTCAGCTTTGATAAGTGTTTAGATGGCTTCTTCTTCCTCTTCTTCTCCTCCACCTCATTCTTTTCTTTTGGGTGTTCTCCTTCTCTATCTTCTCTTCTTATTCTTCTCATTTTTCTCCTCATCCTTCTCTTCCTCCTCTCCTTTTTTTTTAATCTTATTTTTTCCCTTGTTCTTCCTCTCTTCCTTATCCCTCTTGTACTTCTTCTCTCATGTCATTTATACCCTCCTTCTGTAGGAGAATGTCTCACCATTTAAAAAAGGTATTAAAGACAAGTCTTTCTCAAATTTGAGTGAATTGCTCATCCCATCTAGTGCACTATCTATAGACATCCATCTCCTATACCATCTATCTAGACAATGTATGTGTTAATGAGAAACATTATAATTAAATCTTGGTAAGTTCTTGGATGAATTTTGTTTAAATCCTACTATGTGTCCACCGTCAAATTTGTTCTCTAATATTTTTGTCAAGGAAAATTTGAGTCTATCAAATGTAATCAAGGTTGAGATGCATCACAAATAATTAATTTTTTTTTTCTTTTGATTAAAGTTATATTTTGTCTTTGTTTTCTTTTCTTCTCTTATTCATGATTCTGACAATCTTATCAGAATTTTAGTTTGAATTATTTTGGGGAAAGATTAGTTGTAGTCTTTGTAGACAAGTGTGCACAATTACATGTATTTTAGTTTTTTAAATTAAGATATTTGTACATTTTCAATAATAATATTAGTGATCAATTTTTACCTTAAAGATCTCTCGTGGCCTATAAATAACTCTAATATTTTAGAACATAAAGCTAGTATTTATATAATGAAAGGCGTCTAAAGTTTTGAATGTTTAATATACTTTTTCTATAAGACTTTAAAAATAATAATTTTAGTTAGAAAAAGTAATTGTCATTACTATTTATTTTACATAACAAAACTACAAAGTAGGATAAAGACGTATATGGAAAATTTTATGATTTTGTAAAAATATCCAATAAAGTAAAAACTACAATAAATTTAATTTGTGATAGTTAAAAAAACTAAATTTAAATAAGACTCAATTATATATGAATAATTATAAATATTAAAATATCATTATTATTTTATATAAAAAACACATTCATCCTAAAAATATACAATATTATCTTCAGATTATTACAATAACTAATGCCATTCCCTTCAACACATTGAAGACGGGGATGTAAAACTGCCTAAAGATGATGTGTTCTCACTAGAAGTCAATCAAGGGATGACCTATTTGGGTTAAGTACCTCATTATCCAATCTTATATGCAAGATGATTTTTCACCTTGACTTCTGTCCTAGGAAACACAAGATGAAGCATGGAGAATAGTAGAATTGAGAACCTAATAAATTAGCCAGTTCTTATTCTAATTCTCATATCTTTCCTTAGGCCATGTTTGGTTAGTGGAATTAAGGTAGAATTGGGTGTGAAACTTTTGGTATTTTTCCAAATCTTTTGTTTGAGACGCTAAACTACAATTTGGGTTTGGGAGATCAAAATCTGGTTTAGGCATGAAAATGGGCAACACTATCTTCCCACCCAATAGGTGGAATTTAAAATCATATTCTGGATTTGGATTTTTGTGAACCCCATTTATGTTAGCAAGTGATATTTGGGAGCACTATGGTTCACTTAAGGGTTTTCATTTAAGGAAACTTTTATGTTGGAGTGATCACATAAAGTGAGTATTGGTATTGGAGACATAGTCATGAAAATGACTAAGTACAAAATCAGAAGAAGAGTATTCTACAGTACAGTTTTGGTCAGTGAAGATGATATGTGATGTATTATGGCTTGCAAAGTTAAAAGAAGACATTTTGGGATATGTATGAACTTTGGTTAAGATCACATTTGTTTTGGTGTTGATAACAGCAAGATATAGTGATATGAAGGTATGTGAAGACCGAGAATCAGTAAAAGAGGGTATGTTAGTAGTCATGATGATTCAGGGATGAAGAGATGGAATGGTAACATGCTAAGTCAGATGCAAGTTGTATATTGACGACACTTTGGTAATATAAGATCACCAACTCTATATGTATCATGTAATGCCCTGCTAGGGAACCCATGTGAACTTAACCTAAACATGAATCTAAGTTTGCAATTTTTTTTTAAAAAAAGTGTTAACATTCAACAACATCAAAGTCTTACCATGCGGAAGCATTACAATGAAATGAACAACTCACATAGATTACAACTCTCAAGGATTCCATGACAAAGATTACATAAATATAAAATTAATTAATTTAGATTAGACATAATTATAAACTCATATAAAAAAATGAAAGACAAATACAACATCACATAAAAGATAACATAGATACAACTAGTACTATAAGGTAACCATAATAACCTACATCCACTGCACATGTCACAGGGTATACGAATACAATAACTGAAAATAAGTACAACATGATAACTCTGTAAAATTGATACAATGATACAAGATCACAGAAGGGAAGAAGAAGAAGAAGATCAAATATCCACCAAAGAAGAACAAGAAGAATCAAATGCACAAGGATCATCCAACACTGGTACATGAACGTCGAAATCTCAAATGGTAAAAGAATCACTACCACTCGACCTCATGAACCTAAATGGTCCACTCCCACTGTGTTGAGGAGATAACATCAGATCTCACTCAAATAAAAAACAACAACAAAACAACTAAGGAAGAGATCCTTAAAGCTTCTAACTCAAAGGGTACAAAAAGGATAACAAGATACAACATACACAACTAGAGGCAACCAACACACGTAGGAAACTTAAGATGTATAAAGGAAGTGTCATCACATGAGCCAACTCTAAGGTTATCCTGGTAGTTGTAATACCCCAAAAATGGGCTATAAGTTCATTAATCTCCTACATCTTCATATCGAACGAAATCAACATCAAAGTCCTAACCTAAGGCACATCTAAACATCATCGAATCATAATTGATTATCTTAAATTTTGCATCGGAGAATATTCCTAGTAATATTCCTAATTATCTTAATTATCTTTAATTTAATGATTATTTGGCGATAAATCCAATTTATCCTAAAGTTTGATTAATTGAATATTTTCATATTTAATTAATTAGATTTAATATTTGCCACTTAATTGTGTAATTAAATTTAATTCTATCGATTATTAATTGTATCATTTAATTTTGACAATAAATCCAATATCCTATGAATAATTGATTAAATTTTTATTTAATTAATTAAAGCATGTTGTCATTATTTAATAATATAATTTTTAATAAAAGTTTGGTAAAATAGTTAATTAACCCATAAATTAATTATTTTATTTTAAAAAATCAATTAAGTTGAGCATAAATCACTTTATTATTAAATTAATTCATAATTAAAACATGCACAATCATAAAAGTAGACAACTGTCAATTATCAATTAAAGCTAAACTCTATTTTGAGTTAAAGCTTAGCTTTTGCATATTTTTGTGACTTAATTATCTATTATTATCAGATAACCCAAAAATCAAGCTGAGTTATTTGAGTGATTTATGGCTTTCTTCCATGCACCTCCAAAGCCTTGGATTTCTATAAAACCAAGGCTCAGCTCTTCATAATTTATCTCTCATTCATCTCTCAAATTTGCATCCACAAATTTGCACAATCACGCTGGAGAATTGGAATTGGAAGAATAAAAGCTCTTGCGAATCGACATCTTTGTGAGATCAATCTTATTTTTGCATTCATATTGCATATCATTGTTAGATTAGCATTGCATATCAATTTTCAATAGCATTCATAGCATATCAATTTCATCTAGCATAGATTCATATCAAGTTTTCATATCATTGCATAGAAATACCAAAAAAATAGCTTATTTTTGCATTCATATTTCATATCTAGATCAATTGCATTCAAATCCTTCATTTAGGTGTCATCTAGGTCACTGATCTCAATAACAATCTGAGAACATTAATCTCGCACCTACTAGAAGGCAGTAAATCGCTTGGTTAGATAGTTTTCAATTTTGCACAATTTTGATTTTAGCTAACCTCTAATGTTTTACTGAAGTGTTGTGTCTACAGATCAGGTATAATTTTCACACACACATTTCTGGCGCCCACCATGGGGCCCTGAAACGGGCTTCCCTTCATTTCTATCAATCTTTTATCATTTCTCTATCAGAACTCCCTTGCTGTTGCCTGTTCTGGTGGTATTCTTAGTAGGACGTAATTTTTGGTTTCTTTTTTGCCTGCAAAAAAGAAAAAAATAAAATTTTGGCACTTTTTCTATCAAAGTTGTCCGTACAGTGTGATTTTTAATTTCGGTCCGTACAGTTGTCGTACAAGTTTTCAGATTGTCGTACGAGTTTTGCAGACTGTCGTTTCATCAGACACCTAGTGTCGTACGAGTTTTGCAGACTATCATTTCATCAGACACCCAGTGTCGTACGAGTTTTGCAGACTATCGTTTCATCTGACACCAAGTGTCATACGAGTTTTGTAGACTGTCATTTCGGTGAACACCCAGTGTCATCTGGGAGCATACCCACTGTCGTACGATAGTTGACTTTATCGAATATCATTTCATCACATACTTACTATTGTTTGGGAGCTCAATTGTCGTATGGTAGCATACCCAGTGTCGTACGAGTTTCTGGACTATCGTCTGGAAGCATACCCACTATCGTACGAGTTTTGGTACCAGATTTCAATTGTCGTTTCATTTTTGTAGACAGTTTGTCAGATTTGATTTTTGAATTTTGACTGACAGCTAACCCTAACAATTGAAATTTACTATTTCTGATTGATTTCTGTTGATTTTGATTGGGAAAAGTGCAAGAATTGCTAAAAATTAGGTAAAATATACTAAGCGCATTGCGAGGATCATGAGGTATTCTCCTTGTTTTGAAAACATTTCAATTTGGACTTAAAATAAATCTCTCACGTGTCAAGCTTGTGTGCATCTTTTCATGCTTTTGATCTATTTCTACACACTTGCATAATTTGATACTAGGTTGTGATCCCTTAAGGATTCATTAAGTAGTCTTAGAACACTTGTGATTGATCTTGATTGCTATCTTGGGTTATTGGACTCGCTAATCCACCGGCCCCTCATTTCTGCCCCATGGTTGCAATCTCAGCGCCATAAAGGGGAGGGGTCAACAGGACAGAAGCGTTAAGTGTTCCATTTGGCAACCCTTTTGTGCTTTTAGGAACTCACTTGTTTTCTAAGTTGGGGACTCATTTTCAGCTTGTGTGAGGTGTTAAATGTTCCACCTTGTGGACTCATCTCATATTTTCTTTAAGCGTTAAGTGTTCCTCTTTCTACTTTTTGGGTACTTTTGGTAGATTTGCTTTTGGGAATATATCTGTGCTCACATAGTAATTAGGCCCTATGAACACTATTCATGATTCTTGAGAGATTGGATTCCTAGAGAAATCTTTCTTGATGACAGAATCCTTGTAGGTAGGGAGGATACTTAGTGCGTTTCACATTCAACTTGGTTAGTGCGTCTTCTCTTATTGATCAACACATTCTCTCTCCGGAGAGGTTGATAGATCACGTGGGGTTGATATCACGAGCTTTGGTGAATCAAAATTGGTTAGTGCGTCTTCTCTTATTGATTGATACATTCTCTCCCTGGAGAGGTTGATAGATCATGTGGAGTTGATATCACAGACCTTGGTGGAAAAAAACTTTGTCTTAGCGTGTCGGATTAATCTGCTTGCTTTGTTTGGGTTAAAAGTGAAAAGGTGTCAAAAACCTTGGATCTGGAGCCAAGTCCCCTTGTGGTATAAATCTGTGAGTCACCTTTAGAGAGGGTTAACCATAGCGGACAATCCCTTCACAGGGCAAAATGCGTTGACGGAACCTCAAGCGGTAATAGCCATTTTTGCCATGGTAGTGACAGCCGCTATATAAATGTCCTTGTGGAAGAAATCTCCACGGGTATGGTTCATTGTTGGGTTGTCAGATCTCCCTAGCAGCTCTTGAAGATTAAGTTCTTGAACTATGTCAAAACCCTGGTGCACTGGGATTGGAGTTAACCCTTTGAATCATAAAAGTTGCAGAGTCAAACCATTACTAAAAACCCTAGAGAGGCCAATTTTTCACTTTCAGGTATATGTGTGTTATTGCAAAACTTTTCAGAACATACACAATTAGTACTCTCAGGGATTAGCACAATTTGGTCACTTGATTGTTCATGCGCAAGGTTGCTTTTGCCCTTGTTCATTATTTTCAGACATGCTTGGAATCACTTGCTTGCTATTCTACGCGCTTGTTTATCTGCTTGGCTATTAAAAATGATCAAATCTAGTATAACCTTCAAAATCTGGATAGTACAATTTGCAAACAATCCAAAACTGAAAATCTTAAGTTTTGCAAAATTTGACGTAAAATTCTTTTTGGAGTCAAAAGTCATTTTAGGAAGTCAAAAGTCGTACGAGTTTTGTCAAGTGTCATTTCAGTATTGCCCATTTGTCATATGATTGAGAACCCAGTGTCGTACGAGTTTTCAAACCAGCAAATTCAAGAAAGTCAAAACCCTGTTAGCAACTGTCGTACGAGTTTTGTCAATTGTCATTTCATTGCTACCCAACTATCATACGAGTTTTTTCAACTGTCATTTCATTGCTACCCAACTATCATACGAGTTTAGCAACTATCATTTCATAGACTACCCAGTGTCGTAGAGTCTACAGAGTGTCATTTGGAAAAATTTGAGAGAGTTGTCAGAAATTGTCAAATTGCAAGATATCCAATATTTCCAGCCTAGTTCTATAATCTGTCATACAAATCACTGTGTCAGGCACAGAACAGTAGCTATTGAGAATCAGTACACATGTCTCAAAGAATCAATACACAAGAGGAAGAAGCTCTAATCACCGCTATGATGAAGCAGCTGCAAGCTATGCAAGTCCAGCTTGACAAACTTGAGAAAGAAAAGGAACATAAAGAGTTCTCCATGGAAACTCTATGCTCTTTTCCATTTGATAAAGAATTGTACATGTCACCATGCCCTTAGACAAAATGTGAGCAAAGTGACAACCCTTATGATACTTCTTCCGCGGAGAGTGACACATCCAGCTTTGGAGACTATGATGACTATGATGACAGACAATGTAATGATACCTATGACACCTCTGTTCCTAAGAGTCCTCCTCATCGTTCATTCCTTCTTACTACAAATGGGCCATCACATTGGATAGATCGTGATGGTGATCCATATGATTCTGATTTTGAAAGAGATTTTGATGGCTTTTGTGGACAATACCTTGATGATGATCCATCTACTACTACTGAGGACTATAAAATGCATCGTGCTAGCTTGAAGCATCAATATTATAAGAATCCTTCTCCTGAAGACTCTCCTGCTGAAAATAAAGATTATCTTCTCAAGGAAGATCATGTTAATGCTGAACCTTTGTCTGGTGATGGTTCCCTTCCATCCCCTACTTCCTCCAATACCCATACATTTCCTAAAGCTTCCAAGTCTTTCAAATCTTTCACAGAACCTTCATCTGACACAAGCCCTAATACTTTTCATGCGGTTCCCTATAGTTATCCTCCAGGGCTACCTCTTAAAGAAACTCAAGCTAACCTTCGCTTGGCTGCAAATACTTTCAATAATGATAAACCTAAAGAGCCTAAGCCTTCATATGCTATAATCCCTACTTCAGCTAGTCCTCCACCATATCTTCCAAAGTCATCCATTCAATCCCAACATGCTTCCTTGTCCTTAGAAGTGGCTCCATGTCAAAAGGACTCTAAAAATGACGAAGAAAAGAACATAAAGAAAGATCAAGATCAAGAACCCTCCATGTTATCCACTCCTTTTCCTGATGTCTCTTATCCGCTTCATGGTTCTTTTGATCCTGCACACCCTTTTTCATGCATTCCACCATGTCTTAAGTCTTCTCCTAAGCAAGATCAAGCTACTACTTACACCGTTGAGCTTATTGACAATCAAAATGACCTTACTACACTTGTGCTTTCCAAAGATGATACTTCCATTAAGATTGGTAAAAATGGTGTTGTTACTTTCAATGTTACACCTATTGAAAATCAAGAGAAAAATTATGTGCTTGTGCTATCCAAAGATCCTTGTCAAGATCAAAGTCTTCCATCTTCTTGTTCTACCATTCCATGTTCGCTTCCACTTTCTACTCTTCCTAAGTCTTTGCAAGCTTTGAACAATCCTATCAAAGAAGGTGCTCATATTCAAGATGTCCATGATTCTATTGAAAATTCTAATGCTCACTCTAAAGATGCTGATATCCTTGGTTGTCATATAGATGCTGATGAACTTATTGATTATCCTTTTATGTCTTCCACTTCCATCCTTGAACCTCTTCCACCACTACTAAGAGCTTCACGTCTACCTTCCATCTTGGGTCCTTATGTCCCTTCACTTTCCCCTCCTAACTCTCCTAATTCACCATCCATATTGGGCCCCTACGTCCCTCCATCTCCTATCTTTCCTCAAGATCAACATAGATGCATACCCCTGAATCCTTTTCATCCACCCACCCATCTACACCAGTCATATCCTCCTTCTTTTTCCACAAGTCCCAAGTTCTTTGGAAGTAACTTGAATGTTCAATACAATAAAAAGAAGCAATACAAGAATCCATAAAAAAAAGATCACCATGTCTCCTCTAATAGACATGGAAGCATAAAGTCCAAAGAGATATCTAAGAAAAAAACTACAAGACAAGTATGGGTTCCAAAATCCATAATTGAAGATATTCTCTCCAAATTACCAAAAAGAAATGAAAAGCCTACAGCTATATGGATTCCAAAGTCTCTCTTGAAAGAGTCTGGTGTTGAGCAAAAAGTGAAATTGACATTCAAGCTTCCAAAGGCTTCCACTTCATCTCCCTCCAAAAATATTCTTCCATTCCATGTGCCTAAACCACAACCTCTACTATCCATTCGCCATATTCCTTCACGTATTCCTTCATTCACGATTCTTCCATCCTCTCACCACCCTTCAAGGTATGTGTTGACGTTGATCTTGCCTTGCTTTCCACCTACCCTTTTACAATCCTTCCATGCATTATCCTTCTACCTTCTATCATTTTTTCTCATTTGCCTATTTCTCCTATCTTCCAACCTCACTCGCTTTACATAAAATCTTATCCTCCATTTTTCTCTTCCATCTCCCTTTCCCTATCAACATCTTTGAGCATATCATTTGAATCCTTGGTATATCATGGTTTATCCTTTCAAGGAGCATTATCTAAAAAGCTTTCCTTCTTCCAAAAAAAATAAAAGAAAAATTAAAAATTAAAAATGTGCCTTGGTGAAAACCTGGAAACAAGCACCTTGGTAGCAAAAGTAAAGAGAAATAAATTCATCCTATGGTGAAAACCACTCCCTTGTGGCACCTTGGATAAGTACCATGATGAAAACCTAGCAATCAGGCATCATGCGTAGTTCTTCTACATATTTCATCTATTCCATCTTCTCTCTTTGATCTTGACAATGTTGATCTATACACGAACATTTGGCTATCTTGTGAGCTACTTTACGCTAATCTTGCTTTCATTCCTTTCTTATTTAGCCTTCATGTTTATTTTCCTCCATTCATTTTCACCTATTGCTATCCTTTTCCCCTTTGGTCTTGATCTAAAAAAAAAGAAAAAGAGTAAAACACGGTGTTGTGAAGCCTCTTGACATGTCTACTCCTTTGGTCTACATCCTTTCCTTCTTTTTCCTTACGCTTTTGTGACTTATCCTATGCTAGGCTTTCATTGCTTGTCCAAATGCGCTTTACATGAAAATTTTTCCTTAGCTTGGGTATTCTTGAGGATTTTTTCCTTGAACATTTATTCCCTTCATTCTCCTTCATTTTCTTGTCTTCCATCTCTTCCCAACTTGCCAATCCCTCTTGTTTTCCACTTTGCTAGACATTGGGACTGCATGATATGATCTTGCTTGGGAGTTTGCAATGGAAAAAGATGCTATCAAATATACCAAGTATTAGAACCAGTATCAGAACAAGTATCATATACCAAGTATCAGAATCAGTATCAGAACCAGTATCAGAACAATTATCAAAATCAGTATCAAAACTAGTATCAGAATCAGTATCAGAACAAGTATCAGAACCAGTATCAGAACAATTATTAGAATCAGTATCAGAACCAGTATCAGAACAAGTATCAGAATAAGTATCAGAACCAATATCAGAACAAGTATCAGAATGCTTACTGGGGCTACTCCTTTCGCTTTAGTTTATGGGTCTGAAGCGGTACTACCTATTAAGGTTCAAATCCCATCACTAAGAATCAGAATGCATGGTCTAGTAATTGATGATGACTACAGAGTGTCTAGGTTACAAGAACTAGAACTACTAGATGAGCGCAGACAAGCAGTGTATAATCATCTCATAGTATATCAGAAGAGAATGTCTAGAGGCTACAACAAGAAAGTTAGACACAGAGAATTTCAAGTTGGCGATCTAGTCTTGAGAGAAAATCCTAAAAAACAATCCCATAGAGAACGCAAGGGGAAGTTTGAACCGAACTGGCTGGGTCCCTTTGTAATCACTGCTACTTTTGGCTCTGGTGCCTATCAACTCTCAACGACTAAAGGAGAACAGCTCCGAGAACTAATCAACGTTCTCCATCTGAAGAAATTCTATGCTTAAGGCATTCAGTCTATGGTTAAATATCCTGAAAAAATCTTAAAAATCAGAAAAAGTCCTAAAAAAAATGAACATCTTGGTGAAAATCTAGCAATAGGCACCTTGATGATTCACAAAAAAATTAGAAAATATCAAAAATAAAAAAAAAATTTGAAAAATGAAAAATACAAAAAAAAAAAAAAAAAAAAGTGACTTGGTGAAAACTTGGAAACAGGCGCCTTGGTAGCAAAAATAGAATCTCTGCCAAGATGGTGAAAACCTGACAAACGGGCACCACTTGTTCAAAACGCTCCATCTATCAGCACAATCTTGGTCTTTCCTAGCTTTTAGTCTTGCTTTAGTTTGTACATATCTCTCGGTTTGTTTCAACACTTCCAATTTTCAATAAGTCAGTCTATACACCAACTTAGCTCAAGCGTCTGTATCCTATCAATGTTTAACACTTGGGGGCAATCAATGTCATATCCTATGGTCTCCCATGTATCTTAGACGGATCATATCTAGTCAAAGTCCTTTGAAGCTTCATATGAGTCAGTCAGTCAGTCTTGTCTCCAGAAAGGATTTTGCATCTACAACAACACAATCAAACATCAAATTGAAAACAATCTGTGTTTTTTCATGCTTTTATCTCCTTGTATGCTTACTGATTCACATTGAGATTTTTGCATATTATGTCCCTTCAAGCTCTTCGATGATGTCCTTTACAAGATTTAGAGAGTGATGACTAGGGGCATAATCTTTTCTTTGTTTTCTGCTTATTTGTGAAAATCTAACAACTTTGGAAATTTTGGATTGAAATGGTGTCTGACTGTAAGAGCCTCTATCTTGAATTGGATGGCCATGCGTACCTCGACCATTGATACCCAGACAATTCAAGGAAGTTTGATCTAACTATTGTCTTTTTGAGTAAGTTCTTTCTCCTACTTTGGAACGCGATCTTGCCTAAGGATGTGAACGATAAAGGGTCACTACGGGTAATTCACATTGGATTTAGAATGATCTCTTGACTATTTGATGTGTTTGCAATGCAAGGCATATTGAGGTCATCACGGCGTTTATGTTTTGATGCTTATACAAATTGCTATATCAAAATGGACATGATATTCAGGTCATCCTGGTGTTTGTGCCTTGATGCTTATATCTAATCCAACATTTCGAAAATAAATCAATATTCATATGTCCATGGTTGTATAACCAGTGGGTGTTGTATTGATTCTTGCGTATACAAATTGATATTCATATGTTTATGGTTTCATAGCTAGTGGACATTGTATTGATTTATCTGGTTACCTAAAAGTTCAATGATGATAACAAATCAACATATGATCAGTGACTAGGTCCTAGGTCTTAGGTTGCATTTCATTTTGCATGTCTCTTTGCATTTTTCATCTTTGCATGATCTCACAATGACTAAATGAACTTCAAAGCTTAAACAATTCTTCATATCAATTCTTCAAATCTAACAAGAGCTGAATCTCACATGAAGGTTCCTCCAATGAAATAGCAAGTAGAATCCTTTTTCGGGATCAAAATCAAAATCTGAGATCATTCATATTGTCAACTACTTGCATAATCGACCTTCAACCATCACAGAGATCTAGTATTCAACTTAACTGATTATCTAACATCAAACTATCAAAATTTCAACTTGGTCAACCATGGTCAACTCATGGTCAAACCTAGTCAACCTTGGTCTCCAGGACCTCTAAATGATGCAGAATGCGCTCTTGAACGTGTATAACCACTTTTCCCATCAATCAACATGCTTCTGAGCTCTCAATGCTGACTTTTCTTGTCAGATTTCAATTTTAATCCCGAAGGGGGCATGGTATTGCACATCAATTCAAAGTCTGTAAATCAAAATTCTATTGATCAAGTCTATCAATATCTTTCATCAGTGATCAAGACAAACAATCACGTCTAGTTACTGATTCATCAAAAGTCCTCATCGCTCGGGGCAAATCTATCATCACTTGGGGCATATCAGATTCATCAAGATCCATATCAATCTGGTATTCTCCTAATCTTGTAAACTGTATCAGTTTTTGCAACCATCAGATCATAGTGTTCTTTCCTTGGTTCTTTGACGACTGAGGGTTTGCATGTGATACCTGCTAGTTCTGCTAAGACAATCGAGTCTAGAACGGGTCACTCACTTCTTTGCAATCCTAAGGTTTGGAATCAAGCATTTTGACACTTTTTCACAATCATAGGTTCATTTGCTATTATAGTAAACATTATCTTTGGTCACTCAGGACCTATTATCTCCATATTAAATCAATATCAATCAGCTTCTATCTCAATTTCAAACATCAGTTTCATATCTCTATCAAACACAGACTATCTTTGAACCACTGCGCTTCGCACAGTAATTCAAAGAGGGGCAAAATGTAATACCCCAAAAATGGGCTATAAGTTCATTAATCTCCTACATCTTCATATCGAACGAAATCGACATCAAAGTCCTAACCTAAGGCACATCTAAACATCATCGAATCATAATTGATTATCTTAAATTTTGCATCAGAGAATATTCCTAGTAATATTCCTAATTATCTTAATTATCTTTAATTTAATGATTATTTGGTGATAAATTCAATTTATCCTAAAGTTTGATTAATTGAATATTTTCATATTTAATTAATTAGATTTAATATTTGCCACTTAATTGTGTAATTAAATTTAATTCTATCTATTATTAATTGTATTATTTAATTTTGACAATAAATCCAATATCCTATGAATAATTGATTAAATTTTTATTTAATTAATTAAAGCATGTTGTCATTATTTAATAATATAATTTTTAATAAAAGTTTGGTAAAATAGTTAATTAACCCATAAATTAATTATTTTATTTTCAAAAATCAGTTAAGTTGAGCATAAATCACTTTATTATTAAATTAATTCATAATTAAAACATGCACAATCATAAAAGCAGACAACTGTCAATTATCAATTAAAGCTAAACTCTATTTTGAGTTAAAGCTTAACTTTTGCATGTTTTTGTGACTTAATTATCTGTTATTATCAGATAACCCAAAAATCAAGCTGAGTTATTTGAGTGATTTATGGCTTTCTTCCATGCACCTCCAAAGCCCTAGATTTCTATAAAACCAAGGCTCAGCTCTTCATAATTCATCTCTCATTCATCTCTCAAATTTGCATCCACAAATTTGCACAATCACGCTGGAGAATTGGAATTGGAAGAATAAAAGCTCTTGCGAATCGACATCTTTGTGAGATCAATCTTATTTTTGCATTCATATTGCATATCATTTTTAGATTAGCATTGCATATCAATTTTCAATAGCATTCATAGCATATCAATTTCATCTAGCATAGATTCATATCAAGTTTTCATATCATTGCATAGAAATACCAAAAAAATAGCTTATTTTTGCATTCATATTTCATATCTAGATCAATTGCATTCAAATCCTTCATTTAGGTGTCGTCTAGGTCACTGATTTTGATAACAATCTGAGAACGTTAATCTCGCACCTACTAGAAGGTAGTAAATTGCTTGGCTAGATAGTTTTCAATTTTGCACGATTTTGATTTTAGCTAACCTCTAATGTTTTACTGAAGTGTTGTGTCTATAGATTAGGTATAATTTTCACACACACAGTAGTCTCTTCAGACCCCAATGCCCTAGTGACTCTATGTGGTATCAGTAATCTCTTGTGTAGACAAGGTACTAATTGTGCCATATCCAATCCACGTAGGCAGAAAACATCTTCTCACTCCCATCCTAGTCAAAACTCAATTAGGAACTCAGGCATGGGCGAGGCACATAATATCTTATTAGGTTCATTTTAAACTCTCAATATTATTAATTATCACTTATTAAGCTACTTGTAATAGGATATCCTGGTAGCCACTTCCAAGCTCCAGCACCAATTACAAGCCACTTCCCACTATACACTTAGATAACCTAGCCTAGGATTTCACAAGATCAAGAGTAACTCTGAGTTAACGTAACTCATAAATCTCAATAACTCAATGATGACAGAAACATGCAAATCCAGAATCATCATAGAACAAGTTCACCAACACAACAGAATATGCAAGGCAAACAAACATGATAGATTAAATATCCAAAACCTCGCCTCTTGAATTACATCTCATAAAAGCTAAATTAATGCTACCCATACCAGTAATCATGAAAAGAAACCAAACACTCCAATAATAAACACATCATTATGAAATTCTCATAAAATAATATTTAATTATATAGCATTATTATTCTTCTTATTTTTGTTATTCTAAAAGAATTTTCATGTATGAATTTTATTTATTTCAAAAAATAGAATTTCTAAAAATAGAATACCACTACATGCAACTGAACATGCAACTGAATATATCTTCCTTAAATAACATGCACTGAATATATCTTTCAAAATAACATGCAACTGAATATATCGTTCATAAATAACATGCGAATGAATGTATATCTTCATTAAATAACATGCAACTAAATATATCTTTCATAAATAACATGCAATTGAATATATTTTCTTTAAATAACATGCAACTGAAAATATTTGTCATAAATAACATGCAACTGAATATATCTTTCATCAATAACATGCAACTAAATATATATCTATCATAAATAACATGCAACTAAATATATCTTTTCTAAATAACATGCAACTGAAAATATCTTCATTAAATAACATGCAATTGAAAATATCTGTCATAAATAACATGCAACTGAATATATCTTTTCTAAATGACATGCAACTGAAAATATCTTCATTAAATAACATGCAACTAAAAATATCTGTCATAAATAACATGCAAGTGAATATATCTTTTTTAAATGACATGCAACTGAAAATAACTTCATTAAATAACATGCAACTGAAAATATCTATCATAAATAACATGCAATTGAATATATCTTTTCTAAATAACATGCAACTAAAAATATCTTCATTAAATAACATGCAACTGAAAATATCTGTCATAAATAACATGCAACTAAATATATCTTTTCTAAATGACATGCAACTGAAAATAACTTCATTAAATAACATGCAACTAAAAATATCTATCATAAATAACATGCAACTAAATATATCTTTTCTAAATGACATGCAACTGAAAATATCTTCATTAAATAACATGCAACTGAAAATATCTATCATAAATATCATGCAACTAAATATATCTTTTCTAAATAACATGCAATTGAAAATATCTTCATTAAATAACATGCAACTGAAAATATCTTCATTAAATAACATGCAACTGAAAATATCTGTCATAAATAACATGCAACTGAATATATCTTTTCTAAATAACATGCAACTGAATATATCTTCTTTAACTAACATGCAACTGAATATATCTATTTCAAAAGCATGCATTTTATAAAAAAACTAACTCTTTCAAAACCCTCAAAATTATGGAAAGCCATAATTGAAAATAATTCAAAGAGAAACTCTTAAAGAAAACATTAATCAAATTTTCCTTCCAAATGATTCCCTAGCATTCATGATTATCAAATAAACACATCTTTTCAAAAAAACACTCATCTACACACAAGACCTAATCAAACACGAAGACGACAATGATTTTAATAGAAAAATTTTAAGGATTTTAAAACCATACCTTAATACACAAAGTTGAATCGAAAATCAATTCCAAATCTTGAATACCCAAAGCTTTCAAAACCACCAAAATTTTAATCCTCCAAAATCTTCCAAGATAGAATCCTTCGAAACTTGATTGAATTATCTTTCTAAATGGTCTCTTAGCTCCCTTATATAGAAAACCCAAATACCAGAGCTAAAAGAATGCAACTCTAAAAAAATAAGACGAACTCAACTTTAAAAATAATAAAAGAATTACTTAACTCAACATCCCAAAAAAGCTTGCATGAATTTAGACATTGATTTGCAGTTCGATTTCAATTGAACTCAAGTCTATTATCACTTTGCTTTTGTTGAGAACACTTAAGCAAAATTAACTATTACCTTTAATTAAATTTAAACAATTACTAATTGTGGAACTTTAATGCATTCAATAAATTAAAAATAAAACATTTACTCTAAAATAATTTTCACATGCTCAATTAATACTTAAATTAATAAATACATTACAATTGAGCATATGTTAAATTTACAATTAAATAATTCTAAGGTGAAGGTATTTAATTAATTCTCATTAATTAAATATTTCAACCACACTCAACAATTGCATTTAGTTTAATTTCCATATAAATAAATAAATAATCTCTCATGGCTAAAAATAGCAAAGATCCAATTTATTAAAATTGCACTATTTAATCAAATTAAATAGTCTAATTATAGAAAACATGCCAAGCACCAAAATCAAAAGCATCACAAGGACCTAAGGACCCACATTCAAATGCAAGGATAGGGTTATAAACTCACATCAACTGGATGAGTTTAGGAAGGGTAGGAATAACATAATCTTCTCCACTATTTCAGGACAATAATATAGCTTAGGTTAGGATTTGGACTCGTGTTATCTCCCCTCTCTTATCATTTGAGATATTGTGATAGGGCACGCTCATCCTGAAAATTCAGGGAAGTCGATGCCTGGTACCTACAAACCTACATATAACACCCGTATGTACATACATATATAAATATATAAAAGACAATGGCGGGGATCGGCTGATCGTGTGGATCTCACAAGCAAGTAACTACGACTCTGTCCCTCAACCACATCAAGCATGTCAAATAGAAATGTAAAATAAACACATCAACCATAAACATGCAAGTATGGGGTCAGTAAAATCATAAGCCTCAATGATTTCCTAACATATAATCTATCATCCTAAAGTAATCATAACATTAATAAAATTGGACTAGGGGCAGGCTACTACATATCATTGATAAATTAATTATTATATTTTGTATTATATTTGTAAAGCTGAGTAGATGGTAGAATTGAAATAAGTATAGAGTGTTTTGTGGAAGCGATAAGTGTGGATAATATGGATATGTGATGGATGCAAATTTGGGATATTATAAAATGTAGAGAGAAGATGCAAGGTCTGAGATTGACAAAGATATAACTAGAAATATCAAAGCATAGAAGATGCTTTTATTGTTCACTACTTACAGAAATACTTTTGTGATAGAATTTTTTTGTAAGATTTGTGAGCTCACCTCACCTTTAAAAGGGTTTTTGTATACCCCTAACATGGTTTATTATTCCTCTAACAAGGAAATGTTCTATGTAATACTCAACTCCTAACAGGGCTATATCTCCTAATAGGGATTCAATATTTTAGTGCATAGTTGTGGGTACCATCCGCACTGAGGTTTTCCCTTGGCCAGGGTTTCCTCATAAACAAATAATGGTGTTATGAGTTATGTGCTATGTGTTTATGTTCTTTTCATTTCAGCATTGATATAGTTTATTTGTAATTGGTTGGAGTTTAATTTAAAGTGTTGTAATACTGATTCACCCCCCCTCTTAGTATTACTTAATCCTAACAATTGGTATTAGAGCTTTTGGCCCTTGGAGAGAAAGCCTAATAGCTTCAGGGAGATCGGAATGGATTCAAAAAAATTTCAAAAGAACTTTGAAGCAACATGAACACCTCATCATTATGATTGTTTCCTCTCTAACAATCTTGAAAAGAAAAAGAGACAAAACCATATATTTCTAGTCCTCATGAGAGATATCCACAAGTTTCTTTAACTTTCCCAAACACACACAAAAAAATAAAAATAAAAAAATAAAAAAATCATCTAATTGTAAATTTAAAAAATAAATAGTTAATAACAAAAATATAAGGGGGAAAACTGAATGTATTCTCCTTCTCCTTTTCCTTCTTCACTTTAACCTCTTCCTCCTCCTCCTTACTCTTATCCATCATGTTCCTTCTTATTATTTTCATTCTACTTCAACTTCTTCTCCTTTTTCTTCTTCTCCTTCTCCTACTTCTTCTTCTTCCCTTCTTCTCCTCCTCATCATCATTTTCTTCTTGGTGTTCTCCTTCTCTATCTTCTTTGCTACTTCTCCTCCTCATATTCCTCATTTTCCTCCTCTCCTTATTTTTATTATGCTTATCCTCCTTCTTCTCCTTTTTGTTTTCTTCTTGTCATCCTTCTTCCACTCTTCCCTCTCCCTCTTGTCCTTATTTTTATGGGTCTTCTCCTTCTCCTCTGTATATGTCCCTTTCCTATCCTCCTTCTCCTTCACCTTCCCCTTCTCCTTCTCCTTCTACAATTGAACACTTAATCTATCATTTCCTTTGTATCCTCCTTTTCTAGGAGAATATATCAACATTTAAGCTAGTTATTAAAGATACATCTTTCTCAAATATGATTGAATTGCTCATCTTATCTATTGTACCATCTGTAGACTTTCATCTACTATAACATCTCTAGAAAATATGGGTATTAAGGAGAAACATTAAAATTCAGCTTTGGTAAGTGTTTGGATGGCTTCTTCTCCTCCTCCTCATTCTTTTCTTCTTGGTGTTCTCCTGCTCTATTTTCTCTTCTTATTCTTCTCATTTTTCTCCTCCTCCTCCTCTTCCTCATCTCCTTTTTTTGGTTCTCCTTCTTCTCCTCTTTTTTTATCTTATTTTTTTCCTTTTTCTTCCTCTTTTCCTTATCCCTCTTGTACTTCCTCTATCATATCATTTATACCCTCCTTTTGTAGGAGAATGTCTCACCATTTAAAAAAAGTATTAAAGACAAGTCTTTCTCAAATTTGATTGAATTTCTCATCCCATCTAGTGCACTATCTGTAGACATCCATCTAATATACCATCTATGTAGACAATGTAGGTATTAATGAGAAACATTATAATTAAATCTTGCTAAGTTCTTGGATGAATTTTGTTTAAATCCTACTATGTGTCCACTATCAAATTTGTTCTATAATATTTTTTGTCAAGGAAAATTTGAGTCTATCAATTGTAATCAAGGTTGAGATGCATCACAAATAATTAATTTTTTTTCTTCTTTTGATTAAAGTTATATATTGTCTTTATTTTCTTTTCTTCCCTTGTTCATGATTTTGACAATCTTATCAGAATGTTAGTTTGAAGTATTTTGGGGAAAGATTAGTTGTAGTCTTTGTAGACAAGTGTGCACAATTACATGTATTTTAGTTTTTTAAATTAAAATATTTTTACATTTTCAATAATAATATTAGTGATCAATTGTTACCTTAAAGATCTCTCATGGCCTACAAATAACTCTAATATTTTACAACATAAAACTATTATTTATATAATGAAAGGCGTTTAAAGTTTTGAATGTTTAATATAATTTTTCTATAAGACTTTAAAAATAATAATTTTAGTTAGAAAAAGTAATTGTCATTACTATTTATTTTACATAACAAAACTACAAAGTAGGATAAAGACGTATATGGAAAATTTTATGATTTTGTAAAAATATCCAATAAAGTAGAAACTATAATAAATTTGATTTGTGATAGTTAAAAAAACTAAATATAAATAAGACTCAATTATATATGAATAATTATAACTATTAAAATATCATTATTATTTTATATAAAAAATACATTCAACCTAAAAATATACAATATTATCTTCAGATTATTACAATAACTAATGACATTCCCTTCAACACATTGAAGACGGGGATGTAAAACTGCCTGAAGATGATGCATTCTCACTGGAAGTCAATCAAGGGATGACCTATTTGGGAGAAGTACCTCATTATCCAATCTTATATGTAAGATGATTTTTCACCTTGCCTTCTCTCCTAGGAAACACAAGATGAAGCATGGAGAATAGTAGAATTGAGAATCTAATAAATTAGCTAGTTCTTCTTCTGATTCTCAGATCTTCCCTTAGGCCATGTTTGGTTAGTGGAATTGAGGCGAAATTGGGTGCAAAACTTCTAGTATTTTTCCAAATCTTTTGTTTGAGACGCTAAACTGCAATTTGGGTTTGGGAGATAAAAATCCAATTTAGGCACGAAAATGGGCAGCACTATCTTCCCACCCAATAGGTGGAATTTTAAATCATATTCTGGTTTTGGGTTTTTGTGAACCCCATTTATGTTATCAAGTGATGTTTGGGAGCACTATGGTTCACTTAAGGGTTTTCATTTATGGAAACACTTATGCTGGAGTGATCACATAAAGTGAGTATTGGTATTGGATACACAGTCATGAAATGACTAAGTACAAAATTAGAATAAGAGTATTATGCAGTACAGTTTTGGTCAGTGAAGATGATATGTGATGTATTATGGCTTACAAAGTTAAAAGAAGACATTTTGGGATATGTATGAACTTTGGTTAAGATCACATGTGTTTTGGTGTTGATAACAGCAAGATACAGTGATATGAAGGTATGTGAAGATCGAGAATCAGTAAAAGAGGGTATGTGAGTAGTCACAATGATTTAGGGATTAAGAGATGGAATGGTAGTGTGCTAAGTCAGATGAAAGTTGTATATTAATGACACTTTGGTAATATAAGATCACCGACTCTATATTTATCATTGATAAATTAATTATTATATTTTGTATTATATTTGTGAAGCCGAGTAGATGGTAGAATTGAAATAAGTATAGAGTGTTTTATGGAAATGATAAGTGTGGATAATATGGATATGTGATGCATGAAAATTTTAGATATTATAAAATGTAGATAGAAGATGCTAGATCTAAGATTGACAAAGATATAACTGAAACTATCAAAGCATAGAAGATGCTTTTATTGTTTACTACTTACAGAATACTTTTGTGATAGAATTTTTTTGTAAGAGTTGTAAGCTCACCTCACCTTTAACAGGGTTATTGGATACCCCTAACATGGTTTTTTATTCCTCTAACAAGGAAATGTACTATGTAATACTCAACTCTTAACAAGGCTATATCTCCTAATAGGGATTCAATATTTTAGTGCATAGTTGTGGGTACCATCCGCACTGAGGTTTTCCCTTGGCCAAGGTTTCCTCGAAAACAAATAATGGTGTTATAAGTTATGTCCTATGTGTTTATGTTCTTTTCATTTCAGAATTGATATGGTTTATTTGTAATTGGTTGGAGTTTAATTTAAAGTGTTGTAATACTGATTCACCCCCCCTCTTAGTATTACTTAATCCTAACAATTGGTATTAGAGCTTTTGGCCCTTGGAGAGAAAGCCTAATAGCTTTAGGGAGATCAAAATGGATTCAGAAAAATTTCAAAAGAACTTTGAAGCAACACTTGATGACCTAAACAAAGAAAAGGTTGAAAATGGCGAGTTAAAATTCAAATTGAGAAGAGATGATGGTTTCATCAGGAAACTAAAGGAACAACTTGAAATTTCAAAAATTTAGAGACAAGACCTTATGGATAAGATCAAAGAAGACTCAGATAATGACACATCAAACCAAGTAAAGAAGTTGGAATCAGAAAAAGCACAAATCAATCTTCTGATGATTAAAGAAACTCAACATGAAAAGGATGCAAGATACAAAGTTGAAGAAACACTAAAAGAAGCAAATGTGCATATAGGACAAATGCATACTGAACTTGATCACTACAAGGATAAATATCAGGAACTGGATAAGCACAATCAAATCATAAAAGGTGAACTCACTCATGCCAAATTACACATTGAGAAGTTACACATGAGAAGTGATAAAATTGATGATCAAAGAGAGAAACATAAACCTAAAGGAGACATGACTGGAATCGGATTCAATGAAGGTGAATGTTCTAAGACTAATGAAGATTCTCATTAAGTGACCACAGAAGAAAGACCTACTTTTGAAGAACCTAAAGAGCATATAAGACTTTTCAGACATAGATGATTTGGCTCTAACAAAGTTGGACATAGGAAGAGAGACTTTAGAGGTAAAGGCCCTTTCAAAGCCTTTACTGGTTATTGTTATAAATTTTATGATTATGGACACAAGAAAATAGAATGTAGAAAACTAGATGAGTCAAGGTACAAACAAGATTACATCAATTTGAGCAGAAGTTCCAGAATTCAACGTATCAAAGGTATTTAGATATTATACTCTTCCAAAAAGATATGGATGCACCTATGATTTTTGATGTTGTTGATAGACCAAGATACAAGTTTAAGAGGCAGCCATTTAAGTGTTGTGGGGATGACCCGAAAGGAGCATATTTGTAAACCCCTTATGGAGTGTTACACATTGAAGACATTAGGGCTTACATTCACTGTAAGTATGAAATCATAGGAGATGTTGATATCCATAGGGAAATAGATGGAATAATAGACTCAGATGGAAAGATGGTAGAAGAGTTCAAACATTTGGAAGACCGGTCCATTATTAAGTTAACCCTTCTAATAGAGTTTAGTGAAAATGAATGGCTCAAGATCATTCTAAGTAGAATTCTTGATTAGTTCATTTGGATACGAGAGAAACTAGTTATTATATGTGGATAGATGATTCTTGAGATAATCGGATTGCACAATACAGGAGCTCTCTAAGTAGCTAAGAAAAACATCACAAAACAAGCAGAAAGCCTAATTCATTCTAAGTGGGATAAGAGAGTGATGAGAGTGAATGAAATCTTTCACCAAGATGTGAGATTGGTAGAAATGCTACTAGGTTACAAGATGTTCAACAACAACAAACTTAAATTTTTTTCAGTAGGAGTAATTATGATGTCCTACAGAATGGTTAAATAAAACAAAAGATATAACCTATGTGAAATCCTAGCACAACAGTTCTTGGAAAATGTGAAAGTTATCAAGAAAGATAAGTCAAAGGTATTCAGGTTTGGTTCACTTCTAGTACACATGTACATCTACATTGAGCACAAATTTCTTGGATTGCACCCTAGAGCATGGAAGGCCAATATACCTACTGGTATACAAATATCTGAAAGCTACTGAAGACAAGAAAAAAATGGGGTAGATATAGAGCTTTTTGCAATGACTAAAATTATTCAGAGGAAAATGAAGGAAAGGTACAAGATACCTGAGGAGATAGTTGAGAAATACAAAGACACAATATGTTTCATGGTTGAAATTGACTGTGTATTCTTTAAGGAAGTTGAACCAAGAAAGAAATGGTGCTACCCTATAGGGTATGAAGTCAATTATGAGGTTCTCACAATGCAAGTTGAACATGTACTAGCAACTGAGGTAGATACATCTGAAAAGAGATGGGGAACATACTGGAAAAAGTAAAAAAAAGTTAGAGAAGAATAGGATAAAGGGACAATGAAGAGAAAGATTGACAAAATAGTTGAGGACATTACTGCAAAGGTAGGAATCACTCTAGAGTACCTAAAGAAACTAAGGACAAAGATGACAAAAGGATATTCCAGCATGACAATTGAAGCACCTCCTCCTTTTGAAGAAGAAAAGATAGAAATTTCTATTCCTAGTGTGATAGATTTATCAGTCACTCCTTAGAAGATTGCATAAGAGATTGCACCTGCAAACACACCTAGAAGATCTACAAGATCTACCAAACCAAGCATCCCTAAGAATCAAAAGGTAGAATTAGAGGAAAATAAGAAAGAAGAAAAAGAAGTACAAAAGAGGCCACAAGATCTTTGGAAGTCGGATATCTCGATGTTACAAAAGAGAGTGATAAGGGATGTTAATCTGAGGACTGTAAATAAATACTATGAAAGGTATGACCATGAAAATCAAGTAATAATTGAGGACACATTAATTGAGTACTTATTAGTTTTCAACAAGAATTTGTTAGAGATAGAAGGAAGTATCCCCAAGGACTTGTATAGAAAGTTGGAAATAACAAAATACTTAGCACAATCTAAGGATGAGAATATAAGAAACAAGGCTATTGAAGACATATTTCTAGTAGTCTATATACAAGAGAGGGAGAGAATTATTAAAGAGTTGAAACATTTATTGAGGACTAAGGCTAGAATAGTGAAGATAATGGAAAGAAAGTATGATGAGGTAATAGAAGATACAAAAAAGGAATTGGACCAAATTCTTATGAGTGACATACCTGAGAAGACCTCACCTCCCAAGGTTACCAAGCCTACACCTTTGGGAATAGGAGAAAGTTCTAAAATAGCTGAAGTAAGTGAGCAAGAAACTGAAGTTGACATGCAACCAGACTTCTTTGTCTCTAGTGTATCGGTGACCCTTGACACCGTGCTTTATATAAATGACCCATTCTAAGAAAATCTAGACAATGTGATGACAGTAGAAGAGGAAGGACATGAAGAGGAAGAACATACATAGGAAATATAGGAAGAGAAAGAACAAGAGAAGGAGAAACAACAAGAAGAAAGATAGGAAATAGAAATAGGAGCAGAAAAAGATGTAGAGGTAAGTGTTGAGCAGAAACAAGAACTGCACACCTCCTCCACCCTATTGTGGGAAAGATGGATAACTTGAAGAAACCCCCCTCCTGAAAACTATAAAATCATGGTGAATCATATGTTTTTTGGAGGAAAATTTTTTAATGTTGATGGCGTATTGTGTTTTAAAATATGGATATTTTGTGGAAAATTTTTTAATAGCGTATACAATTTTTATAAAAAATATGGTGACTACAATTTTTTTATAGAAAAATTATTAATTTAATTGGTGAATTAGACTTCCTTATACTGATAAATTATAGCGAAACTATTTTCCAAATATTTTAATTTATTTATTTATCATCGTGAATGTTTTTCAAAAATACATATAAACATGGTGATTTGATACAATAGTTATATAGTTTGTATGGAGATTTAATATTTGGAAATAATTATTAAATTTAACATTTCACATGATTTTTCAATCTTGAAGAATGACACATGTGACAATTCTGGAGAGAGTTATTAGTAAAGGAGTTATCCCACCACATTTCATCTGAAATAAACCTTCCACCATTTATTTCTCTTAACCAATGGTTCTGATTTGATGTTGAAGTTTCACTAGTGGGTGCAGCGGGTCCCATCACTATGATCCTCATGCAATAATCCCACGACCAATCATACCACATGTCATGATTCTGGCAAAAGTTTTCTGTAAAGGTTATGATGACCAACAATAGGCCCAAAATTCACCTTTGGTCATTGATATGATGTAATCCAATGGACGTATGAGTCTGTGACCTCATAAACTTAGGGTTGTCAAATTGTCTACATAATTTATTTTATAATGTTAAATCTATAATGTGATACCGTGTGATGATCCAAGATCAATGGTTGAAGTTTGATTTCGGGCCCAATTTCTTGAAGGAACCAGAGTTCTCTAGGAAGTCACCAAAATGTTGACATATATCAAATTAGTATGCACTATAACCATGATCTTATTAATGCAACATCACATTGAGAGAATAATGCCTTAATTAGTTACCAACTTGTCTGCATGACTCTGAACATTTTAGAGAATAATGCCTTGATTGGTGCATGTATAACCACAATCTAATTAATACATGCAACATGTATCAATTCTTACAACTAGTAAGTACTAGTATGTTGTGTCGATAGTTGATAATGTGTCACAGTTGCAGTCAATAAAAGAAATTTCATATCACTGACATTAAATTGGGAAATGTTACATGTCATGACACTTTTTTCCAATTTCACACACTCATGCATTTAATATGAAATATTTACATAATTTTAAAGGATAAATGAATTAATAAGGTTAGATAAAGAATTAAGGGCTATTTAGAATTCACACATACCTAACGTCAATCATTCCACTATTTTAAATGTATTACACATATCAAGTCTTACAAGTGGATGGTTGATAATGTACCAAATGTTGAAGTTATTAAAAGAAATGTCTTATCACATACGTTAAATTTGGGTAATGTTATGTGTCATGACATTTTTTCCAATTTCACGCACTCAATGAAAGATTTATAAAATTTTGAAGGACAAATGAGTTAATAGGTTAGAGAAAGAATTGAGGAGCAAGGCTATTTATAGATGAACTATGCTTCTTTCTTCTTCAATTCTCCATCTGCTAAATGCTTGAAATTCTTCCTCTAGTTTAGGTCTTTAGGATGTATAATTTTATCACATTCTAATTTTTGATATTATGTTTGTGATTTTCTGAAGATGGACACTCCTATCCATTTGATAAGCACATCTGAGGAATATCAGAAGGCCTTTTTGGGGCTGGTTTTAGACCAAACACTGTAATCAATTTGCAATGAGAATGGTTCCTTTACAAATGACACTGTGAGGATATGCTTCTAGACCTAGAAGGAGAGAAGCTAGATATGCTCCTTTTGTAAAGGAGTGTATTTGAATAATAATTCCTAGGTGACAATATTCAGGTTTCCATTTTTTTAAAAATAGGGGTTGGGATCCCTTGGGAAAGTTATTTACCCAAGCTTCTCCAATGAGACCAAAATATGGCCAGACACCCTTTTGTTTTGAACCTGAATGTTGAGTAGTTGATGTGCCATACAAAATGGGTGCAGATTGATAGGGATTTTCTTCGAAAGTGGTTTCTCTCAGATGAATTTGTGGACTATGGATGGTTTCATGAATTCTCAGAGCTTATCATCTTTGAAGAGTTCTACTTAGACGAAGGAGAAAATACTTTGTTTTTTTCTACCGAGGACCCTATGGCCTGGAATTTTGAAATCAAAGGATTTCTTTGTTTTTTGTTTTGGGCTATAGATATGGGCATCACTCAATTATAGTAAAATTGTGCGTAATATAATATAAAAAAATTGCGTTGCACTTTTGTTTAATGTAATAATTAAATGTTTCCAATGTTTATCATGTAATGATGACTGGTTCAAACTTCATGGATAAGGTATTGTCAAATGAATTCTAACTGAATATAGTTAATGATTATATTCATTTGTGTGTATTAATATTTTAAAATCGTGACAACCTCATTCCAAAAACTTGTCAAACTTGTTCCAGGAACATTAGTAGGTATTAATATTTTATCATTAGTGTGTATTAATATATTAAAATTGTGACAACCGCTCGATTGCGAGAGATGAACGGTTTAAGTTGTATTTTAGAAGTATTGTGGGTTCAAAAAACTTTTCTTCAAAATCTTTTTGAAAATGTGACATGTGTAATTCATTGAAAATATTACGTATCATGTGAAGATAAAACATAAATGTATTCTAGAATTTTGGTTTAAATGATGCATGTACCAAAAATTTGTTAACATTTCTTTTTTAAAAATCTATCAACTCGTAGCATCAGAAAGCTAAAAACAACTATTGAACCATTGCCAAAGATTTTGAGACTGTAACTTGTGAGAGTATTGGCCGTTCTAACTGCTATCTATCTAATAAGATATCTAGCCCGATGTCATCCCGATTTGTAATGTAAAAAAATTAGTTTAACTTGATTTTGAAATTTTAACTCTTGCATGTACATTTGGGGGTTTTCTTAGATTAGGGGGGTATGCACAGGATCATGGTATGCCAAACTAGGCCCTTAAGTGGCAATGAAAATTTAGAAAATCAGGTTTAGGCAATTTGACATAAAAATTTGAACGAGTTATAAATATTATATCAAAAATGTGTAACAAGAAACTCTGTAGAAAATTGAATTCAATTTCTAAGATACTAGGCCTTTTTTGAAAAATAATTATTCTATATGTTGAAAATTTCAAATTTCAATGTAGTAGTATGAAAGTTTCAAGAAAAAAATAAGTAGGTGTATGTCTGACCACCTTAAACACAATCAAATGATAATTTTTTTTACAAGATTCTAGATATAAGTAGTAGACTCATGTCCGGATGTGACACATATTTTTTTGTAATTATTTTCCAAGTAAATAATTAATTATGATTTTTCTTCTACAACTTTTCCAGAATACAAAAAATCTCATGTCTGACCATGTTAACTTAGTCTAAAGTTTATCAACTTGAAAAATAATTTAATTTTTGTTGTAGTAGGAAAATCATAGAATGTGACACACATTTTGGATTTCAAAAATGATATACAGTTTGAAATTTTTAGCTATTTTTCAATAAGTCTATCAATCATGACTAGAAAGATAACAAGTAGGCGTATGTCCGACCACATTAAACAAAATCAAATGATAATATTTTTTTATAAGATTATAGATAAAAGTAGTAGAATCATGTTTGGATGTGATGTATATTTCAGATTTCAAAAATGTTATACTATTTGAAAGTTATAGTTGTTTTTCAAACAGTCTATCAATTATGACTTCTTTTTCACATCGCCACTTTTTGGCATGCCATGATCTTGCACATACCCAGGGTTTTCTTAATTAGTTAGTTATTATCTATGATTTTGTTTGTAAATATGTATAATTTTGTGTTTTTTCATTCTTTCAAAGAACAACGAGGAAAGCAAAAACTCAAGGCCAAAAGCAAGTAGATGGGAAAAATTTAATAGACTATAGAAAACTAGCATAAATCCCTGGTTTCACTTATGAGTATCACGATGTTTATGAACCTTCTATCGACGGTGAAAGTATAGTTATAGCAATTAAACATACATTGTGTAGTAAGGAAACTGGGCCAAAGAGGTGTGAATTTATAAACTTTAATCCAGCGATAGGTGCAAAAACAAATAAAGTTGCTATGTGGGATGTTGGTTTGCATCGCATGCTATTAGCTAAAGTTTTCCCTTGCCCTGAAATTGTCTTGATTTGTGTAGAAAATTATGATGAAGAAAGAAAAGCAATTGTCAAAAAGAAAAAACAGGAAGAAATTTTATCATGTCATGCCCCTGACAGTCTCAGGCTTTACTTTTCTATGTTATGTTATAGTTGGATTTCTGGTTTGATTAGCATCGTTTTATCTGGAACTATATTTCTGTTAGATTTCTATGAGTTTGAACTCTGACTTCGTTCATTTGAACCTTGTTATTTCGATTAAATATGTTTATCTCTGTAACTCTGCCAGACACTCAGAGAATTATGTCCATTTCTGTAGCTTAATGAGTTTTTCTGATGTCAGAATTGGTTTAGACTGACTTTTGAATTAATGGAACTGGATAGTTCAGTAGAGATTTGAGTATTGGTATGATTATGTAAATAAGGACAACTAAAATGGTTAGTCAATTGTCTTTTAATTGATTCATTATTTTGGAATTCTGAATAATATGTTAGACATAATTAGAATTGGTTATATTATTATGGTTAATTGTATCTTGATGTTATAGACAGTATATAGAGAATTATTGTTATTTTATTTTAATCAATTTTGAGTTCAATTAAATAAATATGTATATATATGTATATTTATACATATATTTATGAGTAATTGTTTAGAAATTATGTTGTTTATCTTTAGCTAAAACTAAAGAATTATCTAAGTTAGCATATCCTATTTTGTATGTTAGTAGGAGGTTAGTTTGATGAAGTGTTAGTAATTTGGCATTGTTAGTGTGCTGTTATCATTGATGCTTAAGTTAGTTTTCTTAACCTAAGATCGATTAATGATATCTAACATGGATGTATATTATTTATCCCTAAGTCTTCTTATTTATGGCCTAGCTCGAAGACATGACTTATCGACAGGGTTTAAATGCACTATCATCACATAGTGGTGTTAGTGAGGTTTAAGCTATTTTCGGGTTATGCGATTGTACTTTGATGGACATTTGGCAGGGAATGTATTGTGTTTGCTGCAAGAGATAAGCTCGCATTGAATGAACTCATCAATGAAATTCATTTTTGTGTTTGATGTCCACCATTAGCTCTGGTAAAGGAGTTGCAGTTGAATTATGACTCCATTTTTCACCATGTTATTCTGCGATAGTTTGGGTAAACAGTTAGTAATGGACTTGTCTCTCTGTTATATCTTATATGATAAGTTGCTTGGAATGGAAAGGGGTTTTCACAGAAAGTTATACCCTTATGTTCGTGGTCATTTGGGAAGTTTTGTGTTTCATACTGTTATCTCTGCATTTGCGTTGTGGGCTTTCTTGCACGGTACTTTGGCAGTCAGTGAAAAGGGATCTTCGTGGTTGAGATTAGGGTTCGTCTGTGAAGCTCACCAGGCAGGGGCTAGCTTTGACATTTTAGTTTTTTGGATATCTCCCCACACAAATACCAGGCAGGGGCATTCTCTCACCTTATCCTCTGTTTCCATTTTATGTTCTGCAAATGAATTATTAGAATGTTAATTACCACTGTTTGTTAGTCGATGAATGTGAGGTTTTGTGATTGTATACTTCATGAGTTCGGTCATGAATCGGTCTTTTTCTTGGATGGATTAAGAATTTAATTTAGTTAATAAATGTTGTGATTAGTGGAGAAATTTGGAAATGAATGACTGTTTAGTAAGAGATTGGTTTTAGTGTGGTATTAAATACATGTTCTTTTATGCTTTTTTTCGAGCATAGTATGTTGATGGGTTTTTCTTTGTACTGAGTATGAAGTTGGTAGTATTTTTCTTTATGTCTGTGCCGAACTATGGGAGTATAGTTATTGCAGTTGAATATGGTTCTTCCATAGTTCATTTTTGTGTCGATGTTTACTTGTTTTGGTCAGTATAAAGGGAGTTAATCGGGAATGAGAACCAGCATATAAATACAGTTTGAAACCAGAATAGTTTTGTTTAAAAGCTTCTTTACGGTATTCTCACACTGTTCCTGTTGTTAGGAATTCTGTAGCAACAAAAAGGTTTTCAATATGTGAGATTCTTGGTTATAAAGTGAAATCAGGTTTTTTCCTACCACTGTTATAAACCGAATCTGGTATCGATGTTTTCTTTTTGAGCTGTATTGTGGAAATAGAGATTAGTGGTAGTTCATAATGTTACCTGATACTTGTCATAATGAGTATTTACACTCTCTCAACATAGGTGTGGATTAAGGTTTTCTTGGGTATACTCCTTTAGATATCTGGTAACGATGTTTGTTGTGTCAAATGGGTGTTTGTCACTGTTGGTTTCAATCAAATAGTGAATGTAGATAGTTTTGGTTGTATCAAATCCTGACTGCGAGCTATATGAATCTTCAGAAATTATCATTAGTGTGAAATATAGTTTGTATCGACATTAGGAAATGTTAGGAATTTTTAGGAAAGTCAATTATTACCATTTTCTGTCAGTAAGGAAAACCACTTTGGTATTTTGTTTAGATGTAGAAGTCGGTTCTTATTATTCTGTCATTCTTTTATATATTTGGCTGATTCAGGAGTATTATAAGGTAGATGTGCTTGATAGGACTGAGATGAGTAGTATGGTTTTCTATTGTATATTTATGGACTTAAACTATTAATTACAAGTTTATGCAATTAGATATATATATATATACCTGCTGGGATATGTATATCTATACACAAGCCGTGATGTATACATGTACATATGCCAACATGTATATAATAGATGCTATGTTTATAGTTCTGAACTATTAATTACAACTTTATATAATTATATATATATATATATATATATATATATATATATATATATATATATATATATATATATATATATATATATATATATATACTTGCTGGGATATGTATATGTATACATGAGCCGTGGTGTATACACGTACATACGCCAACATGTATATAAAAGTATGAACTTGTAATTAACAGAGCAGGCTGTATGGCCAATTAGTTTATAATAAATCAGTTATGGCAAGCTTGTATGTTTGTTAAAAGCGATGGGTGTTGTGTTGATTCAGTTGATATATGATTATGTTAGTTCTTTTCTATTCAATGGAATCATGAATTCAGTATGGACATTTTATTGTACGGTTTCAGATTTGATGTTAAGTTAATGTGGAGATTATTATTTGATTGGATTTGTGATGGAGAAAGAACTGTGATCTTTTCTTCTTTTGAGAAACATCATGTTTAAGAATGTATGTTAAGGAATATGGAAACATGGATCTAAATGGATTTTTGTTTGCTGTTTCAATTTTGTAAATTGATGCAATAGAAACGGAGTGTTAGTGAAATTGTGTAATGTAGTTCATTTCACTTCTTTCATTAATTGCTAGATCAAGTGTTTTTGAGATAATGCAAGTATGATCCTTAGATTGGGGGCTGACACTAGTCTAGTACCTTGTGGTGATACAATTTCTATCAGTTGTGACTGACACTAGTCTATATCCTTATGGGAAAGAATTTCTGTCAGTTGTTTAATTAAGTGATAATTATAAATTCAAGGGATATGGGTTTCAATTAACAAAGATAAAACATTATGGTTTCATCAGACATAATGGATTTCTACGAGGTTTCCTTATGGATACATAGCGTAGGTCCTTATGTGGACACCCATGAACTATTGGATCATTACTTTGTCATTTTCTTTGCGAGTTTATTTCTGTTAGAAAGAGATATAGTGCTTGATGATTTTGGTGTAAAAGAATGGAATTATGTTATTTAGATTTCAATTACATCTGTATTTAAATCTGCATAAATGTTATATTACACTGACTTTTATGGTTGCAGATATTTGAAGATGTTTCATTTTCTTTATCATTGTGACTGAGCCTTGTTTGCAATTGCGCTTGTGGTTACTTTTGATTTTCAAGTTTTAGATGGATAAATCAATGAGTATGGGGCAATGGATAGTAGTTGTTAAGATTTATGGGAAGCAGATCATTTCTTGGTTATTAGTTATCAGAACTATTCCTAGATTGTAAAGGATTGGTTAAGAAGGAAATTTTGTTTTTGAAACTAAGTCTTTGAATAAAGAGTATTCTTGTTACTCTGATGTAATTCAGTTGAAAACTATAAAGCTCTTAGAAGCAGTTACTTTAATTATATGATACAGTTTGTAATTTAAAAAAAAAAATTTACTATGGTTCTATGTGGTTTTGTTTATGGTTGTATCTTCTTTGGTTTCATCTTTTATCTTTAAGTATAGATGGGGTGTTACATTGGTATCAGAGCCCAAGTTTAAACACTCAGGGCTTGAGGGTTTAAAAGAAAGGGGTTTTATCATTATGCTTCCGTTAGTGATTTTTATTGATCTTTTCTATAGGATTTCAAGCATGCCTCTTGTTACATGAGGAGCACAAAGACGTGGTGACCCAGTTGATGCCGATTTAGGCAGAGGTAGGGGTGGATGATGCGGTCATGGTCATGGCCGAGGAAGAGGACGTGGTCACCAAGGAATACTTGGTGATGAACAAGTTGATCCTTTAATAGGAATGGATCAGGAAGATCGAGAGGTACCTCAGGTTGAAGTTCTCCAACGGATCCTTGAGAGGTTGGATAACACTGAAGCAAGGAACAATGTTCCAGTTGATGTAGCAAATGCTCATGTTATACGAGTCCCTGTAGCAGAAGATCCTGTTATCAGGACTCAGTTAAAAGACCTTTCTAAGCTCAAAGGACCATATTTCAATGGAATAGAGGGTGGTGCTGAAGCTGAAGCATGGCTCTTGAACATCGAAAGGTGTTTTATTCTCCATGATTATCATGGTAATGTGAAGGTTCATTGGACCGTAATGCAACTAAGATCCTTTGCTTCCATATGGTGGAATATGGAACTAGAGCAACTTGGAATTCTTATCTCTTAGGTTACATGGGAGCTCTTTGAAGAAAGATTCCGTGAGAGATTCATGTTGAATTATTGGCAGCAAACTAGATCTAAAGAATTCTTCAGTATTTCTCAAGGCAACTCAACGGTGGAAATGTATGAGAGGAGGTTTTTCCAACTGAAGAAATATTTTGGTTGGTTAGAGAATGATAAGCCTTTGGTACAACACTTCATTAGGGGTTTGAACCCTAAAATTGGAGAAGAAGTGAGAACTTTCAAACCTAAGATAGTGAAAGAAGCTGCTGATCAAGCCAAGCTCACAGAATTGAAGTTAGGATTTTCAGCCAAAGGATCTATAAATCCACCAGCTCAAAGCAGTGGGAAGAATCAAAAACCTTATCAAGATAATTTCAAGGCATTTTCCAGTGGATCGAGTGATAAATTTTAGAAGAGGAAGTTTGAAAAGTTTTCCAAATCAAACAAGAGTTTCAAGGTTCCTGAGCAACCTAAGTCCTTTAAACCAACTCAGAGTGTACAACAGAGTTATGCATCACCTCCAGCAAACTCATCATAGGATAAAAGTACCAAGAGAGGAGCAGAATGTTGGCAATGTGGGCAATTGGGGCATTTGCAATGGAATTGTCCCCTTCGAGGCAATAGTCAGGTTAGGTCTAAAGCCACAGGTTCTGAGGCTACTGTTGGTGATTCTGGAAGGAATCATCGCATCTTTGCTACTATGGATCAGAAACAAGCAGATCATCAGAACACTATGATTGAAGCTAGAGGTAATTACCAAGGTAAGAAGATCTCTATTCTATTTGACTTTGGTGCCACTGGCTCTTTTATTTCTTCCAGTTTGGTTAAGCAATGTGGAATTCCTGTGAGTAAAGCTGAATTGGCATGGCAAGTCGAGTTAGCATCAGGGACAAAGGTTGAATCGGGGTTTATAGCTGAAAATTGTAAGGTCCAATTTAAGGCTTTTACTACTACAGTTAGCCTTAGGGTTATTCCTTTAGGTTCTTATGACATTATTCTGGGTATGGATTGGTTAGATCAACACCAAGCTGTCATCAATTGTAGAGAGAAGACCGTTAGGTGTATCGATGATAATAGAACCATCAAGATTATTACAGGTGTTAAGAGGCCTATGCCAGTCAAAAATATTTATGCTAAGCAACTTCAAAGATGTTTGCAAAAGGGATGCAAATTGTTTGCTATTTCTATTAATGATTTTGAAGAACCAGTTGCTTGGAACACCAGCTTAGATCATCCAATTTTGAAGGAATTCTCAGATGTATTCATTACAGAGATTCCGAGAATCCCACCTAAAAGAGAAATTGATTTTAGGATTGATCTTTTGCTAGGAACCGAACCGATTTCCAAGACTCCTTACCGCATGACCGCTCAAGAATTAGTGGAACTCAAAGTTCAACTTGAGGAACTCCTTGAGAAGGGACTTATTAGACCTAGTGTTTCACCTTGGGGAGCACCTGTTATCTTTGTCAAGAAGAAGGATGGATCTTTGAGGCTTTGTATCAACTATAGACAACTGAACAAAGCTACCATCAAAAATAGATATCCTTTGCCTCGCATCGATGATTTGTTTGATCAAGTGAAGGGAGCCAAGGTGTTTTCCAAGATTGATTTCAAATCTGGATATCATCAGTTAAGGATTCAAGAAGCTGACATTCATAAAATAGCTTTTCGCACAAGGTATGGGCATTATGAATTCATGGTAGTGCCATTTGGGTTGACTAATGCACCATCAGTATTCATGAGTCTGATGCAGGGAGTATTCAGGACTTTCTTAGACAAGTTTGTGGTAGTGTTCCTTGATGACATTTTGGTATATTCTAACTCCTTGGAGGAGCATGAGCAGCATTTGAGGCAAGTCTTTGAATGTCTCCGCAGGAACAAGCTATATGCCAATTCTAAAAAATGTGAATTTTTCAAAACATAAATAAGTTATTTGGGTCACATCATTACAGGAGATGGAATAGCTATTGATTCTGCTAAGATCAGGGCAATTGTAGAGTGGCCAATTCCTACCAATGTGTCTGAAGTACGAAGTTTTATGGGTCTGGCTAGCTACTACAGAAGATTTGTGGCTAATTTTTCAAACCCATCCCATTACTTCTCTCTAGAGAAAGGGTAAGAAATTCATCTGGTCAGATAAATGTGAAGAAGCATTCCAACATCTTAAGGAACGTTTGACTAGTGCACCAATTTTAGCAGTACCTGATCCTTCTAAGGAATTTGTTGTGTGCACCGATGCCTCATTGGATGGTTTAGGGGTTGTCTTGATGCAAGACACAGGGTCATTGCTTATGAATCCAGGAAACTAAAGGATCATGAAATTAATTATCCTACTCATGATTTGGAACTCGTAGCAGTGATTCATGCTTTGACCAAATGGCAGCATTTTCTTCTTGGTCAACATTTTGAGCTTCATACCGATCATAGAAGTCTGCAATATTTGGTTCACGCAGCCCAATCTTAATGCACGTCAGCGCAGATGGATAGAGTTTTTGTGTGAGTATGACTTTGAAATGAAGTATATTCAGGGTAAAGGAAACAAAGTAGCAGATGCTCTTAGCAGAAGGCGTCATGAAATCTCTTCTTTGACCCTCACAATTGACTTGAAAGAGAGAATACTTCTGAATTTGGCTACTGATCCTTGGTACTTAGATGTCAAAGCAGTGATTGATAGTGGCAGTGTTTGAGAAGGAAGATTTGAGGGTTACTCTATTGGCACTGAAGGACTGATGACTTACCGATGCAGCATATATGTGCCAGAAGTCTGGGATCTTCGGAACCTAGTTATGATTGAAGCACATAAGGAACCTTATTCAGCACATCCTGGTGTGAAGAAGATGCATGCTAATCTTAAGCAGCATCACTACTACCCGGGTATGAAGAGGCATATTGCTGATTTTGTGGCTAGATGCGTGGAGTGTCAGAGAGTAAAAGCTGAACATCAACATCCAGCTAGTTTACTTCAATCTCACAGCGTGCCTGAATGGAAATGGGATACCATATCCATAGATTTCATAGTGGGGTTACCATTTTTAGCTAGGCGACATGATGCCATTATGGTTGTTGTTGACCGGTTAACCAAAGTTGCCCATTTTATTCCTATAAGATCCACTTATAATGCTGCATCTGTGGCACGAATTTATATGGAACAGGTTGTTAAGCTGCATGGGATTCCTAAAAAGATCATATCTAATAGGGATTCAGTTTTTACTTGATCTCTATGGAGATCTTTGCAGCGTGAATTAGGTACTCAGCTGAACTTTAGTTCATCATATCATCCCGAAACTGATGGACAGACTGAGCGTGTCAATCAGATTTTTGAAGATATGCTTAGAATGTATGTGATGGATAGACAAAATAGATGGGAAGAGTACTTGCATTTGGTTGAATTTGCTTACAACAATGGTTACCATAGTTCTATAGGTATGGCTCCTTTCCAGGCTTTGTATGGAAGATCGTGTAGAACACCTTTAAGCTGGGACAATCTTGAGGACATAATTCTTTTAGGTCCCGAGATGCTTCAGGATTTAGAATAGTAGGTTAAGTGCATTAGAGAACACCTATCTACAACTCAGGACAGGTAGAAAAAGTATGCAGACCTACATAGGATTGAACGTCAATTTGAAGTTGGGAATAAGGTATTTCTTTGAGTTAGGCCCCGAAAAAGTCCTATTAAGTATGGAAAAGGGTCAAAATTGTCTCCAAGATTTGTGGGACCATTTGAGATCCTAGAACGAGTGGGTCCAGTTGCCTACAGACTTGCTTTGCCTCCCAGCCTTTCACAAATTCATGATGTATTTCATATTTCCGTCTTAAGGAAATATATACCTGACATTGCACATGTGCTAAATTGGAAAAATTTACAGGTGGTAGATGGTCAATTGATGTTGGAACTAGTATAGATCATCCAGCAAAGAGAGCTAAATCTCAGAGGACACAAGGTGGAGCAGGTAAAGGTGTTATGGGATCTTGATGATGTAGCTTCTGTAACTTGGGAAGATACAGGGGCTATGAGAGCTGCACATCCTCATTTGTTTACAGGCTTCCAGGAGTAAGCCTAGTCTGGTGGGGAAGAGTGTCATGCCCCTGATAGTCTCAGGCTTTACTTTTCTATGTTATGTTATAGTTGGATTTCTGGTTTGATTAGCATCATTTTATCTGGAACTATATTTCTGTTAGATTTCTATGAGTTTGAACTCTGACTTCGTTCATTTGAACCTTGTTATTTGGATTAAATATGTTTATCTCTGTAATTCTGCCCGACACTCAGAGAATTATGTCCATTTCTGTAGCTTAATGAGTTTTTCTGATGTTAGAATTGGTTTAGACTGACTTTTGAATTAATGGAACTGGATAGTTCAGTAGAGATTTGAGTATTGGTATGATTATGTAAATAAGGACAACTAAAATGGTTAGTCAATTGTCTTTTAATTGATTCATTATTTTGGAATTCTGAATAATATGTTAGACATAATTAGAATTGGTTATATTATTATGGTTAATTGTATCTTGATGTTATAGACAGTATATAGAGAATTATTGTTATTTTATTTTAATCAATTTTGAGTTCAATTAAATAAATATGTATATATATGTATATTTATACATATATTTATGAGTAATTGTTTAGAAATTATGTTGTTTATCTTTAGCTAAAACTAAAGAATTATCTAAGTTAGCATATCCTATTTTGTATGTTAGTAGGAGATTAGTTTGATGAAGTGTTAGTAATTTGGCATTGTTAGTGTGCTGTTATCATTGATGCTTAAGTTAGTTTTCTTAACCTAAGATCGATTAATGATATCTAACATGGATGTATATTATTTATCCCTAAGTCTTCTTATTTATGGCCTGGCTCGAAGACATGACCTATCGGCAGGGTTTAAATGCACTATCATCACATAGTGGTGTTAGTGGGGTTTAAGCTATTTTCGGGTTATGGGATTGTACTTTGATGGACATTTGGTAGGGAATGTATTGTGTTTGCTGAAAGAGATAAGCTCGCATTAAATGAACTCATCAATGAAATTCATTTTTGTGTTTGATGTCTGCCATTAGCTCTGGTAAAGGAGTTATAGTTGAATTATGACTCCATTTTTCACCATGTTATTCTGTGACAGTTTGGGTAAACAGTTAGTAATGGACTTGTCTCTCTGTTATATCTTATATGATAAGTTGCTTGGAATGGAAAGGGGTTTTCACGGAAAGTTATACCCTTCTGTTTTTGGTCATTTGGGAAGTTTTGTGTTTCATACTATTATCTCTGCATTTGCGTTGTGGGCTTTCTTGCACGGCACTTTGGCAGTCAGTGAAAAGGGATCTTCGTGGTTGAGATTAGGGTTCATCTGTGAAGCTCACCAGGTAGGGGCTAGCTTTGACATTTCGGTTTTTTGGATATCTCCCCACACAAATACTAGGCAGGGGCATTCTCTCACCTTATCCTCTGTTTCCATTTTATGTTCTGCAAATGAATTATTAGAATGTTAATTACCACTATTTGTTAGTCGATGAATGTGAGGTTTTGTGATTGTATACTTCATGAGATCGGTCATGAATCGGTCTTTTTCTTGGATGGATTAAGAAGTTAATTTAGTTAATAAATATTGTGATTAGTGGAGAAATTTGGAAATGAATGACTGTTTAGTAAGAGATTGGTTTTAGTGTGGTATTAAATACATGTTCTTTTATGTTGTTTTCGAGCATAGTATGTTGATGGGTTTTTCTTTGTACTGAGTATGAAGTTGGTAGTATTTTTCTTTATGTTTGTGCCGAACTATGGGAGTATAGTTGTTGCAGTTGAATATGGTTCTTCCATAGTGCATTTTTGTGTCGATGTTTACTTGTTTTGGTCAGTATAAAGGGAGTTAATCGGGAATGAGAACCGGCATACAAATATAGTTTGAAACTAGAATAGTTTTGTTTAAAATCTTCTTTATGGTATTCTCGCATTGTTCCTATTGTTAGAAATTCTGTAGCAACAAAAAGGTTTTCAATATGTGAGAGTCTTGGTTATAAAGTGAAATCGGGTTTTTTCCTACCACTGTTATAAACCGAATCTGGTATCGATGTTTTCTTTTTGAGCTGTATTGTGGAAATAGAGATTAGTGGTAGTTCATAATGTTACCTGATACCTGTCGTAATGAGTATTTACACTCTCTCAACATAGGTGTGGATTAAGGTTTTCTTGGGTATACTCCTTTAGATATCTAGTAACAATGTTTGTTGTGTCAAATGGGTGTTTGTCACTGTCTGTTTTAGTCAAATAGTGAATGTAGATAGTTTTGGTTGTATCAAATCCTGACTGCGAGCTATATGAATCTTCAGAAATTATCATTAGTGTGAAATATAGTTTGTATCGACATTAGGAAATGTTAGGAATTTTTAGGAAAGTCAATTATTACCATTTTCTGTCAGTAAGGAAAACCACTTTGGTATTTTGTTTAGATGTAGAAGTCGGTTCTTATTATTCTGTCATTCTTTTATATATTCGGCTGATTCAGGAGTATTATAAGGTAGATGTTTTTGATAGGACTGAGATGATTAGTATGGTTTTCTATTGTATATTTATGGACTTAAACTATTAATTACAAGTTTATGCAATTAGATATATATATATATATACCTGCTGGGATATGTATATGTATACACAAGCCATGATGTATACATGTACATACGCCAACATGTATATAATAGATGCTATGTTTATAGTTCTGAACTATTAATTACAAGTTTATATATATATATATATATATATATATATATATATATATATATATATATATATATATATATATATATATATATATATATATATATATATATATATATATATATATATATATATATATATATATATATATATATATATATATATATATATATACCTGTTGGGATATGTATATGTATACATGAGCTGTGGTGTATACATGTACATACGCCAACATGTATATAAAAGTATGAACTTGTAATTAACAGAGCAGGATGTATGGCCAATTAGTTTATAATAAATCGGTTATGGCAAGCTTGTATGTTTGTTAAAAGCGATGGGTGTTGTGTTGATTCAGTTGATATATGATTATGTTAGTTCTTTTCTATTCAATGGAATCATGAATTCAGTATGGACATTTTATTGTACGGTTTCAGATTTAATGTTAAGTTAATGTGGAGATTATTATTTGATTGGATTTGTGATGGAGAAAGAACTGTGATCTTTTCTTCTTTTGAGAAACATCATGTTTAAGAATGTATGTTAAGGAATATGGAAACATGGATCTAAATGGATTTTTGTTTGTTGTTTCAATTTTTTAAATTGATGCAATAGAAATGGAGTGTTAGTGAAATTGTGTAATGTAGTTCATTTCACTGCTTTCATTAATTGCTAGATCAAGTGTTTTTGAGATAATGCAAGTATGATCCTTAGATTGGGGGCTGACACTAGTCTAGTACCTTGTGGTTATAGAATTTCTGTCAGTTGTGACTGACACTAGTCTATAGCCTTATGGGAAAGAATTTTTGTCAGTTGTTTAATTAAGTGATAATTATAAATTCAAGGGATATGGGTTTCAATTAACAAAGATAAAACATTATGGTTTCATCAGACATAATGGATTTCTACGAGGTTTCCTTACGGATACATAGCGTAGGTCCTTATGTGGACACCCATGAACTATTGGATCATTACTTTGTCATTTTCTTTGCGAGTTTATTTCTATTAGAAAGAGATATAGTGCTTGATGATTTTGGTGTAAAAGAATGGAATTATGTTATTTAGATTTCAATTACATCTGTATTTAAATCTGCATAAATGTTATATTACACTGACTTTTATGGTTACAGATATTTGAAGATGTTTCATTTTCTTTATCATTGTGACTGAGCCCTGTTTTCAATTGCGCTTGTGTTTACTTTTGATTTTCAGGTTTTAGATGGATAAATCAATGAGTATGGGGCAGTGGATAGCAGTTGTTAAGATTTATGGGAAGCAGATCATTTCTTGGTTATTAGTTATCAGAACTATTCCTAGATTGTAAAGGATTGGTTAAGAAGGAAATTTTGTTTTTGAAACTAAGTCTTTGAATAAAGAGTATTCTTGTTACTCTGATGTAATTCAGTTGAAAACTATAAAGCTCTTAGAAGCCGTTACTTTAATTATATGATACAGTTTGTAATTTAAAAAAAAAAATTTACTATGGTTCTATGTGGTTTTGTTTATGGTTGTATCTTCTTTGGTTTCATCTTTTATCTTTAAGTATAGATGGGGTGTTACATATCAATAACCCAAAAAGAATTTATCAGTTTGCTAGACCTAGGGTTTGACCAACAAAACTCTAATGTCCATATTGACCTGGGATTTTTGGAGACCAATATAGGTAGTCACTCCAAATGCAAAAGATTCATTTATAAAGGGTCTAATATTTGTAGAGGCAAAGGCTTCATTGGGTGAGAACTACAAGCCTCCTTGATTTTAATATTTTTCTACCATGGGTTTAGGATACTATATCCTTGCTGGCATTTTGACTAGGATTGGAAAAAAATAGGGAAGTGGGTGCCAACATTCTTCAATTGATTTGGGATATCCATTGTGTCAATGAACTAGTAAGATATATTTTTGTTGGACAAATGGTTCAATTGATTCAAGATCAATTGCCATTGATTAAAAGAGGCAATTCTAAGACATTTAGGCTCACAAACTACTTGTGTTATCTTCTATTAGCCAAGAATGCTGCAATATTAATGAGAAATAGCAACAAGCATGAAATTCAGAGGGGGACAGGTACTCCAATATATAACTGGATACCTCACATAAGAATGTATCATAACAAAAGGAATTGCATTAATTTTGTAGACTTCTTTTTACCACCATTGTACAAAAAAATAACAAGAACTCCAATGCCCATATTGTCTGCTTCATGTAGGTATTGCATCCAACTTGGAAGCACAATTCAATTTTCTGACTAGTACCTAATGGAAGAATACATCGTGCTAAGGTTTTATGGATCAAAACTAAAAACCCAAAAACTTCCAATGCCTGTGATAGATAGGGTGTTTACCGTAGAATATGTAGTAAAACTAGAGAGAACAGATAGACTCTTCATTGGCCAGTCAAAGAAGAGCATATTCCCTTCCTTACCTTTCTCAATTGGAGGGTTAACATTTGAGAGAAAAGCATTCAAAGTGACAAATTATTTTTTTATAAATTTTTTTATTTGATTTAGAGTGGTACTGGAAGTATGATCTACTCAACATCATTCAAACAATTCTCATTGTAATAATAAATTTGCAATTTTTTTTGAAAATGAAAGTAAACCATTGCTAGAGCAGTTGAAAAACAAGGATATCTGGGATGAAATTACAAAAGAGAAGGAGAAAGTTTCCATTGAAGAAAAAATTTATGCTGAATAGTTGTCATCACAAATTATGACATAAATAAACAAGGGCATTGTACATCCTAGGATGTCCTACAATTTCTACAAAAATCCTTCTAATCCATAAAAAAAACATACCAAAGAAAATAGCTGAAGAATGTAGGGATAGAAAATGGACTCGAACAAAAAAGACTAATTTTTGGACTATGAGAAAGAATCTTGGTGAACCAATGACCAGTGTAGATCTGGATGACATAGAGGGGGATATATAGTTTAGCAAATTGTTGAATTTGGAGCATCCCGGAAGTTGATACAAAAGAAGTAGTGATCAGGATGAAAATGCAGACAATGAGGATGATAATCCACCAACTATATTTACTCCATCAAGTCAGAGTGGAGTAAGCAATTATCACAAAGAAACATATATCATGGGAGAAATTATTATGGATAAAATGGGTTATAAATATGGTGGTTTGGTTCTCACTGGATAAAGCATCTGCATACCAATTTTCACACATGAAGCACAAAAAATTGATCATGGTATAGGCCTTAGGATTGGAGTCAGAGTGGAGCCATTAGATTCATCGGGAAATACTATGCCCACAACAACATCCACTACCACGGGTGGGATTGGGGAATCTACTGCTACTGGGTTTGGTAGTAGTAATGGTGCCAGTGGGACTAGAAAAGTTATTCAGCAAGTTCCCTCTCTAAAGAGGCCAAGAGAAGCTACATAGAATCCCATAGTAGAAGATAGTGTCAAGAAGAAAAAGGTTTTTAGATCATTGATACTAGAACCTAAAACACTATTTGCACTTTCAAGTTTAACAAAACCCTCTAAAAGTTTAAAACCTCAAACAACATTAGTTAGATCAACCAACATTGCAAGCTATGGTTCACCTTTCCAATATTCAATTCCATCTGCAACACCATATTTTTGTCTCAAAGATTTCTATAATAAATTTGCAAAAATAACAACCAAGAATAAGGAAATAAAGAAGACATTGTAGACTAGTGCCCGTACTGCAATCGTAGAGAAACAACCTATATTCAATAGGTTTTTCCAACATATGACCCAAACAAAGACATGATGGAGTTCATGGTTCTTATTCCACCCAAAAAATATGGAAACCTACCAAAGAGTCAAAAAGATCCCTCTGAATTTCAAGTTAGCACTCTCGAAATAGCTTTTTCCAAAGTTAAAATTTGGACAAAATCAATGTGTCAAATTCTACAAACCAAGTGGTCTAAAGTGCAGTGCTAAAGCTACAAAGAGAGAAAAATAATGTTGAGAAAATTATAGAAATGTTACAGGTAGACATTGCCAATGAAAAAGAAAAGAGGAAAGCTTTAGAGAACAGTTTGAAAGAATTATAGAAAAAGATTAAAAAATCGGCCTCTACATTAGTAAATATAGAGCAGTAACATGTGCAGGAAATAGTGAAGGAGCATGAGCAGGTAGAGCTGAAGGCATTGAGGAAAAAATTCATAGAAATTAGTAAAAAATTAGAGGAAGAAAGAGTCACTTTACAAAAGTTATTTAAAACCGTGGAGAGTAATGTTGCATCCAACTGGGAATTCCAAAAGCAATTGGACTCTTAAGAAGATAAATACAATCATTGGGAACACAAAGCAGTGGAAGAGAAAAATAATTGTGAAAAAATGGCAGAAGAACTAAAGAATGCAAATAATACAATTCAAACTTTAAGAAATACTAGTAATAATTTAGTGAAGATTGCAAAAGAACACATTTGGGGCTAAATATTGGGGATGTCTCATAGCTTGTGTGACTGGTTTGAAATTATTCAAAATATGTGAGTATGTTATTGGAAGCTCCATAATAACATTGCATAGAATATATATGTTGTCATGAAAGAAAATTATGAAAAAGATATTATGCAATAACTCTAGAACTTAAGAGTGATAGTTATCTATCAAACAAGGGAATTAACACCTACCTTGATGCATCAGTAAAGGAATCAAGTATCATTTGAAAATGTGAGAAGCTAAGGGAATCACAAGAATTGGATGACAAAGCTATGAAGAAGATCACAAAGATGGAAGAAAGGAAAGAAAATTTGGAAATTCATGAGTTTCCTAAGGGATTTGATGAAAATAAGTCCATTGGAAGAGAAACTTACAATACAAGGTTGCAGGACAAAATAAATATTGATTTACACTTTCTTACAATAGACACATCTCGTGATACATTCATGGATTTCATTAAACCCGTCAGAAATTTCAATGGAGTTTTAGAAGCAATAGTGTTGTCAAGTCACACTTCCAAATATGAATTTCTAATGAAGTTACATAAGCGTGACTATAATTTAAACCAAATTATTCTACCATTAGAGGATGTTTGGATTGGCCTACAAACATTGCTAATGCTCTAAATTTTAAACTATTGTAAAGTGTAATGTATTGCAAATGAATACAAAACAAATTATTCTCTATCTAATTTTCATGTTTTCCAATTTAATGTACATTGAGTTACTCTATTTTATTAAGTTATTCTTAGTTGATTTACTTTTTTATATGCTACTGGAACACAAAATTTTGTTCAAGAATTTTAAATATGAATGATAATTGATGATACTATACAAACTATAGTAATGATACTCTTTGTTCTCAAATTTTAATGATGAAACAGAATACATTCTTGCTTTTCTAGAATGAACATTAAATGATAGGATATAGTAGTTAATAAGTTCAAAAATACCTATAGATTGCTACTACTAATTTAATAGAAATTTCCTAAATTTTCCAATTCAACTTGGCATTGTCATCATCATCTAATTCTAGCATTCCAGTTCCTTCATTGTTCTCTTCATTTTCATTTGTGTCTTCTTAACTCTAACCTCTGCTTCTATGAAACCCACTCCCATTGCAACTTGTAGTTGTCCAACTTAGAATCGAAGATTGGTTAATAGTGTTTCCCAACACTCTTCTTTTGAATCTTTTCTTCCAGATTTCAATCTCTTTTTGATAAGGAAAAGTATTGACATCATACCTAGATGTGTAGACCCTCAAGAATGTTTCCAAATTCTTGTCTAGTTTGTTTCCTAGCTTTGATTTTGGGAAGCCCAAATCAGTATTGAAACTCCCTCATCCTCCACCAAACCCAATATCATGGTTTGGCATAGATCGGCAAGGTTGAAAAACTCTAAAATTTTATCACACAACATTGTGCTTTGTTTTAGTTCTATCCAAATCTTTTTTGTTGAGCCCTGTTCATGTAGGTTATGAATTATTTGATATTAATGCTTCATAGTCCTTGAAAAAGTGCCTAATTGTTGTCTAAGAAGACCCTCATCTAAAATTCCATTCATAATCAGTCCATTGAATTCTACAGATTTGCAAAATTCCTTTATCAAAGTCAACTTCCTATTATGATAATCTTCCTTAGAGTTTAAGCTCCAATATTGAGGAAACAAAATTTCCATGGCCTCAAGCAATTTTTCATAAGCAAATCAGGATCTTATTTCAGAGGAAACCTTAAAGGCTATGTCTCATGCATGAGCTTCTATATGTTGGAAACTACAATTGAAGCAATTGTTGTGTTGTTATTGATGTCAAACCTTAACTGGTAAGACAGTTGCTACTTAGGAAAGTACTATATATTGTATTGTTGTGAAGAAGGGAAAGAAAGGATGGTAGCAATAGCACCTAAGGAAAGGTTGAGTTATCTTGATACTACAAAGTGTACTTGACTATGTTGTAAAATGATGAGACAATATATTGTTTATCTTAGTAAGATTGAAGACTAAACTAGTAGGCTTGACTGAGCAAAAATGGAGAAATCATGTTCAAGCTAAGTAATATTAGTGTCGACCGAGTCAGTATATGTCGAGTAAAATTCTAGTGTCGATCGAACATCAATTAATTTGCGAGAAAGATAGTATAAGTTGAGGAAACATTTTTAGTAATGACCAAGCTTTCTACATGAAGACCGAGTAGTTGATCACAGTATTGACCAAGCATCAGCATTTTTATATTTGAAGAGAATTTAGATTTGGAGCTGACATTGTTGAATTCTTGGATTATGTAAAATGTGTTGACTTTATTTATTGATTGTTTGAAAGCATTGAATGTACTGAAAAATGTTTTATTGTAAATCTTTAAGAGATTTGAGATGTTTCTAGAAAAGGCGCCAAAGAACATAAAGTGGGTAGATTCAATGAATCTGACCTAACCCTAAGGTCTACGAAGGAGATTGAGTAGAAAAAGATGAGTTAACCTAATTGAGGAAGTATTAAGGGAACCTAGGCATTAGATATGTGTGTGCATAGGTGAAAAGAGGATGCTGGAAGATCAGTAGATGTTATTGACTGTATAAGAAAAAAAGGCTGAAGGAGAAGTGTGGTGATTGCTTGAAGAAAAGTTTCAAGCAGATCAGAGATGGAGATGGAAAAGTTTCAAAATCAGTAAACTAGCATTTGTGTATGGAATTGGATGTAATATTTGCAAAGTGAGTTGTTTGTTTCTCAGATCAATACTGCTGCTACTTTCTAACCATTATAACAGTCAAAATCCTTTTAACAGAGGTTGAACTAACAATCATATGTTTAAATCCTTTGAATAAGGTTGCATTCTAATGGATTGTATGTAAGTCCTATAATAAGGCTTGCTTTTAACAGGGTGATTGAAATCCTTTAATCGGGTCACACCTAACAGCATGTAGTGTAACCTTTGACAGGGTTGGCTTTTAACTGAGCTCACTTCAGAAGAGTGAAAATAATAGTAGCATGTTACAAAGTGGTTTTTCCTAGATTGGGTTTCCACTATAAATCCTAGTGTCAATGCTTGTGTGAATGTTTTGGTTTGAACATTTCTGTGTTTTACAAGTTAGATACAGCTAGGTAGTGGACTGAAATGTTATATGTTTCTATTATAGAATCAGTGATGACCGAGTTGGTTTTGGTTGTTAGATTTGATTTACATAAAAGTTTTTGAAGTTTTTTTTATACATCAGGACCTGAGAACAACTGATTCACCCCCCCTCTCTGTTGTTCTAAATCATATTAACACTATAGACTCAATGATCTTGGTAAAATATTCACTTGTAACTCTTGGAACCCGCTTATCTGAAATCCCCTTCCACAGACACATAATTCTCCAATTTCAATGATCTTTAAATAATTATTAGGATTCTCCAAATCTGTTAGTTTCTGCTAGTGATCAAATTTTTCATCGGATAAATTTGGGTCATTATGATAGAGATTATTGAGGGATTGGCATGACATTTTACGCATCAGAGCATATTTTACAATATGTACATGGCTCTTTCCTAGGATTTTTTCATAATGAAAGTAATTTCTTCTAGCATGGTAATAAGCGATGCTAAAGTCAAAAGTATCTCCATATTGCTTAACCTCCAAAGCAGGTTGCCAAATCTTTGATTTTCTGCATTGTCATGATTTTCATACATAAGTCCAATCAAAGATTGATATTCAGAAAAAAATCGATGTGGTGGTCCATCCAAAGAGATCCATCTGGTATCAACATCTTTAAGAATCTTGTTTCGATTGGTAATTCCATCAACAAAGTTCTTAAATTCCCTAAAATGTTTCGGACTTCAACAAAAATATGAGTACAAGTCTCTTACTAAATCTTCAACTTTTTTTACTAAAGGAAACTTCTTCGCAACTCTAAAAGCAAGATTTATCTTGTGGGCCATAGAGTGAATGCCAACAACATACACGGTGAACAAGAAGCATGAAACTTTATGCAAAGACCATTCCTATGACCTTGCATTATTGAAGCTCCATCCGCTCCAATAGATCAACTTCTTCGCTATTGTCAATTCATCCATAGCTCCCTATTCAATTAAATGGCTCTTTACTAATTGAAGTAAACTTTTTGATGTCACATTGTCCCTCAACTTTGCAACAATTAGTAGATGTGGTTGGAGGATATTATTCTATATAGTATAAACATGCATGCATACCCAAGACGTATTATCCATTGTCATAACTTCTCCTAAGCACAATGCAATAAAGATTGACCTTTTATTTTTCTCTGTACATCCTCTATTTCAACTTGGGAAATACAACTTTCCCATTCTCATCCATTGTTTATTGACCAATGAGTGATAAGATAGTTAGAAACTTTCAGAAAGTGTAACAAACCACTCATTTCTGGATGGTCTATCATTGGATGTCCTCTACTCAAAACATGGAAAATATTACTTATTTGAACAACATTTTTGTGTTCTTCTACTTCACTTGATTTTGCAAAAATAGCATTAATAGAACCTTAAGCTTCACTAGGATTCATCTTAAATTTGTGAAACAAATAATATTCCTCAACATTCCTTTTATGTTGACATTGCTCCTTTGTTTTATATCTTACCATTTTAATTTCCTTTCCATCTATAGTTGAGGTTTTGTAAACCTTACCAACATGTTTCTCTATGGTGTCTAGTTTAAAGCACAACCACTTTTCCTTTTTATTCTTCCAACTATAAATCATACATCTGCATTCTATTGGTGGCTCACCTACAATTGGATTGTCCATGGGTTCAATGAATGGATACTTTTTTGTCCAATCAAATTTAAATCTCCTGGACATCTCCCATCGACGATCATTTTTTTCTTTTGATTTTCCTCTCCCTTTAGTATTACTTTTAATTGAACCATCATCATCACCGAAGTCAATTGATTCATCCTAGAGCTGGTTATTTACATGAAATTCTTCTTCAAGGTAATCTTCATCAGAGATATCACTTTCCACAACATCGTCACTAGATTTATTAGGTTCCCCAATTTGTTGAATATACTCTTGTGTAGGTTGCAAACCTTGAAGTTGTAGAGGTTCCTCTGATGATGTACCTTCCTCACTTTGACCAACACCATTACGTCTATCCCCACCAAAGTATGAAGATATATTTCTTCTTTTTGTTAGCCTCTCTTGGACATCTCCACCTTCAATAGTCCTCTTCCTATTTAAATTTGACTGTGACATCTCAAAAAAATTAAGTCTCCAATAAAATTTTAATTGAATAAGATACTATAGACTCGTAGTCATTCCAGTTCTCTACCGATCATAATTTTGAGCTCAAAATCAACTAAATTTTTATACTACTAAATCACATCAATCTATCCTTATATACAAATACTTATTTCAAATTTTGGAGAAGGGGTCAACAATTGCATATGATAACAACTAATATTTGGTGAACCCCACGTAATTTCAAGTAATTGACTAGGCGAATAGGGTGGGAAATAAGGACATGATTTTGTATGATGCATGGAAAATTGGGTCCTAGTGAAATTAAAACTTTCACTTGGGACAATGGGCCTTTGGCGAATGGTGATACTTGATAAATACATCCTTCCTTAATCCATGATGAATAATATTAAAATATACAATATAAAAATGGGTGAACAACCTAAATACTATAGTGTTGTAGTGAAATAAGATATAAATAGTGGCAAACAAGCTGACCACTATACGTGTCTTTTATAAAATATGGGTGAGCTAGTTTATACACTTGATGGGATATTTTTCGCCAATTTCTATATCCTGCATAGGACATATTTTCCCATTGGCGAATAATAGCCACTAAAAATATCCCTCATTAGCAAGTATGGCCAAACCAGTGAGCACATATGTGGAAATCATGGATGGGGATGAACTCATGAGGTTATCCTTCATGAAATTTTCTAAATAAAAGAAAAGGTAAGTACAAAAGGGGGACAAAAAGGTAAAGGTGATTGCTAGGGCAGTGGAGGCAGTGAACAAAATAATCCCTACACCTCTTATTTTTCAGGAAAAGGATGATGTAGAGAATTTGAACATGGCACTAGACAACTTTGACAGTCATTGTTAAAGATTGTAGAGGATAAGGCTGGAGAGAGACTCTTAGAAAATAGGTTGAAGAAAGTTTGTCAATCCATCTCATGGGACTTGGACATTCTGATAGAAAAACTACAATCAAGGCTAAGAGTTGTGTGGCACAAGGAAGAAATATATACAACTATTGCATAAATCATGTCAGACATGTTAAAAATATTGAAGATATCATAGCCAAGGACAAGGCTACACTAGACAACTTAATGGACAGTTGTGAAACCTCTTCACAAACTATGGTAGAAATGGACAAATAGACATCCAATCTTTTAGACAAGATAAGTTTTTTGAATAGGGAGATAGGGAGAGTAGGGGAAAGATTTGGTTTGCTAAAGAGTTTAATCACTCCTAAGCTATCACTTCTTGAAGCTCATCTCACAGAGATGGAGAAAATATAAGGATCAATTAAAAATGCTATACCCACTGAGCTGAAAGCAACAAAAACAACATCTTATACACTGAATGGACTGATCCATGTCAATTCACTTTTGATTAAGTGATGGGTTGATGGAGTGAAGAGCTTGGAAGTCTCCTTCAAGACATTCTGAATCTATTGAGTAAGCACTAAGTCTTTTGTTCTTAGAATTTTGAAAAGAGGAAGAGAAGAGAAAAATGAAAAGAGGAAGAGAGGAGAAAAAGTGAGAAGAGGAAAAAGAATTAAATTAAAAAAAAAAAAGAAAAGAGAAAAAGAGAAAAGAAAAGAAAAAAGGAGAATATGTATATAGAGAAGTAGAAGGAAGATAGTGTTCTAACACTTAGTCATTTTTTGCTAAGTGTTCCCATCAATGCCAAAGGAAGACATTGTTGGAAAGTGATGTTTGGGAGCACTATGGATCAGTTAAGGGTTGTCATTTATGGAAACACTTATGCTAGAGTGATCGCATAAAGTGAGTATTCGTATTGGAGACACACTCATGAAAATGACTAAGTACAAAATCAGAATAACAGTATTCTACAGTATAGTTTTGGTTAGCGAAGATGATATGTGATAAACTATGGCTTGCAAAGTTAAAGGAAGACATTTTGGGAGATGTATAACTTCAGTTAAGGTCACATATGTTTTGGTGTTCATATCAAGAAGATACAATGATATAAAGGTATATGAAGATACATAATCGATAAAATAGGGTATGTGAGAAATCACAATGATTGAGGGAAGAAGAGATGGAATGGTAATGTGATAAGTCAGATGAAAGTTGTATATTGCTGAAAATTTGGTAATATAAGATTTCCAACTCTATGGTTATCATTTTCATAAGTAATTATTATGTTTTGTATTGTATCTATGAAGCCGACTGGATGACATAATTGATACAAGTATAGAGTGTTTTGTGGAAGCGATAAGTGTGGATAATATGGATATGTGATGGATGCAAATTAGGGATATTAGAAAAGATGTGAGATCTAAGATTGACAGAGCTATCACTGGAACTATCAAAGCATAGAAGATGCGTGTATTGCTCACTAGTTGAAGAATACTTTTGTGATAGAATTTGATTGTAAGAGTTGTAAACTCACCTCACCTTTAACATGGTTTTTGTATACCCCTAATAGGGTTTTGTAGTCCTCTAACAAGGAAATGTACTATGTAATACTTAGCTCCTAACAGGACTAGATCTCTTTATAGAGATTTAATATTTTAGTGCATAGTTGTGGGTACCATCCCTACCAGTGTTTTCTCTTGGCTAGGGTTTCCTTGAAAAAAATAATGGTGTTAAGAGTTATGTGTTATGTATTTATGTTCTTTTCATTTTAGCATTGATACAGTTTATTTGCAATTGGTTGAAGTTTCATTTTCAGTGTTGTAATACTGATTCAGCCTCCTCTCAGTATTAGCTTATCCTAACAATTTAATTGTCCCATCCGGTCCTTGTAGCAGATCGAAAGACATCATTATTTCCTCATTGCCTAATTTCTATGTTTCCTACTTTTGGATATTTTATTGAAGCCTGCATATGTGGTGGTGGTGGGTGTTACTGATCAACGCATACTCTACAGCTTTCCTTTCATTTTTCATCACATTCTATTGCTCATTTTTTGTTGAGTCAAGAAAATTCTCAAGAGATATTCACAAATTATGGTTTCTTTGGCTGTTGCGATCGATTATTTTTCTTGACCCATGATTTAGTATAAGGTGACTTTTGTAGAAGCTCGTTGGGCTTCCTTATTCCATGCAGAAAGGTTGACTGTGTTGGTTGTGTGTTCTTCATTATTTACAAAAGTTTGTATTCTCATATTTTGGATGCGCGCAGCCAAGCAAGTCACATACGTAGACTACTTGGCTTCTTCTAGCCTTGACATCCACTTCATAGAGCTGTCCGATAGGAATTTATTAGTTCTAGTTCTAATTTCTAAATTGACAACCAAACGTAGAAGATGGACTATTTTAATCATCTTCTGGGTCAACCAAACAATCCAAACTATCTTCCAAATACACAAAATGAGAATTTCAAAACCTTATTTTGAGATAATCATATTTTGAGTCAAATTCTAATTCCTGAACCAAACAGGGCCTTATGTCCATGGCAAGTGAGATATATAATAAAAAGACCCATTTTATTATTAATTAGAATACCATAAAACAAGGAATCCCTCCAATAAAAAGTTGGAAAGATAACAAAATTACGCATGCTCTCTAAAACCTTGTGTGCATACTCTCACACTCTTCCTACCATCGATAGCCCTCATCGCACGGTAGCGCATGACTCAACTGACACCCATGCCTTTTAACGCTAATGGAACAACCACCAGACATTCTGAACTACTAATTCCTTCAATCCCAAACATTCTAGATCATTGTATAATGACATGGTTATTAGGCACAAAGTCTACCAGATCTTCACAGTTACATTCACCATCTTGATTAACGTGTATAGTGAGGTGCTTGGCCTTAACAATTGAAATGCAGTTATCTACCCACAAGCTTCCAGGCCTCTCCCCTAACGTGTGAACATCGTCCAATATCTTTCTATACTTTGGAAAATCTTCAAATATATACAATATGTTTTTTTCAAACTTTAAATTTTACATCTGACCCATCAATTTGTTGTGGAAAATCATTAAAGAGACAAGACAAAAAAAACTTGGCTGAATGAAATGAGGAACCACTGCATCCCAAACTTTGCATACAATAATATAATTGGTACAAAGACTATTTTGGACTCCTTGGAAATGAGTTTCTCTATTTTGTTGTCAATGGATTGTTCCTGTCACAGCACAATCCATATGACCCCCTTAAGAGTCCCTCACCTCCTGCAATTCTCTTAAGGTGCCTTGTCTACATATCCTATATCCTTAAACCACCATGCCATATCCTTCTGGGATCTTGTGTGATAAGCCGCTATGATTCCCCACCTTAAATTGATGAGAATCCAAGCCAGCAAGATGAAATAGACTATAGAATAGTGGCAACAAACTTGAGCAATCTTTTCTTAATTACTTCCTTCTCATTCACCTCCTTTGAGAGCCCTCCCATGATCATAATCACAATTTGAATTGTAACTATGATTACAGTGATGGTCAAGGCTAATTTGGAAATGACAGGTTTGGTTGAGTAGGCATGAACAATTATAAACCATGGGGAGACTTCTCATTCACCTCCTTAGAGAGCCCTCCCACGACCGTAATCACAATTTTAATTGTAACTATGATTGTAGTGGTGACAGTCAAGGCTGATTTGGAAATGACATGTTTGGTTGAGTAGGCATGAACAATTATAAATCATGGGGAGACTTTCCGATGGTCAGTTTGGCATAAAATATCCAAAGAATCTAAAGTCTCTCCCATAATAAGCCCATCGGCTTAAATATAATTTGTAAAAACTTGTAAGTATAATCAAGACTTGTAGTGAAAGAATATGAAAAAAAGGGAATGTGATAATACATAAAGATGAGAAAGGGGTAGATAGTAGTGTCAAAGAGAGTGAAAATATGAGAAAAATAATCTGACCTAAATATATGTTAGAATAAAGAACTGTGAAGGATATATGTGTTATATATTTGGGTGAAGAATAATGAATATATTGTAATACAGTAGAATATATGAATTATGTGATTTATTTAAATTTGACTTTCATGTATTACATAATTAAGTTCTCCTTTATTGTTGCATCAGACCAATCTGCACTACATATAACAAAATATCAAACTTTCAATTAGAGATAAAGTTTTTCAATAGACATTTTGTCTCATTGTGGCAAACTTGATTGTATATGCATGAGTGGGATTAAAACAAATAAATAAATAACTACAAAAAATTAAGAAATAATTATTATTTTTAGATAACTATATATTAATGTAAAATAGTAAAGATACAAAATGAGGTTTAGTGCATGCAAGAGATATTGTCTAAGATTATGTTGAATGTTAAAAATTAAAGTTTGAAATTGATAGCAAGGATAGAAGGATTAAAAATCCAAGATGTGAATTATTATGTACTTATAGTAATATTGAAGAAGAATTGAAAGAAGTTAAAATACAGAATGAAAATCTACAATAAAAGTGGAAGTTTCTTATGAGGAGGTGAAAAAGGATTTATAGAAAATTCGAAGGAAAATCTGAATATGATAAAAGAGAACAAATTTACAGGGGGATTTTTTCTATCAAAATTGAAGGAAGTAAATAGGTAATTGATTGGATCAATTTCTTATACCATATCAAATGTGAAAATTAGTGCCTAAGGCCTTAGCCTAAAACTATGTAATGCCACATGTGATAAAAATGATTTATATTATTGATTTAGTAAATTATTTGATAAATGTGATACATCTAAAAAATAATTTGATAAATTGTACAAGGTAGAAATAATTATGATTTTGATTCTACAATTCTTGTGTAGTGCCCCTCCATAGTTTTTTTTTTCCTATTATCTTTGCCAAACTCTTTTAGGTCACTTTTATGTGTGCATTGGTTATTTCAATGATATTTGGAGTATTAATTTGATTAAATATGAACCTTGGATATTGTGTTATATCATGTGTTTTCAATTAGATGAATATGGTTAGTTTTTTTATGTCAATTAAAATACTTATGATGATGTATATGTTATGGTTTTATTTTGATGATAATTTATACATGTTCAGATATTTATGGTGTTACTAACCCCATACTTGCATGTGTATGGTTGGCGTGTGTGTTTTATATTTCTGTTTGATGTGCTTGATGTGGTTGAGGGACAGAGTCATAGTTATTTACTTGTGAGTTTCACACGATCAGTTGATCCCCACCATTGTCTATTATATATATATATATATATATATATATATATATATATATATATATACATGTATGTACATGCTTGTATTTTATTGTAGAATTTCAGGTATCGGACATTGAATTCCCTGAATTGTCATCATGAGCATGCCCTATCGCAATATCTCAAATGGTAAGAGAGGGGAGATAACACACAAGTCCAAACTCCAACCCAAGCCAATATTATCCTAAATTAAGGGACAAGTTTTGGATTGAGTTCCCTATCCGAATGCATCAAGGTGATGTGAATTTGTGAACCCTTCCTTGGTGTTTGCTTGTTATGGAGTTGGTTGATTTTTCGGTTTAATTAAAAGATTTAATGATTTAAATTTGGAAAAAAAGGTTTAATTAATTATTAAATCCTAATATAAATTAAAAGGCCCAGTTGATTTATTTAACATTTAAATTATTTGGTATGCATAGTTAACTTTGTGCTAAAGTATTAATTGTTTAATTAAATAATTGAAATGCCAATTTAAGTTACACATTCAACTTGGTGAAAGTTAAATTAGAATTTATAGTTGATGTTGAGTTAGGATTTAAAATTAGGAAAGTGCATTATGTTATTATGGTAATAGGAATCAATCATGCATTATTAATTGATTAAAGCAGGAGTTGAGAGTTGAGTTCCTTTTTTGATTTAGAGTTGCATATCCAGTTCTTTTCCTGTTTGGATTTGCATGTAGGGTTTTGTTGGGGGAATTTTTCTTTATTATGGATTCTTTTAATCATTTTTGAGGACACGGATTTTGAAAGGATTTTGGGTGAAGGATTTTTTTCAAAGTTGTGCTACCTTATTTGAAAGCTTGGATTGGTCTTCTTTCTGGTCATCTTCAAATTCATCTCTTGTGTTATAGGTAGGGTTTGATTTCCTTTGTATTTGTGTCTCTACAATTCTAAAATGGGTGTTTTCTTCATGCTTGTGAGATTTTGGATGATTGTAATTGTTCATGTGTTTTGCTCTTCTGGAGAAAGTCTAAAATTCTTGGTTTATTTTATTGTTAGGATTTTTTAGATTTTGTATATGGAGCTATTTAATTCTTGGTTTTAAAAAAAATATGGATGATTTAAATTCTCCTTGTTTCCTTTAGAAATAATAAATAGATATAAATTTTTTATTATTTGTTTATCCCGGGTTACATTGTTTTAAACAAATTTTTATTGCTGATGTTATCTTATAAATTTATCATTTAAAATGTATATAGTAAAATATAAAATGTTTTTTTTTTAGTTTGTTTTAAACTAAAAAATTAATTATAGATGTCTTTTTGAAAAAATATATGATATAAAGGAAAAAATTTGATTTACCTTTTTGTGTGGCAAGGCATCTGCTAAGGAATCCTATGCATAGCCCTAGACTGAGACATGCAACCACGTGGGGACTGTCGTGCACAGTCTAAGGACTACGCCATAGAGTCCATAGGGATTGCCATGAGCGTACTATAAGGAATGCCACACAAGCCCCTAAGGGATGTTGTGTGTAGTACCCTAGGGTACTACCACAACATGCCTCAGGGCTATCGTGTGCAACACCAGGGGGAGGGAAAGTGCCCCCCCCCCCCCCATATTTAATTATTCCATTTTTTTAAGTTTTAATATTTGATGTTTATTTATTAATTTTTTTATTACATTTAAATAATGTTTATATTTAAACCAATTCATTTTTAGTTTAGTTTAATCAAATTTTAATTTAATTTAATTTTTAATTAGATTATATTATATTTAATTTACTTTAATTTCTAAATTAGTTATTTTTATTTATAATTAATAATATTAGTTTATATTATTAATTTAGAATTAAGTTTCTTGTGTATTTAGTTAATTGTTTTCTTTGGTTGTTTAAAGATGATTTATTAAATGGATACAAATTATTGATGGATTTCTAATCATTTTTTGACAATTTATTTTAATGTGTTTGTTGAAGATTTTATGAAGTGAATTTGGGTGTAATGGGAGTCCTACTATGACTATCCAAGGAATGTACCAGAGGCTTATGGTGTGCAGTTATGTGATGTTTATAGCCTGATTTTGTTTACTCAATAGTGGTTATTTAAATAGTTTATATGGAGGCTTGGAGGATGGTCTTATGATATTATGATTTATGATCAATGCATGTCCCTCATGATTTTGTGGAACCATTGTGAGGACTTTATTGAGATCTTTAGATGTTATTCAATTATGAGTTCCTAAGTAGGTTAACTAAGTGTATAGGTGTGAAGTGGCTTGTAATTGGTGTCAGGGCCCATAAGTGGCTGCCAGGATATCCTATTTCAAGTGGCTTAAGAAGTGATAATTAAATGACATTGAGAGTTTAAAATGAATTGATAAGATATTATAATCCTCACCGATGCATGAGTTCCTAATTGAGTTTTCACTAGGATGAGAGTGGGAAGATGCTTGCCACCTACATGGACTTGATATAGCATAGTTAGTACCTCATCTACATGAGAGGTTACTAATACAACATAGAGTCACTAGGGTGTCAGGGTCTTGAATGACTACCAAGATAACCTTAGAGTTGGCTTATGTGATGACACTTCTCTTTATGCATCTTATGTTTCCTATGCATATTGGTTGCCTCTGGTTGAGTATGTTATACCTTGTTACCCTATTGTACCTTTGAGTATAAATCTTTTAGAACCTTTTCCTTAGCTTTTATTGTGTCGATTGGTGATGTTTTTTATCTGATTAGGATCTATTGTTATGTCCTCAACACATTGGGAGTGGACCATTTAGGTTCCATGAGGTCAGGTGGTACTAATTCTTTTACCATTTGAGATTCTGACATTCATGTAGTAGTGTTGGATGATCCCTGTGGAAGTTGATCCTTCTTGTTCATATCTTTCTTATTCTATGTTTCGTGTACCCTTGTATCAATTATTCAGGTGATATCATGTTATAACTTATTTTTGTTATTGTATTACATATCCTATGACATGTGCAGTGGATGTGAATTATTGTGGCTACCTTATGGTACCAATTGTATTTATGTTAAAAATATTTTATATGATGTATTTATCATTCATTTATATTCATGAGATTGGTAATTATATCTAATATAAGTAATTAATTAATGCTTACATAATCTATGTGAAGGAACCCTTGAGATTTGTAATCTATGTTGAGTGGTATTCATATGTGAATTGTGAATTATATTGTATTGCTTCCGCATTGCAAAACATTATTTTTGTTGTTTGTTAACACTTAGAAAAAAAAATTATATTGTGAACTTAGTGGCATGTTTAGGTTATTTTCGCTTGGGTTCCCTAGCGGGGCATTACATTTTGTTACTTGAGACAATAATAATAAAGGATTTTCTCCAATTAAATTTGGTTTTGAGATAACTGGAAGAATGATGAATGGTGGAGTTCAACCTTACTGGTACCCCTTCTTGGTTGTATCCACACCACTGGTGGGACACTATCCCTAGTATTTCTAGTAGCTAACTAGAACTATTATTTGTGGTACCAACCATTGTAAGTACCATTAACAATTCCAAACACTTCAACATGGTGGGTAAAGTTATGTCCCTCCTCCCATAAAATATAAATATTAAAATATTAAAACCTCTTCTCACTTATCACTTTATTTGATAATAGATTGATTTTTTAAATTATTTTAATTTTCTAGAATATAAAAAAAAAATAATTTAATTTTAATTCTATAGAATCCCTATCTAAAATTGATGGTCACTAGGCTATCAAACTAAAAAAAGTTGCCCCTATCATTGTTTTTATCCTTGATGCCACAACACTAACTAGATCATGTGAATGATACCTTTGATCCTATTTGAAGTTATGTTGAATTCACAATGATATTTATTATACTTGTTGATGAGACTTGAATGACAATTTGATGATGCATTCATAAAAGTTAATTGGACATGATATCAATGATGTAAAATAGTTGTTTATATACTTGGTGAATTTCCACTTGACATGGTAGAGTAATATGAACAATTAATTTTGTTTTGTAGTTGTATCACATGTTGTATATGCTATCTTATTTCATAGTCACTATGAGTGACTTGCAGGTCTTGGCATTTGAAATTAAGAAGAGGTCGTATTTTTTTTAGTTCAAAGGTCTTGGCAAGGCTTTTGATTTGTATTGCCTAATATACAAGGAAGTAGATTTTTTTTCATTTGGACATTACCAATACCATCGACATATATGATGCTTAAAAGGGTTTTAGTGTAATTTATTACTATGTCTTCATGTCAGCATGCTAAAGCTATATCTTAATTTTTATTGAGGTCATTTTTTCTATTTTTGATGAAGAAAACACTAAGATCATCGAGCTAGGGCCCAACCTGAATCCCCATGTTTATATTTTGAGTTTCTCTTAGATGGTGGTAGATAGTTGAAATAGGAAGGTTGAAGACAATTTATTGATTGTATGAAAATTGGAGGAATATCTTATAAGATTGTGAAGGATTTGGAAGAGAAGATCATACAAGATATTGTGATTTTCTTAACGTTTGTCATCCATCCATGTTTTCTTTTTTCAAATTTAGTTTTTTATTTTGACGTTGAAGAGTTGTCAAATATTTTTAAAGGGAATAATTTCTATTTGTATTTTCTAATATATTTATTTGCACGATAATATTTTGTTTCATCTATGTTAAGTTTCTTAAGGAATCTAGATACATGTTGGGTGTGTGTTTTTATGCTCTAAATTATATACATGTAGTTGTTAGATAATAAGGATTATAGTATTGTTAAGGGTTTCGTAAATCATGGTTATGTTTTCATATTTTGGAGTGTGAATCTTTCATAGTGGTCATATTCCATTTCATTTTGTGAAGAAAAGTCTTTTCTTTTAAACTATAGTTAGTATGAGAGTTATGGTTTTAAATTGGTTATACTTGTATAGATCATTTTTTTTTAATATATTTAAGGGTTTATTTCATACATTCCTTTGATTAAGACACTTTGATAAATGTTTCTTAAATTTATATTGTTGTAAAGTTACATCTATCGTTGGTTTAGGGTAATTTTGTTTAAACCTACCTTCTTTTGGTTCTATGGTTTTTTGGTGTTTGTGTTCACAATGTTGAGATTTCTCAATAATTCTTATTATGTTAATCATTTTCTTGTTAAGGATTCACTATTTCTATTATAAAAATGAATATTCTTGGTTCATTAACAAATATTTTCTTTCCATTTGTTAAAGGTGAAACAAATGGAAGTTATAGGTTTCTTTATTGAGGATTATTTGATTAAATTTATCTCAAATGATTTTACATTTGGTTCAATCAAAATTCATTATTGACCTCTTTGAAAATTAAAGAATATATTGTTTAGAAAATGATTTAGACTTGAGTAGTTTTCTTTTAGTTTTTTTGTTAGGAACATTAAATATGTATCATTTGGGAACATTATCGATATACAGAGAAAGAGATTTTTGGTTTACTTCAAAAATTTATTTCACTTATAGTATATTGTGCACATTGTATGAAACACAGTAATATTAGTAAAAGAATGAAGTTGTATTGATTTAGTATAATTAATTATTTTTTCTAAGGTATCAAACATACTTAATGATGTATTATATTAAGTTTTGAAGACCAATCTTTGTATAAACATTCTTACTCTGTATCAAAATTAGAGATTGTAAAACTGAGATATATCTAGTGAGGCTTTGATAAAGACTATTAATGAGATAACATAGTTAGTGAGATAAATATACAACCACTAAGGCATTGTTATAAGGATATTTTACATAAGATTGTGAGGAAATTCAAGTGGTTTTATTCCCTATAGGGTTTCCTCTAAGGAAAGATCATTGTGTCATATTCTTTGTGTGTGTCTTACTTACATTGTTATCCATTCTTTTTTAGTTTCAGATTGTTTTATGTTTGTTAAAGTTACAATTTTTGTTGGATAAAAATTTCCATACCACTGATTCACTCCCCCTCTCAGTGGTATTGTACTCTAGTAAGTGATATGAAAGCCACACCCTTTCCATAAGGGTTTCTTGGTTAAGGATTACACTTTATGGCTATTCAAGCATGCCTATATAGTTTTAGGGAACCTTTGTTTAATGGAAATGGATACACATTTTAGAAGTTTAGAATGAAATACAATTTAAAGTCCATAAGATATAAAGTACGGATAGCTATAGAAAATCCTTACAAAAGTACAACACCACCTTCTAATGCTCATGAAAATAAGGCATATGAAAGTGGTGCAAAAGCATCAAATCCCATTTTATATGGGCTTTCAAATGATGTATTTGTTAATGTTATGGTCTGTGATAATGATAATTCTAATTGGGATAATTGTTAAACATGTATTAAGGTGATGATAAAGTTAAGGAAGAAAAACTCAAAGCTTATAGGAAATTTTTTAACATTCCTAATATGAATGAAGAAGAGAAAATAGATGACTATTTTCTTTGAGTTTCATATGTTTTCAAGTCAATACATGGCCTTGGAGAATCTTTAGAAGGGGCTATAATTGTAAAGAATGTATTGAGATCTTTGACCTCAAAGTATGATTCCAAGATATGAGTTGTTGGGCAAAGGGACACAAACAAGGTAACTCTTGACAGCCTTCATGGAATTTTCATTACTTATAAGATGAGGGTCAATATTGATCCTCTTAGTAAAAAAATTTATTTTAAATCTTTTAAATTAGATACTTGAAATCAAATTCTAATAAAACTAAAATTAATGAATCTTCTTTTTTTAGTAAACTTAGACAGGGTTCTAATAAATACAAAGGAAAATTGCCTTTATAATATTTTATTTATGGTCGAATATGATATTATGATACTCAATGTTTGAATAATGATATTGAGAATGATGCCAATGAAAGTAATAAATTATCAAATAAAAAGAAATAATTTAATTTCATGAATAAAAATGGTTTTAAGAAGAATAAGGCTTTGTATACTGATGTCACTAATATTGGTTTAGATGAACCACTTGAAGGACAACAAGAGACTCTCTTCTTGGCTATATTATCTTCTAATATATTACAAGAAAATAATGTGTCTAAAATTTTGGAATATGAGATTGACTTTAAAATAGAATTGAAAACAAATATTAAAGAGATAAAAAAAGTTAAATAAAGATTTAATTATTCAAAAGAACAAAAGAGGATTGTTTGGGTTACTAAAGAAAAGATACGTTGTAAAGAACATGAATGTTACCTATTAGAGGTAAAATTTATTGATCTATGAAAATAACTTACTTCATGCATCAATCTACCTGATGTTCTTGACAAACAAAAAGGAGAATCGTAAAACAAGGTTGAGAAAGGTAAGTTTATCTCTCCCAATCATATTTCTATGAGTGCTTTTTCAATTGCAAACAATCAAAGAATAAAGATAATGAATGTAAATCAACACCTAAAATGGATATTAATCTTGTGAATGGAAATATCTATCAATTCTTGAATAAACTAAAATGTTTTAATTATGGAAAACAAGGTCATATAACATCTTTTTGTAAGGAGATTTTCTTAGCATATTCTAATAAACTTGACAAAAGTTCTGAAATAAAATTGGTTTGAAAACTAAAGAAATTTTCTATCGCTACTCAAGAAGTTAAATTTTTAATATTAGAAGATACATCGGTTCTAGATAGTGTATGCTCTCATCACATGATGGGTGATAAGACAAAATTCTTTGACTATAAGGAATTTAATTGTGGAATTCTTAGATTTGGTAATAACACTTATTTTCAAATAGAAGGATGATAGGAACTATCTTATTCGATGGCCTTACACCTGTAACTGAAGTTTATTTTGTCAAAGGTATGGTTCACAATCTCCTAAGTGCGACCCAAATTTGTAAGAATAACCTTGTGGTTACCTTCAATACTTCAGATTGTCAAATTACTTAAAATTAGGCAAGAATAATTGCAACAAGTGTCAAAACAAATGGAAATGCATAAATGGTGTAATTAATGAGTATGTAGAAACTTTCCATGTGAAGATAATTGAAAGATGAATTGAACCTAAAACTAAGTCTAGAATATTTTGTGAATGTTTACAGATCTAAAAGAATAATTAATTTGTACGCTGGTTGAAGTTGAAATCCTTAGAAAACAAATTCATGATTTTGAAAATACTTAGGATGATAAAGTTTTTGAAAAATAAGAAAAATATCAAATAGATTATGAGGGAGATGTGATTTATGAATTAAATAAATTAAAACACTTTGAAAGAACATATATAAATTAGAAGAATAAATCAATATTAGACTTGCAAATCATTCTTATCAGATGGAAAATGCAGTCAAATTTGAAGTCAAGATAAGGGCTAAATTAAGAGAAAAGTAATAGAAATGTGAACAAATTTAAAATGATGTTTGTTGGAGAAGGAATAAACTAGAAAAATTTGACATAGTTCTTGGCTTAGAGTTTTTACAAAAATACTCAAAAATATTAAAGAACAATCTCATGCTCTCTGAGTTTCACATTGGTTTTTAGTCAGTGGGAACATGTTTTGATTTAAGATAAAGTTTTGCACTTTCTAAATTGATTTAACAGAGATATTTTAAGTTGCAGGGGAATAAAAACCTTCCTCCCTTGTGCAAATCAATACAATTTTGATTAGAAGGATATTTTCTTAATGTAGAATTTTTTTTTTCAACAAAGACATTTTTTATCTTCTTCTATATCTATTCGACTTGATGGATGGAATAGAACTATTTAAAAAATTGAGATAACTACTTATATTTTTTTGTGACTAAATTTTGTATTCTTATCACTCTAGTATACATAATTAAATCTTAGATCATAAATTTTATATAATCAAAATACCAAGTTTTTGATAGAAAACTTAAAATTTGTCACAATATTTGTTGATAGAACCTATCTTGTTTGAACTTTCTATCAAAGACTTTGATTAAATAATTAAAATATAAAAGATAATATTTCTTTATATGTATATAATATTATGAAAACATTGCAAGATTTGTCTCTTAAGAAAGTGGTTTTGTTTTTGAATCATATAATCATATTTTCAAGTGTAGTATTTTGGTCATCTTTGATAAGTTCAATTCAAGTGATTCTTGACAATAATTTTTCTTTTGATATTATGATGAGTGATGTTTTCTTATCCTATCCATGCAGGTGCTAAATTATTAGGCAATAAAGTAAGGGGAAGCATTATATAGTTACCTCCATCCCTTTTCAAATTTTTGGCATGAGTAGACTACTTGAAGTGACCACATTATTGATGCTTTGATGTTGGTTTGTGGTTTCATGATACTTTATTGGTATTGGTATTGCAGTAATAATTTTAATGGGGGACATGCATTGCATTTATGTGTTGGAGATTTTCCAGCAGGCCAGTATTGATTGTATGTTTGTAATTGATGACAACATATGGTAAGTAGCATGGACATGTTATCAACATGATATCATGGATGCGGAGGTTAATTATTAGTATAGACAGTTATATAGCAGCTTGTGTCAACAATGTTCCTAACAAAGTAATAGGCAATGTTCTGTGTATGGTTGTCAGTACAGTTATCATGGAGCCTTGCTCCTTTGAATATATGATGGAGACATGTTAGTTATGTTACATTCATAGATGCAGAGTTTGATGATTAGTAGAAGTGAATTTATGTAGTCGCTATTCGCCAGTAGCAGTTTCCTGTGTTTATTCAGAAGAGCCGACAAAGATTATATTGGTTCTGGAGTTGCATCTATCATTTCAGTATGCGGCCTTGGCTTAGAGCTTGGAGAAGAGTTTGTGATGTTCACTTAAGAGAGCATGAAGTAATTAAACTTGAGGAGAAAGCTACAGTTATTTTGGTAGAGCTGATAGTGTGTAGTGTGCATCTACAATTATCTTATTGGCCAGGCCCCAGAATATGTTGTGTTCTTAGTAGAGCCGATTGAATTATTATTGTAGTTTATTATGGTTTATCTATTATGATTTAAAGGTGGTTCTAATAGGCTGACTCAATTATATCATTTAGAGGAAAGATATTTATAGGCAATCATTTATGAGTTCTAGAGTGTGGTTCATAGTTGACTGTGAAGAGCAAAGTAGAGTGTGTGAAGTGTTGAGCCATCAAAAGAAGGTCTATGTGACCAAGTAAAGTGTTTTTGCTATACATTGGAACTGATCTAGACAAAAGGTATAAGCACAATTCACCAAGATCCAGATATAGTGTGTATTTTTTATTTAGAAGGTTGTAACCTTCACCCCTTTGAGCAGTGTGTCCTCTCCCCTAACAGGGACAATTGTAAAATACTCCTAATAGGGTCCAACCCTTGACCAAGTCTACTATACTAAATATATTGTAAAGCAACTCCTAACAGAGTTAAGAATATTCTTACAAGGATCATAATACACTAGTGTAGAATATTAGTGGGTGTCAATTCCCATCAGAGTTTTTACCTATTTGGGTTTCCCCATAACCAAAATATTGGTGTTCTGTTCAAGTGTTCTTTCATTGTATTTATACTTTATGTTTAAGTATACTTCATTGGATAAAGAATTGAAACTAGTAGATAATTGATTCACCCCCCCCCCTCTCAGTTATCTCTTGGGACTATTCCTAGCAATTGGTATCAGAGCCAAGTGCCTCAAAGAGAAAGTTTAACAGCTTGAGGTTGATCAGATGGAATTCTTCAAAAAAGAAAGTTCTAAGTTTGATGGAGAGAATTATCTTGATTGGAAGAACAAGATGGTGACTCATTTGCAATGCATTGCTTTTGAAGTTTTTGATGTGACTATCAAAGAATTCAAGATCCCTACTTTAGAATACCTTGTAAAGGATGATGCTACTGATAAGAAAAATGAATTATTTCATCAGAATGCAATAGCCAAAGAAGCCCTTATCAGCACCCTATCTGATAGTGAATTTTTAGAAATAAAGAAAGTAGATACAACCCACAAAATATAGAAGTACCTAAAAGACATATTTGAAGGTGACAAACAAGAAAAGGATGTGTACAGAAAAACATGGAAGAAAAGATACAATGCATTAGAGATGCTACCTAAAGAAAACATCAGAGCTTATAATCAAAGGATCAATGAAGCAGTTGTTGGAATCAAGAACAATGGTGGAGAGATCTCAGAGGAAGATATCATGGACAAATTGATGACTACCCTCACTCCAAAATATGAAAAAAAGATCAACATCCTTGATGAGACCATGCAGCTTACATCAAATTTCAAGAGAGAGATTTTGATCAGAAAAATCTCAGCTTTTGAGATATCAAGATTGAAGACAGAACCTAAAAGTGAGACAACCTTCAAAGCAATAGTTCATGGTAAGAAATCTGCAAACACTTCTGGTAATTTTGATGATGATGACAATGAAGAGAAAACACTAGATGATTTCATTGCTATGATTTCCAAAAGAGAAAAGAAAGGAAAAGGAAAATATGAAGGTCAATTGCCATTTAAATGTTTTTCATGTAATAAGATTGGTCACTTTGCATCTAAATGTCCCTTAAGAGCTAGAAAGTTCAAAAATAACTACAAGCTTAAATACTCTAAGGAATGTTAATATACTAGAGATGGAGTTTCAGATGATGATTCAGTTGAAGAAGAAATTGGATTTATTTCTATCATAGAGAAAATCAAAAAACAAGACAGATCATGAAGATGAGAAAGAGAAACAAGAGCTAGCATTGATTTCACAAGCTGATATAAGGACAGACTGGATTATAGATAGTGGTTGTTCACATCACATGATAGGTGATAAAGACAGATTTGTTCATCTAGACAAATACAATGGTGAAATGGTTAGATTTGGAGATAAAACTCCTAAACCCATCGTTGGTAGAGGAGCCATCACCTTGGATGGAAAGAACAATATTGATGATGTTCTTTATGTCGATGGTTTGAAACAACCTACTAAGTGTTGGGCAGTTACTCGACAAAGGTTACAAATTGAAATGCAATGGAAACAAATGCATCATTAACAATAAAGAAGGAGATATAATTGCATCAGGATCAAAGACTAAAGGGTAAAAGCACAATAAGTTGTCACCCTTTTAGAAAGGAAGAGGCTAACAAAATCAAAGTTGTTCAACTTCAATAGTATAAAAATGACATTTATGTTTGGAATTTGAAGATGATGTAAACTAATTAAATGTGATAAAATAGATTAATTTTATGATTTATACTTTTAATATTTTTTTTGAATAAGAATTGATATGTTTTTTTAACTTTTAAAGATGATTTTTCAACTGCTGAAAATTAGGGGTCTAGTTCCCACCAAAAAATTATACGTAAATAAACATATTTTCCCCTAATTTCAAAATATATCATAGATGACATATATATCTAGTGCATAAAGAAATAAAAATTGGTTTGTGACCTATATTTTCTCTTTTATAACAATTCAAATTCCAAATCACTGAAATCGACAGTTTCCATCTCGCAACATATTTTTCATAACAAATTTATCCCAATCAAAAAAAGAAATATATATTCTTGAAGAGGACTCTCTCCTCTAGTGCACCATGTGTTTTTCAAATTTATTTAATATGATTTACTATTTTTTTCTTTCTCCGAATCAATATCTCCTTGACTGTTAAAATACCTACTTGTAATATTTTTTAATTACAATAAACTATGTCTAATTAAAACACTATAAAATTTATATGAGGATATTCTTGACTCTGATCTCTACAAAAGGGTATTTTTAAATTTTAAAAAAAAATTCATTAAAAATATTAGGAGTTATTGAAATGCCACTTTTCTGAAATAATTTTATTTTTATGGTAATTGGACCCAAAGTGGTATAAAACATGCATTTAATAGATATTTCCAATTGGAAAAGTTAAAAAAATTATCTAACTTAGCTATAATGAATCTAGCTAGACCATATGTTTGACCAAAATTAATTTTTAGTTAGAAATACTAAAATTTGAAATACTAAAGGTAATGTTTTTCAGCTTAATCTAGAAGAAAATTGTTTTGTTGCTAAAGTAGATGGCATTTGCTTGTGGCATAAAAGACTATGTCATATTAATTTTGATAACATAGTAAAGATAAGTAATGTAAAGGTAGTAAGAGATCTACCTAGCATAGAAAAGTTACTTGATACTATATTTAGGGAATGTGTGATGGGAAATCATGTGATAAACTCATTCAGGAGCAAGCTCAATTCAGTAGAGAACAAGTTGGATCTGATTCATACAGACCTATGTGGACCAACTCAAAAAAGATCATAATATGGTGAAAGGTATTTCATTTTTTTTGTTGATGACCATACTACAATGATGTGGGTTGCATTCTTGAAAGACAAGTCAGAAGCATTTGAGAAGTTTAAAATATTCAAAGCTAAGGTTGAGAATGAATCTGGACTAAAGATAAAATGTTTGAGATCAGATAGAGGAGCATAATTCACCTCTGATAGATTATATCAGTACTGTGAAGAACATGGCATCAAGAGGTAGTTGAGTGCACCTAGAACCCCTCAGCAGAATGGAATTGCAGAGAGAAGAAATAGGATCATCCTTGATACAGTGTGCACCATCATAATTGAAGGAAAAGTTGCACACACCTATTGGAGAGATGCAGTCAATACAATAGTCTATACCATCAATAGAATTCAATTGAGGCCTGGTGTAGAAAAAACACCATATGAGCTATGGTTTGGTAATGTTCCCATAGTAAAATACTTTAGAATCTTTGGAAGCAAGTGGTACATCAAGAGAGATGAAGCAGTAGGCAAGTTTGATGCAAGAAGCGATGAAGTTATTTTCCTTGGTTACTCTACTAAAAGTAAAGCTTATAGATGTTTCAATTTAAGATTGAAAAAGATCATTGAAAGTGTTAATGTCAAGATTGATGAAAAGTTTATGATTCAACAAAGATATCATGATTACTCACCCATGATTGAAGAAGAACCCAGACCCTCCACTAGTGAGACAATTATTGAAGAAATTTTTGACAGCATTGATGTGTTATTCAATGACCCTGAGACAAGTGAAGAAGAAAATCCTAAGGAAGAAGAGATAGTATCACCTAAAGTTCCAAAGTTTACATCTAGAAATCATTCCAAGAAAGATGTCATTAGAGATCAGAGCAGCAAAGTATTAACTAGATCACAAGTGAAGAGCTCAGCTAGCAGTGAGGCAGTATGTTTACTATCTCAAATTGAACCTTTAAGTGTTGAAGATGCATGTAATGATTTAGATTGGCATGATGCTATGAAAGAAGAACTTGATCAGATTATTAAGAATGACACTTGGGAACTGGTCCCAAGACCTAGTGATAAGAATGTAATTGGAAAAAAGTGGATATTCATGAACAAGATGAATGAAGATGGTATAGTAGTAATAAATAAAGAAAGGTTAGTATGTAAGGGATATGTGCAAAGAGAAGGCATTGATTAGTCAGACACATTTGCACCAGTGAGAAGATTAGAAGCTATTAAGTTGTTTCTAGCTTATGCAACATTCAAAAACTTTAAAGTTTATTAGATGGATGTCAAGTCAGCATTCCTAAATGGTGAATTAATAGAAGAAGTATATATTGAGTAGCCAGAAGGATTTACTCTATCAGACAGACCTGATATGGTATGCAGATTGAAGAAAGCCCTCTATGGATTTAAGCAAGCCCCTAGAGCCTGGTATGAGAGACTTAATGAATATCTAACAAAGATTGGATTCAAGAAAGGAGCAGCAGATTGTAACCTATTCATAAGAGAGACATCTAAAGGACTACTTGTAGCTATATTTGTTGATGACATTATCTTTGGAGGTAATGAAAAACTCATTGCTGAATTTTCTAAAGAGATGTAGAGTGAATTTGAGATGAGCATGATTGGACCTATCAAATACTTTTTGGGATTGAATGTACAATAGACAGAGAAAGGAATTTTCATTAATCAATCAAAGTATGTGAAAGAGATATTGAAGAAATTCAATATGGATGATTGTAGGTTAGTAGGGACACCTATGATAGCTAGATTCAAGCTTACAAAAGAAGATAACTCACTAGCAGTAGATATAACATTGTACAAGTCTATGATTGGAAAACTTATTTATATTAATTAGACCATACCAGATATTTCCAATGTATTTGGCATAGTTGGAAGATTTACAATAGATCCTAAACAAATTCACCTCATGGTAGTAAAAAGGATATTCAAATATTTGCAAGGCACTATAGACTATGGTCTATGGTATCCTAATTCAAAAAACATTGAGCTTCATGTGTACACTGATGCAGATTGGGTAGGATGCATTGATGACAGAAAGGGTACATCAGGTGGAGAAGTGTTTCTTGGTGATAGACTTGTCACTTGGACAAGCAAGAAACATAATTGTATTTCTCAATCAACAACAGAAGTAGAGTATGTTACAACAGCCTTGAATTGTTCTACAATTGTTTGGATCAAGAAGATGATAAAGTATTTTGGAATTCATATTGATTATCCTATTGTTATTCACTGTGATAACACTAGCTCTATCAACATGTCAAAGAACCCTGTGATGCATGCAAAGACAAAGCACATTGAGATCAAGTATCACTTCCTAAGAGAGAAAGTGGTGGAGAAATAAGTCAAGGTGGACTATGTAAGTACTAAATATCAATTAGTAGACATCTTCACAAAGCCCTCACCTAAGGATACTTTTGAGTATCTCAGGGAGAATTTGGGAGTAATTCCCTTCTTTGATTCTGCTTAGAAGAAAGAAGGAAAAGCATCAGTCCTCAGGGACTGATGGATGGTTGAATACTCTACTTATGAAGTAGTATAGGTGCTTCAACTATTTGGTGCCCTTTTCCATTGATGTCAAAGGGGGAGTAATATATAGTCATGAAAAACAAAAGAAAATGGAGGAGTAATACACTAAGGGGGAGTAGTATTCAGTTATGGAAGCAGTTCAGTTGAGGAAATGGAGAATGTTGGAAAATATTGCAGCAGATGGAGGACTCATCTTTGGGGGAGTTTTGAAGAGGAAATGGAGAATGTTATAAAAGAAATGTTCATTTGGATTGGTGGAGTTTTTCATTCCATATGTTGCCATCAATGCCAAAGGGGGACATTGTTGGAGATTTGTCAGCAGGCCAGTACTGAATATATGTTTGTCATTGATGACAACATATGGTAAGTAGCATATGTTGATGATTTATGTAGTAATATTTAAGTATATGTAGCATGGACATGATATCATGGACACAGAGGTTAACTATTAGTACAAACAGTTATATAGTAGCTTGTGTCAGCAGTGTTCCTGACAGAATAACAAGCAGTGTTCTATGTATGGTTGTCTATACAGTTATCATGGAGCCTTGTGCCTTTGAATATATGATGGAGACATGTTAGTTATGTTACATTCATAGATGTAGAGTCTGATGATTAGTAGAAGTGAAGTTTTGTAGTCGCTATTTTCCAGTAGTAGTTTCCTGTGTTTATTTAGAAGAGCTGACAAAGATTATATTGGTTCTGGAGTTGCGCCTATCATTTTGGTATGAGCCCTTGGATTAGATCTTGGAGAAGAGTTAGTGATGTTTAGTTAAGAGCACATGAAGTATTTCAGCTTGAGGAGAAATAAACAATTATTTTGGTAGATCCAATAGTGTGTAGTGTGCATCTACAATTGTCTTATTGGACAGGTCCTAGAATGTGTTGTGTGCTTAGTAGAGCCGACTGAATTATTATTGGAGTTTATTAAGGTTTCTCTATTATGATTTCAAGGTGGTTCTAATAGGCTAAATTAATTATATCATTTAGAGGAAAGATATTTATAGGCAATCATTTGTGATTCCTAGAGTGTGGTTCATAGTTGATTGTGAAGAGTAGAGTAGAGTGTATGAAGTGTTGAGCCATCAAAAGAAGGTTTATGTGACCAAGTAAAGTGTTTGTGATATACATTGGAACTGATCCAGATAGTAGGCCTAAGAATGGTTCACCAAGATCTAGATATAGTGTGTATCTATTATTCAGAAGGTTGTATCCTTCACCCCTTTGAGTAGTGTGCTCTCGGATAGTACATCCTTTCCCTAACAGGAACTATTATAAAAGACTCCTAATAGGGTCCAACCCTTGACCAATTCTACTGTACTAAATATATTGTAAAGCAACTCCTAAAGGGTTAAGGATCTTCTAATAAGGATCATAATACACTAGTGCAAAATATTAGTGGGTGTCAATTCCCACTGGGGTTTTTACCTCTTTAGGTTTCCCCGTAACCAAAATATTGGTGCAGTGTTCAAGTGTTCTTTCATTGTCTTTATAATTTATTTTTTAGTATACTTAATTGGATAAAGAATTAAAAATAGTAGATAACTGATTCACCCCCCCCCCCCCTCGCAGTTATCTCTTGGGACTATTCCTAACATTATGATATTACACTTGTGATTTAAAATAAAAATTTTATTATATCTTTATTTGGTGATGAGTCATTTCTATGATGATTATTCAGTGATAGTCCTATATGTGATGCTCTTGTGGTTTTCATATTTGACATATCTTTTGTTAAGTAGTTTGTATGGAATGATATTTCTTACTATGAGAATATTGGTTTCTTAAATAATCTATGATAATGTAAAATTTCTTTTCCACTTATATGGTAACAAGATCTACAAATTTGTATTCACTTTATGTTATGTGATATTCATAGTAGATTGTACTATTTACTTATAACATACTTGATATTTGACATCTTTGTTTAATCCTTGCAATTAAAGATTAGAGGTTTATTGTGCTTGGGACATAATGGAACTATATATGTTGTGTTTGGATATGTGAATTAGTTATTTTTTATTCTTAAAAAGTAATAATTTTGGTGGAGAATTCAACATTGATATGGTGATTGATTTAATACATTCATAATCAACTTTTTATGATAGATATTTGGCATTAAAATTGTATTGTAGAAATTATTTATGTTGGTGTAATTAAGTATTTACTAATTGCACTTTACTTAAGTTTACTTAGGATAATGCATTTGCATATTAGTTGCCATTGTGACACCTAGGAGTTTGCATTTCATTTTAGCACATGGTTAGGAGAATTTCCACTTTAGGTGTGATAATTGTCATCACATACCTCTTTGTGTGTGAGATCCACCTTTAGTGCTCTCATCACATTATCATCCTCTCATTATTGCACATGTTGCACATACTTTGATGTACAATGGAGGATGATCCACCTTTGGTGGACATGTGATTCTACCTAGTGTGGTGATATCTTATCATTTCCTTATCATGTAGTCTTATTGCATTGCCTATATATTTAGGCACTCCTACTTTGTAATCAATTCAATTTGGCTATAATCAATTATTTGATCATTTTGTCTATCTCTCTTATGCTATCTCTTGAGCTTCTAGATCTTGGCATTTATTCTTTGCCTTAGGAAAATTTTTACATGGTATCAGAGCAATATCAAAATTCTTACATGGTATCAAAGCCATAGGAGTTTCATTGTATAGCCTATTTTGAGAGATTTTTATTGCAAGTCAAAGTTGGAGCTTGCCGGTGCAAATTAGAGGTTGGCATCACATTGAGGAGGTCCAAAATCCCCTAAATCAGATTTTTTTTCATCCAAATTGGACATCTGAAGCCAAATCTAGAGACATTTGAATTTTCAAGGTTCGACAGCGGCGATTCAGAAAAAAATAATTTCATAGGCGATTTTCAATCAGAGATATCTCAGTCATCCGGACTCCTTTTTTCGAGCAATTTTTTTTGTTTTGGGGTAGAATTTCACGATCTACACAATGGTGTAGGTGATTTCTGATCTCTGGTTTTGATATTTTTTTAAAATAGAAAATCCTAATTTTTACAACTTTAGAGGCTTCGTTCGGGCTCATATGGACACATTTTCAAGTGCTATTTTTTTTTAAAGTGCATGATTTTTTGTCTACTTTCCAAATCTGGTATCAGTTTGGAAAAATTTTGAGTAGACATAGTACTTTCAAAATTTGGTCTATTTTGGCCTATTTTTGGCACTTGTAATTTGTTAGATCCTTGAGAGATCTTGTGTCTTATTTGTTTGAGTCTACTATAGCTTCATATTTTCTGTTGTAATCATCAAAATCAGAAGTCCACTTTGATTCATTTTGACAAGTGGAAATTGTACATGCACTATATATAAAGTGCCAAAATCATCATTTTGGGGGGTTCTTTGGTTCATTACATTTTGGGGGGTGCATTGTTTTTTGGTCTCATTGTTTCATGTGAGAAGCACATCATGGATGGTTTAATTAAGTTGACAAGAGGGAATTATAAGAAATGGAGTGAATTGGTTCTTTCTCATCTTAGTGAGCATAACCTATTGTCCTATTTGTATGAGTATAGACCTAAAAGTCCTTTTTACAATTGTGACTCTTACTCAGAAGTTGTTAAGGTTATCTATTTGAATATGGATATGGATGTTATGGATTCCCTTGATGACTACCAAGATGAAACAATGAATATTCCTAATCTTTGGACTGTTCTTTGGGAAATGTATGGAGATCCACCTATTCCTCCACTTCTAAAAGGTCCAGAACCTCCAGTTGCAACTCCTTCTTCTCCTATTGAGATCACATCTCTTGATGATGCTAGTCTTCCTATAGACATTGACTCTTGTGATTCAGTGCAGAAAGATTATCCTTGTCTTCCAGTTATAGTTCCATGGGATGACTACTTGACAGACATTGTAGGTTTGTTTGTGGAGTCCTACATTTCAAATTTGGGAGACTTCATTGATGATATTCATCTTCTCTTTGTTGAGGATGATCCTTCTTCAGTTGTTGCGAGGGAGCATGTTGACCCTCATCTTCATTCTCTACTTGATCATTCTTTCGAGGGTGACATGATTGTGGATACTTTGATATAGCAGTTGGAGGAGGTCACTTTATCTTCAGAGGAGACACTTGGATCTTTGGTACATGTTCTACATTCATCCTCAGTTGATCCTAATTTGTCTTTTTCAGCAGAGTGGCTTAGTACACATGATTTGGAGGAGGCACCTTTTAGCTTTGACATGGGGACACTTGAGTAGGTTTCAGAGATTCCATACTTTTTGAGGTTTCTTCTTATAGATTAGGGAGGAGGCTTCACCTATACACCTTTGGCCTTGTTTCTTCCTAAGGGGAGGAATGTTGTTCTACACTCATGGAGCAGTTTCTACATCAAGCCTGGAGCATCTACCATTGGTGTTCACTCTACATTGAGGGGGGGCTATTTTGTCTCTCTTCCACTTCTTCTATCTTATGGGGGGGATACTTTCCTTACATGAGGTCTTCTCTCTCATATTCTATTATTGTATTCATCTCTCTTTTTGGGGGAGGGTTTTTCCCATGAGGTTTTCCCTCTTTCTCCACTTTATGAGAGATTGCATTATTCTTGCATTTTGTACAATGGGTACCTAACATGGCCTTGTAGCTGGGACCCATCTTGCATTGTGAGCTTAAGTTCATTCCCCTAAGTTGCACTTAAGGGGGGGTGTTGGTGCAATTAAGTATTTAATAATTGCACTTTACTTAAGTTTACTTAGGATAATGCATTTGCATATTAGTTATCATTGTGACACCTAGGAGTTTACATTTCATTTTAGCACATGGTTAGGAAAATTTCCACTTTAGGTGTGATAATTATCATCACATACCTCTTTGTGTGTGAGATCCACCTTTAGTGCTCTTATCACATTATCATCCTCTCATTGTTGCACATACTTTGATGTACAATGGAGGATGATCAACCTTTGGTGGACACGTGATTCCACTTAGTGTGGTGATATCTTATCATTTCCTTATCATGTAGTCTTATTGCATTGCCTATATATTTAGGCACTCCTACTTTGTAATCAATTCAATTTGGCTATAATCAATTATTTGATCATTTTGTCTATCTCTCTTGTGCTATCTCTTGAGCTTCTAGATCTTGGCATTTATTCTTTGCCTTAGGAAAATTCTTACATGGTATCAGAGCGATATCAAAATTCTTACATGGTATCAGAGCAATATCAAAATTCTTACAATTTCAATATGTGAAAGCTTTGTGATAGTTATGGAGTGAACCCACAATAGTGCGTTACAATTTTTTATAGGAAGGAATTCATCCCAAAAATCATGAGAGCGTGGATTTACTCAATTACTTTTGATAGAAATTACTTTCTATCAAAAGTACTTAGTTTCGATAGAAAGTACTTTATATCAAAAAACCTTGAGAATGGGTAATTTTCATTGTTTTATGTAAAGGAATTTCAATAGAAAGTACTTTCTATTGAAACTAGGTACTTTCAATCGAAAGTACTTTCGATAGAAAGTACTTTCTATCCAAAGTGCCTAATTAGGTCCTGTTTACAAACTTTGAAGAAATTCTGAGAATTTCATGGCTTTGGGGCTCAAGCACGGGGATCAAATGGAACAATAAGGAGACATACTATTGCATAGCACATGTACTTAGACCTAGCTTTCTAATGATTATAGATTCAACTTTTTTTTAATTTATTATGTGTATGTTTTTTGACGTTAACCAAATGTAGGTTTTTTATCAAATATAAACCTCTGAGTTTGACATTCAATGAAAAATAGTAAAAAGGGGAAAAAAATTTGAAAAATAATAGTGCCCTCCATCTTCAAGTCTACTATCTATCAATAAAAATAAAATTGAAATTCGATAAATACACAAGTTATGAGCTATGAAGTTAAGGTATGTCAAAATTATGGTTTAGTCAACTTTAAACGTTAATAAAATATGCAATAATAATGATAAAGTCATCAAACCAATTGGATTCCCTCTATATGGATGTTAGAAAACTAAATTTGAAATAATCACGTTCATATCTATTTTAAAGAAAAAGTTATACTCTATGAAAACAACATTACTATTTGAAAATGATGTTTTCAGCACCATACCAGTTTTCATGGGAGAAAGAAAAAGGTATTCAAATAAATTAGGAAAAAAATAAAAATATATATATTTAGAATCTAGACAGAAAATCCTAAAAGACTCTAATTTACTTCATCCTCTGATTTTGAATGGTTCAATGACAATATGCATCTAAATCTGAAAGTTTTTCTCAAAATGTAGAGTTCAGTGTTCATTCAGGGAAAAAAGTGTAACCCACTATTGTGGGTTCACCCTATGATGGATCATGGTTCATATAGATTTTCATTATAATTGGTTTTCAATTAATAGATTGTTCATATCTTTCAGATATTGATTATGTTGACCAGTTTTAAAGAATTGTTTTTGGCTCTCATTAATCTTAAGGTGAAAACTGATATGTTCAAATTTGATTCTTCATTTTATGGAAAAAACAAGGATAATGGTGTTTATATAGATTGATATAGCGATATTGATTTCATTGTGGTTTTTTAATTGATCCAATTTTATTTTAAAGTTCATTTGTCACTTATTGCTTTCTTGGTACTTGAATATATTGTTGGAACTATAACTGATTGACTACTTGAAGAACACAATGGGATAATTTGAAGATGATCACCGAGCTACTAAGGTATATGTGATACATTATATCAGTTGTTAAATTGTCATTCATGTAAACTAGTTTTTACTTTACTTATCACGATAGTTGTAAACATCTGAAGAAGGTAATAGTGGTGAAGGAAACAAGATATTAGCATGAAGATGAGATGTATGCGTAAGTTCTAAATAATTTATTCACTGGGAAACTTATTCATAATTCTATGATAGTATGATAGTGATTTGATTAGCTTACATGATTCTATTAAGTATTGAAGATCAAGAATGTACAAGTTAATTTGGTCAGTATATAAAGAACTTATTCTACACCGAGTAGGTGTAGTGTATACCGAGTATGGTATTAACCAAAAAGAAAGAAACTAACATATAATGATATGGACCAAGTAGGAGAAATAAGGAAGAACATGTAATTAGAGACGTGATGATGAGCTAGAAAAATCTACAACATTCCAAGGATAAATATAAATTTTGTTATGAAGATCTATGGCTGATAAAAGTCAAGGATTATCAGATGATGAAGATTGAAAATTTCTTAATGCACAAGTTCTAAGGAAGGTTAAAGAGGAAAAATCAACAATGGAGATTAAGAGGAAAAATCTATGGCTGAAAATAAAATGGTTTATCATGTCTATATAAGGAGATAACAAATTCAAAGAGAATATAGGAGAGATATTATCACATGCATGTAAAGCTGGTTAGATAGGTTGAAGTGAGAACCAAATAATTATGTAGACCTAATTGAGTAACATAAGGAGATAACTGAGGATAACATAGTTAGATGAAGAAGGAGATTGAGGATATTATGATGACCAAAATATTGACCTTAGCATAAATATAAAAATGAGAAAAGGAATTTGCATTTGATTTAGGTTATATATTGTTTCTTTCTAACTATTGCTATAGACAAAATCTCTTAACTGCGTGAAACTTAACCATCTTTTTCTATTTCTTATTGACATTCTGTGAATGTTACTTGTTTTCTTGTTGACCCAAGTGAATGTATGGTCATATAGAATTGTTAGTGATAACTCTTCTAACAAGGTCACACTTACAATGTATTTGTAACCATTAATAGGGTTGTCTCTTAACCGAGCTTAGTTCAAAAGAGTGAAAATATTTCAAGTATCAGTCCCAAGTGGTTTTTACCCTAAGTAACAAGGTTTCCACATGTTAAAAATCAAGTGTTAAATGTGTATGTGTGTGATGTTTTTTTATTTCCTTTACACATTACAATAACTGGTTAGATCAGTATATGTTAACTACTAGTTGGTTTACATTATTTGACAGTTGATTAATTAATTAGAAAGGCACAATCAAGTTGTTACCAAGTTCTTTAGTTTATTTTTTCATGTTGCTATTATACGTCAAAGAGAAATTTGGGACTATAGGATAAATGGACTTAATTGATTCACCCCCCCCACCCCCCACCCCCCCCTCTGTGTTATCTAAAAATTGGTATCAAAGAACAAGTACTTAAAGGAAGAATTTTGAAGAAATTAAGTTAATGATCTAAAGATGTATAAGAGAGAGGTATCAATGATTAACAAGGATAATTTATTAACATGGAAAAGTAGGATGAAGCTGTATCAATCAAGCATTGGAGATTCTACACTATACTATTTGGAAAATGACTTTATAGAACCTACTCATCCTTTGACTATCACACAGATGAAAGAAAGACAAGAGCATAATGCAATGATAATTGAGATTGCTTCTTCTCTATCAGATGCTAAATTTGAAGACATTAAGAATTATACAATTGCAAAAGAGATGTGGGGTAGATTGACACTAGTCCATGGAGGAGATCAAAATGTGCTCAGGGAAAAGGTAAAAAGCTTAAGAGGAAAATTTGATAAGATGAAGATGAATGAGGGTGAAAACATAACTCATTACATCAACCAAGTTTAGGAAGTGGTGAATCCTATCCGAGGAGCATGTGGAATTATTGAAGAAGAATATGTAGTAAGTAAAATTCTCAAAATACTATCACCTGCCTATTCTATTAGAGTCTTTGTAATACATGAAATGAGAGTCATGCATGGTAATTTTGTTTCCCTTGATAGTATAATCAGTAGATTGAATCCTTTTGAGCTTAACAACTTTGATAACAGAATTGTACCTATAGTAGAATATGCATTTGTGTCATCTTTAAATATTGGAAGATCAAGTAAGAGACATGGAAGTGATTATGAATCTGAATAAGATGATGTTGAAGAACTTGAAGCATTAATGACTATAAGAATACCGAAAGGCAAAGGAAAATATAGTGGTAAACTACCCTTAGTATGTTTCAAATGTAAAGAGATTGGTCATATTGTTACAAGATCTAGTGACATGAATGATAATGAGTGTACAAGTGAAAGATCAAATGAAAGGAAGTATGATAGAATAAATTACTAAGATCACAGAGGTAACCAACAACAAGGAAATGGAGAAAATCATGACAACATAGATAAAGGGAAAAAGGCATGCTACCTAGTTGAAGAAGATGATGATACCGAGAATGAAACTGATGAAGATGTAGAAGTGGAGTTTGTTGCATTCAAGGAATATTCTGAAGAAGAAGAGGAAGAAAGTTATGTAGAAAAGGAGCTTATTTCTATAGTAAGAAAAAATTATGCTTGGATTATTGACAGTGGTTGTACACATCATATGACTAGTGATGAAGATAATTTTGAAAGTCTTGAACATTATAATGGGGAATTTGTAAAAATGGGAAATGGTACACCTTGTCAAGTACAACTAAAGAAAGAATAAAAAAAGACACCTTATGAGCTATGGTATAGTTATACACCTAATATGAGCTAGATTAGAATATTTGGAAGTATATTTTACATTCTAAAAGATGATAGAAATGGAAAATTTGATTCTAAAGGTGATGAAGACATATTTTTAGGCTACTCTTCTAGAAGTAAGGCATATAAATGTTTGAACAAGATGGCTAACAAGATGATTGAAAGTGTAAATGTGAGAGTTGATGAGTTTTCTAAGAAAAATGATGAGAGAGAAAGAAGGAACCAAAAGACTACATAATATTTGTTTACATAGAACATGAAGATCCTGACACCTTACCTAAGGAAGAGCCTAGTGTCACCATGCAATAGAATACTACTACTGAGAAACAATCTTTACAAACCGAGAAACAACAAATCGTTATCAATGAAAATGATATTCATGCACTAAGTGGAGAAAATATTAAAGAACAAAGATCTGAGCCTATACTATAAAAACACCTGAGAAGACACCATCTAAAGGACCAGATAATTGGAGACAAAGGAGAAGGAATGATGAAAAGTGTTAATATGAATTAGAACAATAGAGAGGGGGGGTGAATCAGTTGTTATCAGGTCTAGATGTATAAATTAAACTTTTAAACACTTCAACAACTTAGATCTAACAACCAACAACTACTCAGTCATTATTGAACGTATATCAAAAATATATAATAGTGCAGTCCACTATCCAACAGTATTTAACTTACAAAACACATAAATGTTCAAACTGAAACATTCACACAAGTATTAATACCAGGATTTATAGTGGAAATCCAATCTAGGAAAAACCACTTTGTAACATGCCAATGATATTTTCTCTCTTTTGAAGTGAGCTCTATGAAAAGCCAACCATGTCAAAGGTTTACAAACACACTAGTAGGTGTGACCGAGTTAAACGATTTCAACACCCCTATTAGGAGTGCACCTTGTTAGAGGAATTAAGTACATTCCATTAGAATGCAACCTTGATTAAAGGATTTAAAAAATGACTATTAAGTCAACCTTAATTAAAGGATTTAAACTAATACAATGGTTAGAAAGTAACAACAATATTTGATCTAAAAACATACAACTCACTTTGCAAATAAAAGATCCAATTATTACATATATATGAGCTGGCTTACTAACTAAGATCCATTTCCATCTCCATTACTGATCTACTTGGAAAACCCTTCAAGAAATCACAACTCCTTCTCCTTCAGCCTTGTCTACTTATTCAGTCAAAATCAATAACAACTCCAGCATACTACTTAAACCTCACACTTAGGTTTCATTAATACCTCTTCAATAGGTAGATCCATCTTTTGCTACTTAATCTCCTCTGTAGATCTTAGGTTTAGGTCAGATTCATCAAATCCTTCCAACATTATTTGCTTCATCCATCCTTCTAGAAACATCACTAATCTCTTTATGAAATCACAATAAATGTTTTGCTATGCATTAAATGCTCCATACATTCAATAAATAAAGTTAAAACAATTTACATAAACCAAGAATTCAACAATGTCGGCTAGGGATCTAAATTCATCCTCAAATGTAAATTACTAACACTTAGTCAATACTATGTTCAACTCCTCAGTCATCACTATGTATCTTGGTCAACACCTGAAACTATTTCCCTCGGTTAATAATGTCTTCCTCAACAATAAACTGATGTTCAGTAAACACTGAATTTACTCAACATATACTGGCTTGGTCAACACTAACATCACTCGGCTTAAAATAGATTTCTTCACTTTTGCTTAGTTAAGCCTACTTGTTTAGTCTTGCTTTTAACTTAGATAAACTATACATTATCTTATCATTGTGCCACATAATCAAGTACCCATTGAAGTATCAAGCTAACTCAACCTTTCCTTAGGTGCTATTGTTATCTTCATTTCCCTAATCCTTCTCAAAAAACAAATAGATATAGTACTTTCTTAGATAGAAATAGTCTTACCAGTTAAGGTTTTACATCGATGACAATACAAAAATTACTTCAATTGCAGTTTCAAGCAATCTCCCTCTTTGGCATTGATGTAAACACCATATGAATAACACATGATTGACCAACCAATCCAAAACTTATCTTTGTATCAGAAACATTTGTAATATCCTTAGCTTCATTCTAATTCTGAATCACTTAGCCTCACTTGCTTGACCGTCCACATAGTAACTTCCACTGAATATTTTATGTGTTCCTTTCCTCTGAATCTCTCCCTCTTACTTGATCTTCCATGAGACCTTGACATGTGTTTTCATCTTACTCATCTCCCTCTTTGACAATAAAGCCAAAGGAGAAACTAGAACATGCATCTTTCAGATGTAGATGTCATCTTGTTAGTTTAGTAACAATATTTCTCCCTCTATCATCTTTTCTTATGACTGTTTATCAGCTTTGCTATACTTTTCACAACTCTAGGCTGCTCCAAAAGTGTGAGCTTTTCTACATCAATTTTTTAGATACTCTTTGCAGCACATTTGATGCAATTTGCCTAGCTTAACTAGACAACCTCATTGAGGGGAAGAACCCCTAATTTACCTCTCAAATATTCACAAACTTCTTTAGGTAAGGCTTTGGTGAATATGTCTTCTAGTTGTTCCTTTGTATTCACATATTCTATTCTGACCTCTTTATCTTGTACTGATTCCCTCAAGTAATGATACTTGATGGCAATATATTTGGTCTTTGTGTGCATTACTAGATTCTTAGATATGTTGATAGAACTTGTGTTGTCATAATATTTGACAACTAGTTCAGTGATCTATTCTTTCATGCCTTTCAACAGTTGCTTTATCCATACCACATTTGAATAGTTCACTGTACCAACTACATATTCGGCTTCAACTATAGATTGGGAAATGAAATTTTGTTTCTTTCTTGTCTAGGAAACTAATCTACATCCAAGAAAGAAACCTCCACCACTAGTACTCTTTCTATCATCCACATTTCCTACCCAATCTGCATTAGTATAGACTTTTAGTTCAAATCTTACATGCTTCTTATAGTACATTCCATAATTTGCAGTCCCTTTCAAATATCTCATTATCCTCTTTACAACCATCATATGAGTTTCCTTAGGATTGGTAGAGAATATTTCCATAATCCCAACTCCTAGAGCAATATCTAGTCTGTTGTGAACAACTTATTACAGTTTTCCAATCATGGACCTATACAAAGTTTGGTTTACTTCAACAGCATCATCATTTTTAGACAATTTTTGTCCGGTAACCATGGGAGTACCTACTGGCCTTGAATCATCCATACCAAAGGTTTTCAGTATTTCTTTGAAATATTTAGACTGTGTGATGAAAATACCTTTCTCCATCTGATATACTTGTAAACCAACAAAGAATTTATCTCCCCAAATATTGACATTTCAAATTCAGTTTGCATCTCATTTGAAAATTTCTTACAGAGGGTATCTTGTCCACCAAATATTATATCATCTACAAAAATCTTATCTAACAAGATTCCTTTACCTTCTTCATCTTTCATGTACAGATTGCTGGTGTCATTTCTCCTTGAGAATATAATCTGTATCAAGTAATTGTGCAGCCTCTCATACCATGCTCTGGGGGCTTGCTTCAATCCATACAGAACCTTATTCAATTTTCAAACCACGCATCTCTTGTTTGGATAAACAAATCTTTCTGGTTGTTCAATATACACTTCTTCTTGTAATATACCATTTAAAAATGCAGACTTAACATCCATTTGGTATACCTTGAAATCCTTGTAGGCAGCATATGCAAGTAGAGTTCTCACTCTTTCTAATCTTGCTATAGGGGAAAATGTCTCCCCATAGTCTATTCCTTCTTCTTGTGCATAGTCCTTGCATACTAGCCTAGATTTATTCCTTGTGATCTGTCCATGTTCATTAAGGTTGTTTCTGAATACCCATTTTGTTCCAATGAAATTTTTGTTTTCTGGTATCGGCATTAGAGTCCAGGTATCATTCTTTTCTATTTGGTCTATCTCCTCATTCATGGCTTGAATCCAGTCTTCATTTTCTAAAGCCTCCCTTGTTGTCTTAGGCTCAAATTTGTACAATAAACATGTAGGATCTCTTCACTTTCTTCTGGTCAGAACTCTAGTTTCTTTGTCTCCAATGATTTTTTTAGGCTTGTGATGTCTCCTTACATACTGTGCCAAAATACGTTCTTCTTTATTTTCTTCTTTCTCTTCAAGTTCATCAATAAGATTGTCAGATTCAGCCTCTAAATGCTTAGCAACGTCTTCCTAATACTCGACGACATCCTCTTGTCACTCAAAATTTTATTCCTATCGCTCGACATTATTTCCTTAATGCTCAACATTGCTTACTCGAGACTCTACATCAGGTGCAAGTGTGTCACTTACCTCTCCTTCTTCTATATAGATAAAATATCCATAATCTTATGGTTCTCTCTTGCTTTCATGTTCATTTTTCTCTGCATATTCATCAACCCTCTCATTTACACTTTCCATAATTTTTTTAGTGTTAGAGTTCAAACACTTGTAAACTTTACTCTTTGTGGAATAACCTAGGAATATGCCCTCCTCACTTTTAGCATCAAACTTTCCATTCCTATTATCTTTTAATATATAGAATTTTCTTCCAAAAATTCTAAAGTATTTTACATTAGGTGCATACCCATGCCATAACTCATAAGGTGTAGCATTTGTACCTTTTTTGATCTATAGTCAGTTTAGGGTATAAAAAATTATACTTACAACTTCTCTCCAGTACTTTTGTGCAACATTCTTTTTAATCATTAGTGTTCTTGCATAATCCATGATAGATATGTTCCTTCTCTCTACTATACTATTTTGTGGAGGTGTTCTAGGTTCATACATGTGTCTCTTGATTCCTCTATCATTGTCGAATAGATTGAAGTCATTTGATATGAATTCTCCACCTCGGTCATATCTCAAACACTTCAGGTTCCTACCTGTCTCTTTTTCAACCTTATCCAAATACCTCTTAAATAACTAAAATACATCAGATTTTTCTTTTAAAAACATTACAGTCATCATTCTAGTGTAATCATCAAAAAACAAAATAAAGTATCTAGCACCACAATAGCTTTGTACACCCATAGGTCCACAAAGGTTAGTATGAACCAAATCTAAAACATTTTCAGAAGTAAAAGTCTTGCAATTGGAACTAGACTTTGTCATCTTACCCAGCTGACATTGTTTGCACATTACATTACTAGGTTTCTTCAATCTAGGTAGTCCTCTCACTTTCTTCTTTTTACTAATATCTACCAGATTGTCAAAGTTAACATGACATAACCACTTATGCCATAACCATATATCATTAAGTTGTAAAATCAAATATGTATCCTCAGATAGGTCTAGATAGAACAAATTACCTCTTGTATGTTCTCCACTTCCAATCAGTTCACCAGAGGCATCAAATATTTTAGCCTTTCGGTGATGAAATTCCACTCAGTAACTAGTGCTATTAAGTTGTGAAACACTTAGTAGATTATAGTTAAGACCTTAAACCCAATAAGCATTTTCACAAGTGATCTTATCAGTCATCTTAATTAATCCTTTACCCTTAACAGTTAATGGTGCATCATTAACAAAATTAACACTTCTACCTTTGTAATGATCTAGGGTATCAAACTTACTTTTATCACCAGTCATGTAGTGTGAGCAACCACTATAAATAATCCATTTATCATTTTTGTTCACATAGGATACAAGTGCAATTTTCCCATCTTCATTAGATTCATCTTTCATAGAAACATAAACTACTTCAATTTCAAAATCATCATTATCAGTGTTAGTTTCTTCTTCAGCAATATAGCAGGATTTCTTACCTTTATCTTTGTAGTCCTTGTACCTTCAATAACCTCTATTTTCTCTCTTATCTTCATGCTTGCTATCTCTTTCCTCATCCTTTTCATCCCTGTCAAGACATCTTGCAGCTATATGATCAACTTTTTTACATGATAAACATATGATAGGGAGTTTACCTTTATACTTTCCTTTTCCTCTTTTCAATCTTCTGGCCATAAGAGCTTCAAGATCCTCTATTTCTTCATCGAAAGTATCACTATCACTTTCACTCTCACTGATGCATCTTTATTTTTCTTTCTTAGATTTATTCAGAACCATTTGTGACTTAAATGTAGATTTAACATTAGCAATAGTGAAGTTATCATAATTAGAAATCTCAAAAGTAGTAAGCTTACCAACAAGACTTTCCAGTGTTAGAGCATTACTAGGGTTACATCTAGATTCTTGAATTGCTGAAATTTTGATGGCATAAATAGGATGCAAAGTTCTCAATACTTTTCCAATAAAAGTCTCATCATCAATAGTTCCATTACATCCTCTAATAGAATTTACAACCTCTTTTATCCTACCACAATATTGAGCAATATTCTCACCTTCTTGCATTTTCATTTCATCAAATTTACCTCTCAGACTTTCATCTTTTGCCCTTAGTAAATTTATGTCACCACCATAGATGTTTGCAAGAGTGTCACACATTTTCTTTCCATTTGTGAAATCTTTAATGTCTTCAAATTTAGGATAGCTTAAAGCAGATGCAATCTCCAATATTTCATGATTGTGCTCTTGTTTAGCTCTCATCTCCTCAATAGTCAAGGGTGTAGTATGTGTAACATATTCATGTTCAACATAATACTTTGTTGAGTCATCAATACCAACTAGATTCAATTTCATCAGACTCTGCCATGTAGGGAAGTTCTCCTTATTCAGCTTTGGTACCTCCTTCTTATACATCCTAATCATTTACTTCAAGTACCTTTAAACTTCTTCTTTGTAAGCACCAATAGCTCTGATACCAATTGTTAATATGATTTAGAACAACAAAGAGGGGGGTGAATCAGTTGTTCTCAGATCCAAATGTATAAATTAAACTTTGAAACACTTCAACAACTCATATCTAATAATCAACAGCTACTCGGTCATTACTGAATGTATATCAAAAACATATAATAGTGTAGTCCACTATCCAAAAAGTATTTAACTTTCAAACCACATAAATATTCAAACCAAAATATTCACACAAGTAATAACACCAAGATTTATAGTACAAACCTAATTTGGGAAAAACCACTTTGTAACATGCTACTGATATTTTTGCTCTTCTGAGGTGAGCTCTGTAAAAATCCAACCCTTTCAAAGGTTTACAAACACACTACTAGGTTTGACCCAGTTAAAGGATTTCAACCACCCTGTTAGGAGTGCACCTTGTTAGAGGACTTAAGTAAATTCCATTAGAATGCAACCTTGATTAAAGGATTTAAACAATGACTGTTAGGTCAACCTTGATTAAAGGATTTAAACTGATACAATGGTTAGAAAGTAACAATAGTATTTGATCTGAAAACATACAACTCACTTTGCTAATAACAGATCTAATTCTTACATATATATGTTGGCTTATTGACTGAGATCCATTTCCATCTCCATTAATGATCTTCTCAGAAAACTCTTCAAGCAATCACAACTCCTTCTCCTTTAGCCTTTTCTACTTATTCAGTCAATAAAAACAACTCTAGCAACATACTACTTCAACCTCACACTTAGGTTTCCTTAATACCTCTTCGATAGGTAGATCCATATTTTTTCACTTAATCTCCTTTGTAGATCTTAGGTTTAGGTTAGATTCATCAAATCTTTCCAACATTATGTTCTTCATCCATCCTTCTAGAAACATCTCTAATCTCTTTATGAAATCACAATAAAATGGTTTAATGTGCATTAAATGCTCCATATATTCAATAAATAAAGTCAACACAATTTACATAAACCAAGAATTCAACAATGTCATCTAGGGATGTGAATTCCTCCTCAAATGTAAATTACTGATGCTCAGTCAATACTATGTTCAAATCCTCGGTCATCACTGCGTAGCTCGATCAAAACTCAAAACTGTTTCCCTTGGCTAATAATGTCTTCCTTGGCAATAAAGTGTTGTTCAGTCAACACTAAATTTACTCGATATATACTGGCTCGGTTGACACTAACATCACTCATCTTAAACTAGATTTCTTCACTTTTATTCGGTTAAGCCTACTTTTTTAGTCTTTCTTTTCACTTAGATAAACAATACATTATCTTATCATTGTGCCACATAATCAAGTACCCATTGAGGTATCAAGATAACTTAACCTTTCCTTAGGTTCTATTGTTATCATCCTTTCCCTAATCCATCTCAATAAACAAATAGATATAGTACTTTCTTAGATAGCAACAGTCTTACCAGTTAAGGTTTGACATCAATGACAGTACAATAATTGCTTAAATTGCAATTTCCAATAGACAAGAAGTAAGTTAAGGAACAATACATGTTTGGTTTGTAAATTTGAACCTAGAACTGTTAAGGATACATTGGAAAATGATGATTAGATTAAAGAAATGAATGAAGAGATCGATAAAATACAGAAAAACAAGACATAGAAATTAGTACACAGGCCTAAAGAAAAAAATGTGATTGGCACTAAATGGATTTTTAGAAACAAATTGGATAAGAATGAAGAATTTACAAGAAACAAGGCAAGATTAGTTTGCAAAGGTTATGAACAAGAAGAGGGAATTGATGATAGAGAAACTTTTGCACTTGTTGCTAGACTAGAAAGAGTGAGAATTTTACTTGCAGATGTTGTTTATAAAGGATTTAAGGTATATCAAATGGATGTGAAATCTGTATTTTTGAATGTGATACTTGATGAAAAAATATACATTGAACAACTTGAAGGTTTTATAGATCCAACTTTGAATAAAATGGTTTGTAAGTTGTACAAGACACTTTATGGACTAGAGGAAGCACCAAGAGCATGGTATGAAAGATTGAATTTTATCTAATAATAATTGGATTTGTTAGAACAAGTCTTAATAGTAATCTATATCTAAAAAGTGAATATGATGATAAGATCCTTATTGCTGCAATTTTTATTGATGATATCATATTTGGAGGTCATGATACTTTGTATAAATATTGTGGTGATGAAATGAGAAAGGAGTTTGAAATATCAATGTTTGTAGAGATCAAATTCTTTCTTAGTCTGCAAATTCAACAACTGAAGGAAGGTATATATATTACACAATGTAAATACATTAAAGAAATATTGAAGACATTCGGTATGGAAGACTCAAAACTAGTTGGTACACCTATGGTAGCCTGATGTAAGATAACCAAGGGTAACATGTCAATAGAGGTAAATCAAACCTTATACAGATCTATGATTGGAAAACTGATGTATGTTGTGCATAGTAGACCAATTATTACACATGTTGTTGACATTGTAGCTAGATTTTATGCTAATCCTAAAGACACACACATGGTTTCTATGAAAATAATCTTGTGATATCCAAAGAAAACTAAGAACTATGGATTGTAGTATAAGAAAGAAGGTAATTTTGAACTTAAAGTCTATACAAATGCTGATTGGGTAGGAAATATTGATGATAGAGAAAGCACTACAGGTGGAGTGTTATTTTTGGATGAAAGATTAGTCCACCACTAAAGCTAAATATGTAGTTGTTACTGGTAACTATTCTAATATTGCATGGATACAAAAATTGTTGGAAGGTATGAATGAAGAAATAACAGATAGTGACAATATATTGTGAAAATACAAGTGCTATAAATATCTCAAAAAAAATAGTGATGCATGAAAAGACAAATCACATATCCATTAAATATCACTACTTAAGGGAGAAAGTTCAAGAGAATTAGGTCACATTGGAATACGTGAAGTCACAAGAACAACTTGTAGATATATTCACAAAACCCTTACCGAAGGATACATTTGAATACTTGAAAAGAAGACTAGGGGTTCATCCCATGTCTAACAGTCACTAAAGTGATGTAGGGATACATCAACCTATTATTTATCAGAATATCTAACTATGTGGATGTAAAATGTTCACACTTTGGGATTCCTAATGTTGTGATGAAGACAAAAGAAAAGCTACAACATAGAACATATGTACATGTAAGGTACAAGAATCTAAAAAAGGGAAAAAAAAATATACTTATTTAGCTACTAAAGAGCTTATTTTTTGTATTGTTGTCAAAGGGAGAGAAAATTATGCATGAAATATCAATTAGGAAAGAAGCTAACTGAAAGGGATAGAACATGAATTGAATAGAAAAGAAGAATAGTCATGCAATGGGTATGTGTAGGATCTTTGTATTACAAACTAGGCCCTTAAGTGGCAATGAAAATTTAGAAAATCAGGTTTAGGCAAGTTGACATAAAAATTTAAACAAGTTATAAATATTATATCAAAAATATGAAGCACGAGAATCTGTATAAAATTGAATTTAGTTTCTAAGATACTACACCCTTTTTAAAAAACAATTACTCTATATGTTGAAAATTTCAAATTTTAATGTAGTAGTACATAAATTTCAGGAAAAAATAAGCAGTAGGTGTATGTCTTACCACCTTAAAAATAATCAAATGATATTTTTTTTACAAGATTCTACATATAAGTAGTAGAATCATGTCTGTATGTGACACATATTTTTTTGTAATTTATTTCTACGTAAATAAATAATTATGATTTTTCTTCTACAAATTTTTCAGAATACAAAAACTCTCATGTCTGACCACGTTAACTTAGTCTAAACTTTATCAAATTGAATTTTATTTTATTTTTCTTGAACTAGGAAATGAATAGAATGTGAAACATGTTTTTTGTTTCAAAAATGTTATACACTTTGAAAGTTATAGCTATTTTTCAATAAGTCTATCAAACAGGACTAGAAAGATAGCAAGTAGGTGTATGTCTGACCACATTAAAAAAAATCAAATGATGATATTTTTTTATAAGATTCTAGATAAAATTAGTAGACTCATGTCCAGATGTGATGTCCATTTTTTTGTATTTTTTTCAAAGTAAATAATTAATTATGAATTTTCTGCTACAAATTTTCTTGAATATTAAAACTCCCGTGTCTAACCACCTTAACTTAGTCTAAAGTTTTTCAAATTGAAATAATTATTTATTATTGTTGTATTAGTTGAAGCATAAAATGTGATGTATATTTCAAATTTTAAAAATGTTATATTACTTGAAAGGTATAGTTGCTTGAAAGGTATAGTTGCTTTTCAAAGAGGCATACCATAATCCTGCACATACCCCAATAAAGAAAAATACTATAGGAGAGACAAATGTTGTGTACTAATTAAACATATTAATCATAAGCTAAGGGAGAGCTAACCAAGTCACACAATAAAGATTGAGTTGTCGACACTTAGGATTTGTTTGGTATTCTATGGTATATTTTATATTATGTGGCCATCAATGCTAAAGGGAGAGATTGTTGGAGCTACCACTGATTAACTACTTGAAGAACAAAATGGGAGAATGTGAAGATGATCACCAAGCTACTAACGTATATGTGAGACATTATACCAATTTTTATATTTTCATTAATTTCAACTAGTTGTGACTTTACTTATCATGATAGTTGCAAACATATAAATTATAAGGTAATAGTGGTGAAGGAAAGGAGATATTAGCATGAAGATGAGATGTATAAGTTATGAATAGGGTATTCATTGGGAAACTTATTGATGAGTCTATGACAGTATGATAGTGATTTGATTTGCTTACATGATTCTGTTAACTATTGAAGATCAATAATGTACAAGTTAATTTGGTCAATATATGAAGAAATTAGTGTACATCAAGTAGTTGTAGTGTATACTCAGTGTGGTATTAACTGAGCAAGAATAAACAAACATATCATCGTATTGAGTGAGTAGGAAAAATGAGGAACATGTGATTGCCGATATGTGATGATGATCTAAATAAATTTAGAAGATTCCAAGCATAAAGATAAAGTTTTTTTATGAAGATTTATGATTGGCAAAATTCATGGATGATCGGATGATAAAGATTGAAAATGTTTTAAGGCACAAGTTCTAAGAAAGGTTAAGGAGGCAAAATCAATGATGGAGATTAAGATGAAAAATATATGGCTAAAAAAATTGGTTTATCATGTCTATATAATGACATAAGAAATTCAAAGAGAATATAGGAGAGAGAAGATCACATAAATGTGAAGCTAGTGAGACAGGTTGAAGTGAGAAGCGAGTAATTTTATTGACCTAACCAAGTAATAGAAGGAGATAATCGACAATAATAGAGTTAGAGGAAGGATATTGAATAGATTATGATGACCAAAATATTGAGCTTAACATAGATCTGAAAATGAGAAAATGAAATTTTGATTTAAATCAAGTAATATACTATTTCCGTCTAACCATTTCTACAGATAAAATCTCTTAACCGAGTGAGACTTAACCATATTTATCTATTTCTTATTGATAATGTGTGAATTTTACATGTTGTCTTGTAGACCCAAGTGAATGTATGGTCATAAAGAGCTGTTAGTGATAAATCCTCTAACAAGTTCACACCTTATAATGTGTTTGTAACCTTTAATAGGGTTGTCTCCTAACTGAGCTCACTTTAGAAGAGTGTAAATATTTTGAGTACTGGTCCAAGGTGGTTTTTCACTTAACAAGGTTGCCACATTAAAAATCAAGTGTTAAATTTGTATGCATGTGATGTTTTTTTATTTACTTTACACATTATAATAATTGGTTAGATCGGTATATTTTAACATTACAATAATTGGTTAGATCAGTATATTTTAACTACTAGCTGGTTTACATTATCTGATAGTCAGTTGATTAATCAAAAAGGCACAATCAAGTTGTTACCGAGATATTTAGTTTATCTGTTCAAGTTGGTATTATACATTAGATAGAAATTTAGAACTATAGGATAATTGGACTTAACTGATTCACCCCCCTCTAAGTTATCTAACATATATAACATGGTTTGTGAATAGTTTGTTATGGTAATAGGTACATGTGTATGTTACTTGAAGGTTTTCATACTAGGTTGTATACAAACATATTATTTTAGTTTTAATAATTGCACATTTTCACTACTCTTTTTATCTCTCTCTCCTTTTTCCTTGATACAAATAGGGGGAGATAAGTTAGTATTTTTCCATGAAGGAAAAAGAGGGTTTTTGTTGATTCTATTTTTTTTTAAAAATCCAGGATGCCACGACAATAACTAGATCATGTGAGTGATACATTTGATCCTATTTGCAGTGATATTGAATTTGGTGTTATATTGATGATACTAGATGATGACACTTGCATCACACTTTTATTATGTAATCAAAAAAGTTAATTGGATATGATTGAATGATGTATAATAGTAGTTTATATACCTGATAAATTTACTTGACATGGAAGAGTAATATTGATAGTTTGTTTGGTTCTGCAATTGTGTGTGCATGTTCTATATGTCATATTATTTTATAGTCACTATGAGTGACTTGGAGGTATTGGCATTTGAAACAAAAGAAGAGGTCATATATTTTTTTAAATCAATTTTTTTGGAAATCCTTTTACTCAACATTTCCTTTTGTAAAGAGAAGTAGAAAATGTTTAATTTTTGTTACCAATATCATCAACATATATGATGCTTAAAATGGTTTTAGTGGTACTAATTAATTTTCCTTAATGTTGGCATGCTCAAGTTATATCTTAATGTTTAATGAGATTATTTTTTATTTTGTTGATTAAGAAACCTTCAGCTCATTGATCTAGGTCAAAACCCAAATAACCATGATTACAATTTAAGCTTCTCTTAGATGGTGATAAATATTTGAAATAGGAATATTGAAGATATTATTTTATTGTAAGAATATTGTAGGAATTTCTTGAAAGATTGTGAAGGATTTGGAAGAGAAAATCATGTCGGATATTGTGATTATCTTAAAGGTGTCCTCCCTCTGTGCATTCTTCTTTCAAATCTCATTAATCATTTTGAGTTTGAAGAGTTTTCTAAGAATTTTAAAGGGAATAGTTTATGTTTTTATTTTTTAACATATTTCGTTGTGATTATATTTTTTTCATCTCGGTTTGGCTTCTTAAGAAATCTAGATACAGGTTTTTTTTGTTTTTTTTATGCCCTGAGTAGTATTCCCTTAGTTCTTGGATAATAAGGATTAAAGTTTTGTTAATGGTTTTGTAAATCTTGGGTGGGTTTTCATATTTTGCAGAGTTAATCTTTCATAGTGCTCATATTAAGTTTCATTTCTTGAAGAAGAGTATTGGTTGTTCAACTCGAATCAGTATATGAGTTTGGGTTTAAAATTGGTTATACTTGTAGAGATCATTATTGTTTCTATTTAAGGGGTTATTTCATATAATCCTTTGATTAAGAAATTTTGATAAATGTTGCATATTTTTATTCTTATAAAGTTATCTTTGTCATTGTTATAGGCTAATTTTGTTTAACCCTAGTTTCTTTCGAGTCTGTGACTATTTTGTATTTTTGTTCACATTGTTGAGAGTTCTTTGTAATCCTTGTTACATTAGTAATTTTGTGTTAAGGGTTACCCTATATATACTATAAAAATCAAGATTCTTGGGTCATTAAGAGATATTTTATTTTCATTTGCTAAAGGAGAAACAAAAGGCAGTTACAAGTTTCTTTATTCAGAGCTATTTGATTCAATTTATCTTAGATGGTTCTACATTCAGTTCAATTAGATCATTATTGAAGTCTTTGATAGTTAAAGCATATAATGTTTGGGACAGGAGAACTATAGTTGAGAAGCCACTATATTTTTTCAATGAAAGTTTTCTTTTATTTCCTTTGTGGGGAATATTATATATGCATCATTTGGAAATATTTTGGATATATAGAGAAAGAAATTATGGGTTTACTTAAAAAATTCATTTAGTTTAGAATATATTGTCCACATTATATGAAAAGTAGTAATATTTGTAAAAGAATGAAGTTGCATTGATTTAGTATAATTTCTTATTAAGTATGAGGTATCGAATATAATTATTGATTTATTGTATTAAGTTTTGATAACCATTATTTGTACAAACTATTACCCAAAATTTCCTGATTCCACACAATTTTGGCCACAGGCTGGATTCCATCCAGAGGTCTTCATTTTTATTAGACCATATTGAACACCTTGAGAAATTTTCATGGTTCTGTGCCTTTTCCTCTGGCCTCTGCAAATTGTTAACTCTCTGGTCTAAAGACCATTTAATTTGAAAATGTGACCATTAGAAGAAAAAAACCCTAAAAAACCTATGTCTGGTTCTGTTTCACTATTACCTTTTTCGGCCACTTAAGTCTCCATTTTGCATGTGCACTTTATAAGTTAAGGCTAGTCACGAGATCTCTAAGCCCAGAAGAATATTCTTTTCTATCTCTTGATCCCGTGAATTCCTTTTATCTCTTAATCTCCCGATCTCACAACTTCCTTTTATCCCTTAATCTCCCGATAAGAAAGTATATTCCCTTTTTATTCAGCGACTTGGTGATGGTCCCTTTAGTCGAGTAATCTTGAGAGTTAACCCAAGGTTAGAAAAAGTTCATGAGACTTCAAGTTTTCTTTAGTCAGGAGGTCGCTAGATATAATCATGGTCAAAGGCGGCTCGACTTGGAGGTTAAAGTGTTCTCGCTAGATCTCCAAATATCTTTCAGTGATTCAGTGACTGAGGCTTCAATCGAGTGATCTCGTAATGCAGAATGAATATTCCATGAGGATCTGACGGTGGTCTTATAATCTCATAGAATCTCTTGACCCTATGCGATCATGTGATAGTTGTTGATCCTGTAGTAAAGCATAATGCGGTTGTCAAGTGGGGCCATCGACAAGTATGCACAAGTGTTGAGCATTCATTGGTTATAGTTTTTTTGACATGGAAAATGGCATCAGGTCTTTGTTCACACCAAGAAATTATTATTTTGTATTTACCTGTCGGTTGTGTTGACGTGGAAGTTCTTGATTAGTTTCTTAGTGGGACCATTGTCAGAAGGATCTTTAGAGCTGACAATAATGAAGAGAAGATTGACAGTTGTCATATAATCTCATGGAATCTTTTTAGCTTATGTGATCTTGCGACAGCCGTTGATCTCAGTGAGCTAAGATTTAATAGAAAAAATTCAGTGATCTAGCGATGAGGAAGTTCTTAGTCTCCAGATGTAACCTAGGGTAAAGAAAGTTCTCAACAACTTGGAGATTTCTTTGGTCGTGTGTTCTTAGGGTTTAACCCTAATTAGGAAAAGGATTATGAGGTTCAGCAAAGTCTGTTGTCACTTGATCTCCAGATATGTCTGGGTTAAATTAAAGGTTGATGTCATGTCAAAACCTGGCGGTTATGTTTCACATTTGGCAATCAAGTGACTGTGTGTTCACGAGATCTCTTGTTTCTGGTGGTCAAGTCCTTAGCATTCAGTGATCTGGCGAAGCGGTTAAATTTGTCTGGCAGTCTCAGCTCTGAAGCAATTAAATTTTGATCATGATCTATGATTTGTCACATGTCTGCAAGGAAAAATTGCTCAAGAGATATTCTTTAAAATCATGCGACAACCGTCGATCCTCTCTCCAACTTAGTGCTCCTATCAGGTGGGTCCTGTGCTAGATATATCCAAGGTGCCTATTAGTAAAGGCCAGTAGCATGATGATAAGTGGCAAGATGGGCCTAGGTTTGTAGCTTAGTCAGGTGATCGCCCAATGAAAAGAGAATATTCTTTCTATTCGGTGATTATAACATTGCCTCTAGTTGGGTAATCTCCTAATGAGAAGGAATATGCCGAAGACATCAAGCGACTTAGCGACTATCATCAGATCAGATAAGGATAAAAAATTGTTGTGTTATCACTGGACAAAGCTAGGGTTAATGAAAAGGTTAGGAGATTTAGCAACTAAAGAGAAAAGAGACCTAAGGTGAAGGCAGAGTTAAGGTTTAGATCTGATACGGTGCCCGGGTAAAATGGAAAGATCTGACGGCTATGTTTTAAAGATGAATTGAAGTTTAAATATCAGTCATTGATAAAGAAAATCTTGGCACCATCTATGACCATTTATATTTTTAAATTCAAATATCTGAGGAGTACCAGATTTGAGCAATTATGGAGAGCCTGAGTTGTAGAGAAGTAGATGGATCAAGGCAGCTTGTCTGCAGGTAGATATAGTATTGAAATGGAAATGCAAATAGATATCTGATTGACCAAGGTATTTCAAGGATACATTTATGATCAAAAATGACATAATTAGGGTTTTCTATTATTCTATGAAAATCTACGTAACACTAATTAGTTATTTTTTCTCCTACTTGTGTGCAAAAAAGGAGATGTATATATTAGTTTTTTGGAGCTTTTAGAGCTCAGAGTTTACAATTGTAAAAAGGGAGAAGTTTTCTTTCTTAGGAGTTATCCAAGGCATCCTTTCTACCCTCTAGATTCTGTAGTTTGTAACCTTTCATTGAGGTTTAGATATTGCAAAGGTATTTGTGACATTCTTTCTATCCCTATGCTTTCTTGTCTAAATTTTCTCTTAATGGATTAAGTATATGCATGTTTTCAATAATATCTTAGGGTTCTTGATCCCTCTTTCTTTCTGCAATTCATGTGTATTCCTGTGGATGATTTGATTTGAATGAGCTTGTGGGTATACTTCAACCCCCTGACAATCTATCTCATTCCTATACCTAGTTGCAGAGGTGAATGTTTGTTTGTAGGTTATAGATTGTGTCTAAATTCTTAGGAATGCTATTGTTTGTGAAATTATCTCTTTCCCTGAATAGCCTCTTTCTATTATAGACCCTTCTATGAAATATTAATGCAAGCCTATTTAGTGAGTTGTGATCTCCTAGACCTAAGTTCATGCACTGATTTCATCCTCTATACTATAATTCATACCATCTTTTCAATGTATCACCTAGTAGGATAGTTTGCTTTTAGTCATTTCCCTTTCATGCATTTCTCCTATCCCTTTTCCCTCAATAGTTTACTTTCATGTCAAGAAGAGAAAATTAAGGTGATTATCCAAGAGGAACCAGCCTAGAACCTGGAGGTCTCATCTCAATTAGCATAGGTCCCACACCTGGAGATGAATATTGTGTTATACTAGGTTATCAAGACCAAGAGAGCTCGAAACAAGGGTGCAAACTTAGTGTATAGCAATTTTGGCACGCCTGGTGGGACATCAAAGGAAGTTCATCTTTGTAAGATTATGTTATCTCTGATATACTAATTGTATAATATAGACTTTTAGAAGTTTTTCTATCAAGTATATCTAGCGACTCCACTGATTTCATAGATTCAGGCTAACCTTGTTCAAAGTTTGTGAGAAATATTGAGACTAGGAGCTCAAAGCCCACTGAATTTTTAGAGTTACCCTTAAAAAGAAGCTACAAAGGCAGATCAACCTAGAGAACATCCCCTACAAGGAGAGTAAAGTCTACCCCACTTGATACTTCAGAAAGGAGACCTTTGCCCTTTCATCTCAAAAAAAGAGGAAGATCTCTGACCAGAGATCTAGAGTAAGTTTCAAATCCAACATCAAATACAACTCACACAGTTGCTACTCAGAAAATCTCAGCTCCTACAATGGCTAGGCAGTTTGCCTTTTCACCTTTCAACTAGGGAAGTCCATTGAACTTTTCTCAACATCATGATGTGCTCTTGGTGGCACTAAAGATTCTACTTGATTTCACAAGTGAAGGACAAACAACAACTTGTGAGCACATTAGAGATGTGACCACTATCTGTAGTATACATAATATAACTCAAGAAGATGTGGCCACCAAGTTATTAGTAGCCTCCCTCAAGGGTAAGGCTCTTGAATGGTTTAGAACTTTAGCTGTTGGTTCCATTAATTCATGGGATGGATTAGGAGACACATTGAGTAAACACTTTGAGGATAAATTAGAATTGTCTTTGGTTGAGTAGTTGACAACCATTAAAAGAGACCCTCAAGAACAAATGATAGATTATAACAATAGATTCCTCAAGACACATAATAGAATTCCAGTCTCGGTGAGGCCATCATCTAATCATGCTTTCCTATACTTCTTGCAAAGCTTGAATGGTCAAATCTCTATCATGATCTAATCTATGGGTGGTACCTCTTTAGCCCAAGCTTTTGACATAGCTATCAGGGCTAAAAATTGTTTAATACAGGTAGGCATGATAGCAAGAAGGCCACCCATGCCCATCTTTCCTAGCCTTCATCCCACTACACCTCTACAAATACCTCATTTTACCCCTATTCCCACCATATTAGCACCTCATGCTAGTGCAAGCAGTCAGGAGCTAAAGGCAAGTCTCTCTCAAGAATTACAAGAGATGAAGAATAGTTAGCAAAGTAGTCAGCAAGAAATGACAAATTTGCTGCAGACTTTAACTAAAGAGGTAACAAACCTAAAAAGGCAAGGGCAAGGAATCAGACCCCCCTTTTAGCCACAAGGCCAAAGTCTTAATCAACAATATCAGAATCAAGGACAGCCTTATAAGCAAAATAGGCCACCATACCAAGGAGGTTATCAAGGAGCTTACCAAAAGAAAAAATTTAATCAAAGGCCATTCCAACCATACAACCCCGTACCTCTTAATTCTGCAAATCCAATTAGGGACATGGTTCCTAGTCAAAATAATATGGCCTTGGACAATGAATGGTGCTTTCCTTGTAATTAGCCTCATAATCAAGCTATATGTTCAAATGGATGGATGAACCAAGCTCTAATGGTTCATAATGCCTCACATGCCCAATTAGAGGCCTCTTCCAGTGGATCAATTTCTCAACAAGAATCACAAGATAATGAGACTGCTCTTTTCAATTAGGAGCAACAAGACTTTAATGGAGTCAATGGTGAATTTTCCATTACTACCAACACAAGGTCAAAAAGAAGAGCTCAAGACATGGAGAGAGCAGATTCTGAGACTAAAGCTACTACATCTGCAAAACCACTGCAGCAAGCTACTCCCACCATATTTAAGAAGGCTCATGTCATTACAAGCAAAGAAGGCCAACCTTCCAAAGAGGTGGAGCCTATCATAGTAAAAGCACAAAAAAGAGTACACACTGTGACACCTTTGAACATTGTAGATAGCATGAAGAAGATGAATGTTACTATGTCTATGTGGGACTCTTTGGCTATTCCAGGACAACCTGAGATTTTGAAGAAAGCCATGATTGAAGTAACAGCTCCCCAGCTTGCAAAAGAGACTGCAAAGCCATTATTGGTTAACACTAATCAAGAAAAGGAAGCTCCAAATAGAAACTCCAAAGCCAATACCATTCAAGGTAGGAACTCAAAAGCCCCTCCCTTTTATGTATCTTTAATTATTAGAAAATCCTTAGTACATAATTGTATGGTAGATAGTGGAGCCACTCATACTGTAATGCCAAAAAAGGTGGCTAACCAATTAGGACTAAAATATGAACCCTTCCAAAAGAAGGTCACACAACTTGATGGATCCTCTATTAATACAATAGGTGTGGCTAAGGATACCAGTCTAATCCTTCATGCAAGTCCTAATTTCTCCATCCTACTTGATATATATATCATAGATCTCCCTGCCTTATTTGCCATATGTCTGTCAAGGAAGTTTACAGCTAAAATAGGAGGCTACCTTTCTTCTGACTAGTCCCACATGCTCTTTCACACTAGATATGGTACCAAGGTCACCATCAAATCTGAATCATTGGCAGCACACCATATAGAACCATATGTGTCCAATACCATCAATGCAAGCTGCCTTGCATTTGATAGCAATGACTTCCCAATAATCAGAGAAGAAAACACTAAGAAAATATCCTTGATATTTTACTAGATGAACTGGAATCAGAAAATGCTTCAGAGGCCAAAGAAAAATTTATTTGGGATACTGGTTTGGGAAGCTATTTGATACAAGAAAGTGGATCCATAGAGCCAAGCCTTCTCAAAGAGGACACTAATTCAAAGAATCAGAGTAATCAGGTTTGAGAATTATTTTTTGATGGAGCTAGAAGCAGACATGGTTCTAGTGGTGGTGCTATGCTAGTGTCCCAAGAAGGAGAAAAATACTATACAGCTTTCAAATTTAGTTTCTCCTACACTAGCAACACTGCAGAGTATGAAAGTCTAGTAAATGGACTGGAGTGGGCTAGAAAAAGAGGGCTCAAAGCCTTAAAAGTTTATGGTGACAATGAGTTAGTTGTGAACCAAGTGAGAGGGATAAGTGTAACCAAGAATGACACCATGAAAGCATATAAACATAGAGTTTGGGATACAATTGAAGACTTCTGTGCTTTCAATATTGTTTCCATCCCTAGGAAGCTAAATCAAAATGCAGATAGATTAGCTGTTGTTGGATCTCAGTATGATATTCCTAATAGTGTTTCTAAAGAAAGGGACCAACAACATATTAAAGTGATTGTCAGACCTTCTATCCTTGATAATGATACTAATTGGCAAGTGTTTGACAATGATGAGAAAATTCTACAATTCTTGTTTGAAGAGGATGTCTTCTCAAAGCATAATCAAGATAGATTATTGCAGAACTATGGTGACCAAGTAATACAACTTAAGTCTAATAAGATGCCTAGAGGTCTTGTCACCTTAGAAACTATCTTCAATAAGGATGATCAAGTTAAGAAGAACAAAGCTAGCCTGGTAGTTCAACAAGAACATTGTGTTGAGTTAGAGTTGGAACCAGGTAAAAGCTTACAATTTGGAAAAGTAAATACTAATTCAAAAAGGTAGGCTTATACCCAATTATTCAAAGAGTTCAATGATGTATTTTCATGGCAATATGAAGACCTTAAAGGTTTTAATCCAGCCCTTGCTCAGCACACTATTGAACTAGAGCCTAATGCTAAGCTAGTAAGGCAAAAGAAAAGGCCTGTTAATCCCAAGCTTGAGCCACTTATGCATAAAGAAGTGCTCAAATTGATAGAAAGTGATATCATCTACCCCATCAAATATACTAGTTGGGTTTCCAACCTTGTTCTTGTAAGGATGAAGAATGGGGAGTTGAGCTTATGTGTTGACTTCAGGGATCTTAACAAGGCTTCATTAAAAGATCGCCATCCATTACCCTCTATGGAGCAAATCTTACAATGTGTCTCTAGATCCAAGAGATTTTCATTATTGGATGGCTATTTAGGATACAATCAGATCCTAGTTAATGAAGAGGATCAATACAAGACTGCATTTACAACCAAGTGGGGAACCATGGCTTATCAAAATATTCCCTTTTGTTTGTCAAATGCAGGTGCTACTTTTCAAAAGGCAATGGATATGGCCTTTAAAAGCCTCATGTACAAGTTTGTACTGATCTACTTAGATGACATAACTGTCTACTCTAAACATGTAGCAAATCATATCAAACATCTGAGGAAGATTTTTGAAAGGTGTAGAGAGTTTGGGATATCTCTTAATCCCAAGAAATGTGTGTTTGCAGTTCATGAGGGGAAATTTTTAGGATATATATTGTCCAAAGAAGGAATCATAGTAGACCCTAAAAGGATTATAGCCATCCTAGAGCTATCCTTGCCACATCATAAGAAAAGCCTTCAAACTTTCATAGGAAGGATTAACTTTGTTAGGCATTTCTTGCCTAATATTGTAGATTTATTGAAGCCTTTGAAAACCATGTTAAAGAAGGGTTCAGCCTTCAGTTGGACTAAAGAAAGGAAAGTCAATTTTCAAGCTATCAAAGAGGCCTTGATAGAAGCTCTTGCTCTATTAAATCCAAATTTTAGTAAGGATTTTATCCTCTATACTTATGGAGGTCATGATGCTATATCTGCAATGTTGACTCAAGAAAATTCAGATGGATTGGAGCATCCTATTGCTTTCTTCAGCAAAGTTAGAAGAGTATGAACAAAGATACTCTTTTGTGGAAAAACATGTACTTGTTGTGGTAAAAATTCTTAAAAATTTTAGGTATCTATTTACCCATAGCAAGGTACACTTGAAAGTTACTCATCCAAGTGTCAAAGAATTTTTTCTTTCCAAGGACCTAAATGAGAAAAGGGCTGGTTGGATTAGCAAAGTGATGGAGTATGACATTGATATCCAAACCACCAAGCTGGTTAGAGAAAGAGGTCTTTGTGAGCATTTGGTAGAAGATGAGAGTTCAAAGAAATTAGAGCAAACAGATGCATCTCTGGTCATGCATTCTACAAAAGAACATGCCAAGGCAGCAGGTTGGTTGTCTAACATGATTCATTACTTGAAGATAGGACAATGTCTTACAGACCTAGATTCAGCAAAAAAAAGATATTATAGATTACAATATGTTCCCTTTGTGTTGATAGATGAAGTTCTTTTTAGAAAGGATCACAATGGTGTCCTTTTGAGATGTATTGATTCAGAAAAAATAGTTGATGTCCTATTTCATGATGGACCTTCTGGAGGTCATTTTTCTCCTAGGACTACTACTTTTAAAATCATGAGGGCCAGACACTATTGGCCATCTATATTCAAGGATAGTCATGACTATGTGAGAAAATGCATCAAATGTGCCATGTTTTCAAGAAAAGAAAGGCTTGTAGCTCTACCCCTTCATCCAATCAAAATAGAACAACCTTTCATGAGATGGGGCATAGACTTTATTGGCATGATTAATCCACCATCTAGTGCAGGCCACAACTAGATAATCACTGCAATAGATTATTTCACTAGATGGACAGAGGCAATTGCCTTGAAAGAATCAAATGAGAGTGTTGTCTTAAGTTTTTATGATGATATAATTCATAGATTCGGCACTCCAGACTCCATAATATTAGATAATGCATTGGCATTCACAGGCCTTAAAGTCTCAGAATGGGCAATCAAAAATAGCATTTATCTAAATACAAGTTCAAATTACTACCCTCAAGGCAATGGTTTGGCAAAATCAACTAACAAGAACTTGATTAGGATAATCAAGAAGACTCTACAAGATAACCAAAGAGATTGGCATACTAAATTAAAATCTGCCTTATGGTTAGATAGGATTACCCCAAAGAAGATCATTAGGAATTCTCCTTATATGTTAGTATATGGTAGAGAGGCTAAGTTGTCCATTTCAACTGAATTTCCAGGTTTGAACTTAGCCACTCAATATGTCCTATATGAAGAAGGAGATCCCTTACAAATCAGGTATGCTCAGCTCATAGAGTTAGAAGAACTCAGAGACAAATCCATGAAAGAGATGGAGTTCCATCAGGTACAAACAAAGAAAAGTTTTGATAAAAGAGCTAGGGCTAGAAATTTCAAGATTGGAGACATAGTCCTCAAGTGGAATGAGTTCAAATCAAAGCCTGGTAGACATAGAAAGTTTGATTCTTTCTGGGGTGGACCATTTGTTATTACAGAATGCAAGGGGCCTAATGCTTTTCAACTATCAACTCTTGAAGGAGATGCCTTGCCTATATCAATTAATGGATTCCACTTGAAGCCTTGTTTTGAGGTCAATCCTTCCTTGTAAATCTTTGTAAATATGTTTCCTTTCTTTTCTGTCCCCGTTTTCTAGGTTAGTTTGTCCTGCTTTTCAAGAAGTGCTTGTGCACATTTTTGTTCCTCCCGGTTCCAAGTCTGTCTCTCTATCAAGAAAGTTTTATGCTTAATAAGATGACTCTTATGACCAATGAATTGTTTAAAGGTCACTGATCTAATGTCTAGCAGGCTGACATCCAGCATAAATCACCAAAATGTTACCCAAAATTTCCTGATTCCACACAATTTTGGCCATAGGCTGGGTTCCATCCAAAGGTCTTCATTTTTATTAGACCATGTTGAACACCTTGAGAAATTTTCATGGTTTTGTGCCTTTTCCTCTAGCCTCTGCAAATTGTTAACTCTCTAGTTTGAAGACCATTTAATTTGAAAATGTGACCGTTAGAAGCAAAAAACCCTAGAAACCCTATGTCTGGTTCTATTTTGTTGTTACCTTTTTCAGCCACTTAAGTCTCCATTTTACATGTGTGCTTTATAAGTTAAGGCTAGTCACGAGATCTCTAAGCCCAGAAGAATATTCTTTTCTATCTCCTGATCCTGCAACTTCCTTTTATCTCTTAATCTCTTGATCCCATGACTTCCTTTTATCTCTTAATCTCTCAATCGAAAAGCATATTCCCTTCTTATTCAATGACTTGGTGATGGTCCCTTTAGTCAGGTAATCTCAAGATTTAACCCAAGGTTAGCAAAATTTCATGAGACTTCAAGTTTTCTTCAGTCAGGAGGTCACTAGATATAATCATGGTCAAAGGCAGCTCGACTTGGAGGTTAAAGTGTTGTCGCTAGATCTCCAAATATCTTTCAGCAATTTAGCAACTAAGGCTTCAGTTGAGTGATCTCATAATGTAGGACAAATATTCCATGAGGATCTGACACAGGTCTTATAATCTCATAGAATCTCTTGACCCTATGCAATCATGCGACAACCATTGATCTTGCAGTAAAGCATAATGTGGTTGTCAAGTGGGGCCGTCAACAAGTATGCACAAGTGTTGAGTGTTCATTGGTTATAGTTTTTCTGACATGAAAAATGCCATCATGTCTTTGTTCACACCAAGAAATTATTATTTTGTATTTACCTATCGGTTGTGATGACATGGAAGTTCCTAATTAGTTTCTCAGTGGGACCATTATCAGAAGGATCTTCAGAGCTGACAATAACGGAGAGAAGATTGATGGTTTTCGTATAATCTCATGGAATCTTTTCAGCTTATGTGATCTTGTGAAAGTCATTGATCTCAGTGAGCTCAGAGTTAATAGAAAAATTTAGCGATCTAGCGACTGAGGAAGTTTTTAGTCTCCAGATGTAACCCAGGGTAAAGAAATTTCTTAGTGACTTGGAGATTTCTTTGGTTGTGTGTTCTCAGGGTTTAACCCCAATTAGGAAAAGGATTATGAGGTTCAGCAAAGTCTATTGTCGCTTGATCTCTAGATATGCCTGGGTTAAATTAAAGGTTGATGTCATGTTAGAACCTGGCGGTTATGTTTCACATTTGGCGATCAAGTGACTGTGTGTTCATGAGGTCTCTTGTTTCTGGTGGTCAAGTCCTTAGCATTCAGCGGTCTGGCAAAGCAGTTACATTTTTTTGGTGGTCTCAGCTCTGAAGCAATTAAATTTTGATCATGATCTATGGTTTGTCACATGTTATCAAGGAAAAAGTGCTTGAGAGATATTCTTTAAAATCATGCGACAAGTGTCGATCCTCTCTCCAGCTTAGCACTCCTATCAAGTGGGTCGTATGCCAGATATATCTAAGGTGCCTATCAGTAAAGGCCACTAGCATGATTACAAGACGTAGGATGGGCCTAGGTTTGTAGCTCAGTCAGGTGATCATGTAATGAAAAGACAATATTATTTCTATCTAGCGATTACGAGAGTGCCTTTAGTCGGGTAATCTCCTAATGAGAAGGAATATGCTGAAGACATTAGGTGACTTAGTGACTACTGTCAGATCAAATAAGGATCAATTATTTTCATGTGATCACTGGACAAAGCCAGGGTTAATGAAAAGGTCAGGAGATTTAGCGACTAAAGAGAAAAGAGACCTGAGGTGAAGGCAGAGTTAAGGTTGAGACTCAAGATGGTGCCCTGGTAAAATGGAAAGATCTGATGGCTATGTTTTAAAGATGAATTGAAGTTTAAATATCATCCATTGATAAAGAAAAGCTTGGCACCACCTGTGACCATTTATATTTTTAAATTCAAATATCTGAGTACCAGATTTGAGCAGTTATAGCAAGCCCGAGTTGTAGAGAAGTAGATGGATCAAGGTGGCTTATCTGCAGGTAGATATAGTAATGAAATGGACATGCAAATAGATATCTAATCGACCAAGGTATTTCAAGGATGTATTTATGATTAGAAATCACATAATTAGGTTTTGTTATTATTCTATCAAAATCTATGTAACCCTAATTAGATATTTTTGCTCCTGCCTGTGTGCAAAAAAGGAGATGTATATATTAGTTTTTTGGAGCTTTTAGAGCTCAGAGTTTATAATTGTAAAAAAGGAGAATTTTTCTTTCTTAGGATTTATCCGAGGCATTCTTTCTACCCTCTGGCTTCTGTAGTTTGTAACCTTTCATTGAGGTTAAATAGATATTGGAAAGGTATTTGTGACATTCTTTTTGTCCCTATGCTTTCTTTTCTAAATTTTCTCTTAATGGATTAAGTATATGTATGTTTTCAGTAATATCTTATGGTTCCTGATCCCTCTTTCTTTTTTTAATTCATGTGTATTCTTGTGGATGATTTGATTTGAATGATCTTGTGGGTATACTTCAACCCCCTAACAATCTGTCTCATTCCTATACCTAGTTGCAAAGGTGAATGTTTGTTTACAGGTTATAGATTGTGTCTAAATTCTTAGGAATGCTATTGTTTGTGAAATTCTCTCTTTCCCTGAATAGCCTCTTTCTATTGTAGACCCTTCTATGAAATATTGAAGCAAGCCTATTTAGTGAGTTGTGATCTCCTAGACCTAAGTTCATGCACTGATTTCATCCTCTATCCTATAATTCATACCATCTTTTTGGTGTATCACCTAGTAGGATAGTTTTCTTTCAGTCATTTCCCTTTCATGCATTTCTCCTATCCCTTTTCCCTCAAGAGTTTACTTTCATGTCAAGAAGAGAAAATTAAGGTGATTATCCAAGAGAAACCAGCCTAGAACCTGGAGGTCTCATCTCAGTTAGCATAGGTCCCACACTTGGAGATGATTCCCATGTTATACTAGGTTATCAAGACCAAGAGAGCTTGAAACAAGGGTGCAAACTTAGTGTATAACACAAACATTTTGACTCTATAAAAATCAAAGATTTTAAAATAGAGATATAGCTAGTGAGGCATTGAAAAAGACTATCACTAAGAAATCATAGTTGACAATGAGATAAATATACATCCATTGAGACATTTTAATAAGAATATTTCACATAATCCAATGAGGAAATTTGAGTGATTTTATTCCCTAGAGGATTTCCACCTAGGACAAATCACCGTGGACCATATTGTATGTGTCTCTTGCTTACATTGTGATGCATTCAATTTTAATTTCACATTGTTCTAAGTTTTTTAAAGTTAGAAAGTTGTAAATAGATTAAATTTATAATACCACTAATTCACCCCCTCTCACTTGTATTATACTCCAACACAAATAATTTTATCTTTTTCAACTTTAGGAAAACTAGGGAAACTTTTGTACCAAAATTCTGTTGGAGATTTTCCAGCAAGCCAAATTGGTGACTATATGTTTGTCATTGATGACAACATATGGTAAGAAACATGCATGGAAGCCTAATGGAGAGATATTTAAGAATATGTTGCATGCATATGTTATCAGCATGATATCATAGAGGCAGAGATTGATTTTGAGTAAAGACAGTAGTATAGTTGTGTATATCAATGAGTGCTTCTAATAGGTCCCAGGAATAGTTTTGTATATGATTTGCAGTATGGTTGTAGTAGAACCTTGTGTGTTTATATTTATGTTGTAGACATATGAGTGATTTTATTTTCATGGATACAGAGTCAGATATGAATTATAGGTTGAGTTATGAAGTCTCTAGTTGACAGTCACAGTTTCTTGAGTCTACCTGGAAGAGCCAACAATGTTTATAAGATTGTGGTAGTTGTGCCTATCATCTTGGTATGTGCACTTGGATTTATGTTAAAAAGAGAGTTAAGGATTTTTGGTTAAGAGTGCATAAAATAATTCAACATCAGAAGAAAGTTGGAGTTAATTTAGTAGAGTCAATTACGTGTAGCGTTGTGTCTACTCACATGAAATTATGTAGTCCTAATTTATATTGTGTTCTTAGTAGATCTGACTGAGATGTTATTGGAGAGTTTTATTCTTTGTCTAATATGATTTCAAGGAGGTTCTAATAGGTCAAATTGATTATATCATTTAGAGGAAAGATACTTATAGACAGTCATTTATGATTGCTAGGTATGGCAAAAAGTTGAAAGACAAGAGCGGAGAAGAGAGTGTGAAGTGTTGAGCCATTAGCATAAAGCCTATGTGACATAGTAGAGAATATATGATATTTATTGGAACTAATCAAGATAGCATGTCTATGCATAGTTCACCTAGATCTAGATATAGTGTGTATATGTTAAATAGAAGGTTGCAGCCTTCACCCATTTGAGCAGTGTGCTATCAAACTTTGTGTCCTCGCCCCTAACAACGTTAATTGTAAAAGACTCCTAATAGGGTCTGACCCTTGACCAGGTCACTGTACTTATTCTATTGTAAATATCAACTCCTAATAGGGTTGTAAGATCTTATAACATGGATCATAATACACTAGTGGAGTTCTTAATGGGTCTCAATTCCTACCAAGGTTTTTACCTTTTTGGGTTTCACCATGTAACCAAAATTATGGTGTTGTGTTAAGTGTTCTTTCATTGTGTTTATGCTTAAATGTTCTTATATACTTAATTGGTTAAATAATTGAATCTTGTAGATAACTGATTCACCCCCCCCCCCTCTCAGTTATCTCTTGGGACTATTCCTAACAATTGGTATTAGAGCCAAGTGCCTCGGAGAGAAAATTTAATAGCTTGAGGTTGATCAGATGGAATTCTTTAGAAAATAAAGTCCTAAGCTTGATGGAGAGAACTATTTAGACTAGAAGAACAAAATGATGATAGATTTGCAATGCATTACCTTTGAGATTTTTGAAGTAGCTACCAAATAATTTGAGATTCCTTCATTAGTAGATCTTACAAAAGAAGATGCAACTTTGAAGAAAAATGAGATGTTCACTTCAAATTATATTACCAAAGAAGCCCTTATCAGTGCCCTATCTGAGAGTGAGTTTTCAGAGATCAAGAAAATTGAAAAAGCCTATAAGATATGGAAGTACCTAGAAGACATGTTTGAAGGAGATATTCAAGCCAAGAATGCACATAGAAAGATATGGAAGAAAAGATACAATACATTAGAGATGCTACCTAATGAGAATGTTAGAGCTTACAATCAAAGGATTAATGAAGTGGTTGCAGGAATCAAAAACAATGGTGAATAAATCTCAAATGAAGACATAATGAATAAATTGATGACTACCTTGACACTAGAATATGACAACAAGATATGCATCCTAGATGAAACTATGAAATCCACAAAAGACTTTAAAAGAGAGACTTTAATCAGCAAGATTTCATCATTTGAGATATCAAGATTGAAGACAGAGCCTAAAATTGAAACAACATTCAAAGATTTATTACATGGTAAGAAATCCTTCAACACCTCTGGTAATTTTGATGATGATGATGAAGAGAAAACACTAAATGATTTCATTGCTATGATTTCTAAAAGAGAAAAGAAAGGAAAAGGAAAATATGAAGGTCAATTATCATTCAAATGCTTTTTATGTAATAAGATTGGTCACTTTTCATCCAAGTGTCCTACAAAAATTAAGAAGTTCAAAAATAACTACAACCCTAAGTATACAAATGAATGTTACTATGTTGGAGATGGAGTATCAAATGAAGAATCAATAGAGATGAAATTGGATTCATTTATTTTGAAGATGAAAAGAATGTACAAGATCTAGCACTGATTTCACAAGATGACATCAGTATAGATTGGATCATTGACAGTGGTTGCTCACACCACATGATAGGAGACAAAGATAGATTTGTACATCTAGATAGATATAAATGAGGCATGGCTAGATTTGGAGACAACACTCCTAAACCTATCATTGGTAGAGGAGCCATCACCCTGGATGGAAAGAACAACATTGATGATGTTTTATATGTCGATGGTTTGCAGCATAACCTACTAAGTGTTGGATAGTTGCTTGACAAAGGTTATCGGTTGGAGTTCAAAGATGAAAAATGCATCATTAATAACAAAGAAGGAGAAATGATTTCATTAGGTTCAAACACTAGAGCAAGTTGTTTTTTTGCTAAAGTAGATGATAGTTGGTTATGGTACAAAAGACTATGTGATATCAATTTTTATAACATAGTAAAGATAAGTAATGTAAAGGTGGTAAGAGATCTTCCTACCATTGCAAAACCAATTGATGAAATATGTAGGGAATGTGTGATGGGAAAGAATGTAAGGAATTCATTTAGAAGCAAGCATAATTTTTTAGAGAACAAGTTGGATCTGATACACACACACCTATGTGGACCAACTCAAACAAGATCATACTATGGTGAAAGGTATTTCATTTTGTTGGTTGATGATTATTATAGAATGATGTAGGTTGTGTTCTTAAAGGAAAAATCAGAAGCATTTGACAAGTTCAAAATATTCAAAGTTAAGGTTAAAATGAATTTGGATTGAAGATTTAATATTTGAGATTAGATAGAGGAGGATAATTCACCTCTGACAGATTTTATGAGTACTACAAAGAACATGGGATAAAGAGATAGCTAAGTGCCCCTTGAACTCCTCAGCTGAATGGAATTGGAGAGAGAAGGAATAGAGTCATTCTTGACACAGCACACACCATCATGATTGAAGGAAAGGTCGCACACACCCATTGGAGAGATGCGGTCAATACTGCAGTCTATACTATCAATAGAATTCAATTATGGCTAGGCATAGACAAAAAACCTTATGAGATATGGTTTGGGAATGTACCTACATTAAAATAATTCTTCTTTGGAAGCAAGTGCTACATCAAGAGAGATGAAGCAATTGGCAAGTTTGATGCAAGAAGTGATGAAGGTATTTTTCTTGGTTACTCTACTAAAAGAAAAGCTTATAGATTTTTTAATCTAAGATTGAAGAAGATAATTGAAAGTGCTCATGTTAAGATTCATGAAAATTTTATGATTCAAGAGAGATACCATGATTATGCACCTATGATTGAAGAAGAACCTAGACCTACCAGTAGTGAAGCAATTGTTGAAGAAATGTTTGACAACATAGATGTTTTATTCAATGACCCTGAAATAAATGAAGAAGAAACACAAAAGGCAGATGAGAAAGTCACACCTAATGTTCCTCAATTCACATCTAGATATCATTCAAAGGAAGACATCATTAGAGATTAGAGTAGAAAAGTCATGACAAGATCAAAAGCAAAGAGTACCATAGCAAATGAAGAGGTATGTTTACTATCACAGATTGAACCCTTAAGTGTTGAAGATGCATGTAATGATTCAGATTGGCATGAAGTAATGAAATAAAAGCTAGATCAAATAATTAAGAATGACACATGGGAATTGATCCCTAGGCCTACTGATAAGAATGTAATAGGAAAAAAATAGATATTCAGTAATAATATGAATGAAGATGGAACAGTGGTAAGAAAAAAAGAAAGACTAGTATGTAAAGGATATGCACAAAGAGAAGGAATTGATTATTTAGATACATTTTCCCTTGTAAGAATATTGGAAGCCATAAATTTGTTTCTAGCTTATGCTACATTCAAGAACTTTAAGGTATACCATATGGATGTTAAGTCAGCATTCCTGAATGGAGAGTTGAAGGAAGAAGTATACATTGAGCAGCCAAAAGGATTTACTTTATCAAAAAAACCCAATATGGTATGTAGATTGAAGAAAGACCTCTATGGACTTAAGAAAGCCCCTAGAGCATGATATGAAAGACTTGATGGTTACTTGACTAAGATTGGATTCAAGAAAGGAGCAGAAAATTGTAACTTATTCATAAGAGAGACATATGATGGACTATTGTTAGTTGCCATAATTGTTGATGACATTATATTTGGTGGTAATGATAAGCTTATTGTAGAATTTGCTAAGGAAACACAAAGCAAATTTGAAATGAGCATGATTGGTCCTATAAAGTACTTTTTGGGATTCAATGTGTAGCAGAAAGACAAAGGTATATTTATAAATTAGACTAAGTATGTGAAAGAGATCTTGAAGACATTCAAGATGGATTATTGCAAGCCAGTAAGTACCCCAATGATAACAGGATGTAAGCTTTCAAAAGAAGATGATTCACTAGTAGTACACATAAGCTTATATAAGTCTATGATTGGTAAACTTATATCTTACTCAAACAAAACTAGATATTTCTAATGCAGTTGGTATTGGTGGAAGATTTGTAGTAGAACCTAAGCAAATTCATCTCGTGAAAGTAAAAATAATATTCAGATACTTGAATGGAAACTAGACTATGGTTTATGGTATCCTAATTCAGAGAATGTAAAGCTTCATGTATATACAAATGCAGATTGGGTAGGATGCGTAGATGATAGAAAGATTACCTCTAGATGATTTGTATTCCTTGGAGACAGAGTTGTTACTTGGACAAGTAAAAAGAAGAATTATATCTCTCAGTCAATAGTATAAGAAGAGCATGTAGCAATAGCATTAAATTGTTCTACAATTGTGTGGATCAAGCAGATGATAAAATATTTTGGTATTTAGATTGACTACCCTATTTTTATGCATTGTGAAAACACTAGCACTATTAATATGTCAAAGAACCCTGTGATGCATTCAAAGACAAAACATATTGAGATAAAATATCACTTCCTAAGAGAGAAAGTAGCAGAGAAAGAAGTAATGGTGGACTGTGTGAGTAAAAAAGATCAGCTAGAAACCATATTCACAAAGCTTTTACCTAACAATACTTTTGAGTATCTCAGGGAGAAGCTAGGAGTAATTCCTTTCCCTGAATCTGATTAGAGATAGTAGGAGTACATCAGTCCTGAGTGACTGATGAAAGGTTGACTACTCTACCTCACAAGTAGTACCGGTGGTTAATGTTTTTGGTGACCTTTGCCATTTATGTCAAAGGGGTAGTATATACTCATAAAAAACATAAAAAGAAGTAATATATAGTAATAAAAAACAAGTAGAAAGCGGGAGTAAAAATACAGTCATGGGAAGCAGTATAGTTGAGGAAATGGAGAATATTGAAGGATATTGCAGCAGTTGGAGGTTTCTTGCTTGTGGGAGTTTTGTTGAGGAAATAGAGAATGTTATAAAATAATTGGACATTTGGATTGGTGGTGTTTTGAATTCCATATGTTTCCATCAATGCCAAAGGGGGAGATTGCTGGAGATTTTCTAGCAAGCCAGACTATTTACTATATGTTTGTCATTGATGAAAACATATGGTAAGTAGCATGCGTGGAAGCCTGATGGAGAGATCCTTGAGAATATGTTGCATGGATATGTTATCATCATGATATCATAGACAAAGAGGTTGATTTTGAGTAAAGATAGTAGTACAGTTGTGTATATCAGTGAGTGTTTCTGACAGGTCCCAGGAATAGTTCTATATATGATTTGTAGTACGGTTGCAATAGAGCCTTAGGTCATGCCCCACAAGGGAACTGGGGAAGAGAACAAAGATTATCTTTGTAAAATAAAATCCTAAGAATGATTTATGAAATATTTTGAATTTATATCAAAACATAGATTAACTTAGATTCCTCCAAGGTTACCTTTTATTTAATGTTCAAATCATAAAGTCCATGTAGTGTACTAACAAACTGATTTACTTCTTAAGAAAACTACATCCCAACATTTGTAAATTCTTTAAAAAGGAAATACAAGGTACTTTCATTTCAACTTGCCATTTTAAAAACCATCTATATTCCTAAGTATCCTTTATGAACAATATAGTACTAAACACATTAATACCACATAATAGATTCATCTAGGCATTTGAACCATTACACATAGGACATCATCACATCTGATTCACTAATTTTCTTAATAAAAAAATAATGATAAAATAACCTATTTCACTTGAAATCTTGTAAAATCCCTTTTCTTTTCCAACATACATTATTTACATAAAGTTCACATCTTCCTTTTCCCTTTTCCTAAATCTACCCTTTCCAAATACATCATTTTGAAATATATCAATGATTACATTACATTCATCTCCTCTAGAGAGGTAACAATAACTTTACATTTAATTGAATATCAAGAAAGATAAGTACAAAGTCTTCTTCTTCAAACTGGAACATAAGCAAGCGTGAATTCCTTAAGCATTGCATCCACAAAAGATACCTCGATAAAAATATTTACCACCCAACCACATGGATACCTAAAAGGCCCACTCCCCCATGCTACAAGATAAACACCAAGGTCCACAAAGAAGGGATAGCTAAGCCATACCTAAGGTTGGGTAACTTTTCCCAAATAAAAAAAATAGAAAGAAAATCAAGTATAAATCTTTTCCCAAATGTTCTAAGGCTTGGTAGAAACTCTAAGCAACAACCTAAGTGAGTGTCATCACATAAACCTCACCCCTTGGGTGTCCTGGTACTAGCCACTCCGGGCCCTGGCCCCAAGTAGGCACATGCAGAACCAAATGCCTTTTGTACAGACAAGCACCATTCGATCCCACCTACGCATAGGCACCTTCTCCCACTCCCATCCATAGCCTTTACTAGAACTAATGGCATGGGTGAGGCACATATTAATATTTTTAGTGTTTGAACCCATTCCCATAAGTTTTTAATTAAATTATCACTTGTTAAAATAAACTCTATGTCAGTTACCCTGGTACTAGCTGTTGGAAATAATTGTCTGAAGGAAATTACTACTCAATTATGTATTTTCTTTGATGTCACACTATGTCATAGTCCGCAGCAATCAGTTTCTACCGAGCTCTGTCGGTCTGCCAGACAGGAATATTAGTGTTTACCGAGTTCAGTCGGTCATCGAAGAAAAGATAGTGTTTACCGAGTTCACTCGATCATCGAAGAAAAGATAGTGTTTACCGAGTTCACTCGGTCATCGAAGAAAAGATAGTGTTTACCGAGTTCACTCGGTCATCGAAGAAAAGTTAGTGTTTACCGAGTTCACTCGGTTATCAAAAGGTAAAGGATTGTCGGTGTTTACCGAGTTCCCTCGATCACCGAAAAATTATAGAAAGTTATGGTCACCGAGCACTGTCGGCCCTTGAAGGACTTTTGCAAATAGAGTTTGCTTAATTTAGCCTACTGTTATACTATTATAATGTCGATTTGACAAATCCAAAATCATATAAATAAAAGGTCAAATGTGAAAAATATATATACAGCAGAAAATCTATAGAAGAAAAGAAGGAAAGGTATATGCGAATTTGTGAAGGATGTTCAGATATCCTTGAGGAGCAGCAGAGATTTATTCGATCAGAAAGGATCAGAATTATGCAGAACAAAGATCTGTAATCAGCAAGACAGTTGCATTATTATACAGGTCACTTTTTCATTGTTACCTTCTTATCATTGTAACAGTGAATTCTAAATCTCTTAACCGAGTTGGCTTAACAACCATATTGTAAATCCTCTAACAAGGTGACAATTCCATTGAATTGTTTTCAAGACCTCTTACCAGGCCACTCCTTGCAGGGTGTTTTAAATCCTCTAACAAGGTCACACCTAACAGTGTGTTTTGTAACCTTTTACCGGGTTGGCTTCTAACCGGGCATCACTTCTGAAAAGTGAAAATCAGTATCTAGATACATTGGTGGTTTTTCCCATATTGGGTTTACACGTTAAATCTTGTGTCTCTTGTGTTCTTAATTGCTTTCTCAATCATATACATGTGCTGATGAATATCTAAAGATAATATTGCTAATACTTTCTGCATCTTCAAAGTTACTGCAATCTATTTACCAAGTGCTAAAACAGATAACATTATTAAGATATCCTAAGGGATCTGGAAAGAATTAATAGGAAGTGTTTTTATGGTTGACTGATTCACCCCCCCCCCCTCTCAGTCACTTCATCCATATTCCATCAATTGGTATCAGAGCACTACTCCCTATCTATGCACTAAGAGTATCAGCTATTCAAGAAAGAAGATGTGAAACAAACCACAGTATAACTTTGGATGCTTTAGTTGGAAGATTGACAGCTTTTGAATTAGACAACTATGATAACTATGTTCCTACTTCCAAAAATATTGAATCAGCATTTGAGGCCAAGGTTTCACTAAAGAAGAACAAGAAAATTAAAGAAGTTCAGTCAGAAAGTGAAGAAGAATCAGAAGAAAGTTCTGATAGTGATCTTGAAATTGTAGAAGCATTACTTGCAAAGAAGTACTCTAGAGGGAAAGGTAAATATAAAGGTAAAACTCCTTTAATCTATTTTTCATGTGAAGAAATTGGACATATTGCAGCTAGGTGCCCAAACAAGCAAGTCAAAGAAGAAAAGAGAAGTCACAAGTACTATGGCAAAAAGAATTTCAAATCATACAAGGATAAAGGTAAGAAATCATGTTTTATGGCTAAAGATTCTGATGATAGTGAAGAAGAAATTGTCTTTATTGCTATAAAAGATGAATCTGATGATGATGAAGATAAGATGGCACTTATTTCTCATATAAGCAAAGATGATATATGGATAATAGATAGCGGATGTTCACACCACATGACTGGTGACAAGACAAAATTTGAATATCTAGAAGACTGTGATAATGGTAATGTAAGATTTGGAAACAATGAACCTTGTTGTATAAAAGGAAAAGGAAGAATCTCATTAACCAAAGAACTCATATGTGATAATGCTTACTGGGTTGAAGGACTAAAACATAATCTTTTAAGTGTAGCACAGCTAATCAACACTGGTTTCAAAGTTGAATTCATGAATGGTCAAGCAAGACTGCTGGATGGAAAAGGAAAACTCATTGGATCGGGCAAACAAACAAAAGGTAACTTATTTTATCTTGATCTCAATGAATATTCATGCTTTATTGCTCAAATAGAAGAAAGTTGGCTATGGCACAAAAGATTATGTCATGTGAATTTTGATAACATGATAAAAATAAGCAAATTCAAGAAGGTTAGAGGCATTCCTACTTTGAAGAAACCTGACACTGGTCTATGTAAGAATTGTCAGATTGGCAAAATGAGTAAAACTAGTTTCAAGAGTAAGAACTATCAGTCTAAAGAAATTTTGGAAATTGTGCATACTGATTTATGTGGACCTATTGGAATACAAAGCTATACTGGAGATAAATTCTTTATTCTTTTCGTTGATGATTATTCTAGAATGATGACTGTTATGTATTTAAGAGAAAAATCAGAGGCATTTGAAAAGTTCAAATGGTACTTAGCAAGAGTAGAAAAAGAAACAGGGAAAAGATTGAAATGCTTAAGATCAGATAGAGGTGGTGAATTCATCTCCCATGATTTTAACAACTTTTGCATTGAAAGAGGAATCAAAAGATAGGTATCAGCTCCTAGAACTCCTGAGCAGAATGGAATAGCAGAAAGAAGAAACAGATCTATTATGGATTGTGCAAGGACTCTAATGATAGAAAAGAACATTTCTATAAAGTACTGGAAGGAAGCTATCAGCACTGCAGTTCATACCTTGAACCGAGTACAACTGAAGAAAGACACATTCAAAACTCCTTATGAATTATGGTATGGCTATAAACCTAATGTAAGTTACATGAAAATATTTGGTAGCAAGTGTTATATCTTAAAAGAATCCAGAAGAAATAAATTTGATGTGAAAAGTGATGAAGGAATATTCCTAGGATATTCTAGCAAAAGCAAGGCATACAAATGTCTGAACTTATCTACTCACAAAGTCATAGAAAGTATACATGTAAAATTTGATGAGTTTGCAGAAAAGACTGAGGAAGAAAGAAAAAGGGAACCTGAGAACTACAGAAGATTCGTTTACATTGAACCTGAAACATTGACAAACACAACTATCAATAAGGAAGCTATATCTACCGAGCCGAGCATAGTTACCGAGTCACAAACTGAGTCACAGGAAGAAGTTCAAACCGAGTCACAGGAAGAAATTCAGACCGAGTCTCAGCCTGAAGTTATCGAGCAAATATCTACCGAGCCCGAGCAACCTAAAGAAGAGATCCTAGAAGACAACAGCATGAATCATTCAAGAGGCAAGGAACCTATATTAGCCAAATATGTCAGAAGACATCATACACCAGATCAAATCATTGGAAACAAATCAGATGGTACTATGACAAGAAGCAAGCTAAAAGGTACATGTCTGCTTACTGATTTTGAACCTAGAAATATCAAAGATGCATTAGAGAATGAAAGTTGGATTGAAGCAATGAATGAAGAATTAGAACAAATACAAAAGAACAAAACTTGGACTCTTGTACCTAGACCTAAAGATAAGAATGTAATTGGAACAAAATGGGTATTCAGAAATAAACTGAATGAAGATGGTCAAGTATCTAGAAACAAAGCTAGACTGGTATGTAAAGGTTATTCTCAAGAAGAAGGTATAGATTATGGAGAAACTTTTGCTCCTGTTGCAAGATTAGAAGGTGTAAGAACTCTACTTGCTTATGTAGCACACAAAGGATTTAAGGTATATCAGATGGATATAAAATCTGCATTTCTCAATGGAATTCTTGATGAAGAAGTCTACATTGAACAACCTGAAGGTTTTGTTGATACAGATAAAAGGGATATGGTCTGCAGGTTACACAAAGCATTGTATGGTTTAAAACAAGCTCCTAGAGCATGGTATGAAAGACTTCATAACTATTTGATCCAGATTAATTTCAAAAGAGCTAATGATAACAATAATCTGTATATTAAAGAAGGACCAGATGACAAAATTGTATTGGCAGAAATATTTGTGGATGATACTATATTTACAGGGAATGAGGATCAGTGCAAAGAATTTTCAGAGCAAATGAACAAAGAATTTGAAATGTCTATGTTTGGTTTAATAAAATTCTTTGTTGGTCTTCAAATTCAGCAAAGCAAGAATGGTATATACATTACTCAATCCAAATACATTAAGGAGATACTTAAGAAGTTTGGTATGGAAGATTCAAAACCAGTTGGTACACCCATGTGTACTGGACTGAAACTTACCAAAAATGATGATTCAAAAGAAGTTGATCAGACCCTATACCGATCTATGATTGGAAAATTGCAGTATGTAGTACATACAAGACCTGATATTGCCTTAGCAGTCGGTATAGTAGCTAGATTCTCAGCAAAACCTAAGGAAAATCACATGATGGCAATCAAAAGAATCTTAAGATACTTAAGAGGAACTGAAGAATATGGTTTGTGGTATAAATTTGGAGGCAATCTAGATTTGAAAGTGTTTACTGATGCTAATTGGGAAGGAAACATTGATGACAGAAAAAGTACAAGTGGTGGAGCATTTTTTCTTGGAAAAAGACTGGTATCCTGGACTAGTAAAAAGAAGAATTGCACATCTCAATCCACAGCTGAAGCAGAATATGTTGCTGCTGCAGTAAACTGTTCAAATATTGTTTGGTTTAAACAACTATTAGAAGGTATGAAGGTTGAAATCAAAGAACCAGTTGTTATATTTTGTGACAATACCAGTGCAATAAACATCTCTAAGAATCCAGTGATGCATTCCAAAACCAAGCACATTGCTATTAAATATCACTTTGTCAGAGAATTGGTACAGGACAAAGAAATCAGATTAGAATATATTCATACAAAAGAACAGATTGCAGACATTTTCACCAAACCATTACCTAAGGATGCATTTATGTATCTAAGAGGTAAGTTAGGGGTCATTCCCCTATCTGAGGCTCACTAAATACAGTTTTAGTGATGCATCAACCAGAACATGATTGAAAATCAACTTGTTGATGCAGCATATTAAAGGAATCATTGCATATGAATCAGTACTTGAGGTACATTAACCTTCATCGGTAATATGAGAATTGTCTTTGGCATGTGTTGTCAAAGAGGGAGTGTTTGCTATGTCTTTGCTATTACTTCAAGAAATTTTAAAATAGTCAGAAGGAAGAATTTTCAGGATATAGGAAGTTTGCTGACAGAGGGAGATTTGAATCTAAACCGAGCTAACTCTTTCAAATTTCTTATGCTATGACATATTGTGTTGCCATCAATGCCAAAGAGGGAGATTGTTGGAAATAATTGTCTGAAGGAAATTACTACTCAATTATGTATTGTCTTTGATGTCACACTATGTCATAGTCCGCAGCAATCAGTTTCTACCGAGCTCTGTCGGTCTGCCAGACAGGAATATTAGTGTTTACCGAGTTCAGTCGGTCATCGAAGAAAAGATAGTGTTTACCGAGTTCAGTCGGTCATCGAAGAAAAGATAGTGTTTACCGAGTTCACTCGGTCATCGAAGAAAAGATAGTTTTTACCGAGTTCACTCGGTCATCGAAGAAAAGTTAGTGTTTACCGAGTTCAGTCGGTTATCAAAAGGTAAAGGATTGTCGGTGTTTACCGAGTTCCCTCGGTCACTGAAAAATTATAGAAAGTTATGGTCACCGAGCACTGTCGGCCCTTGAAGGACTTTTGCAAATAGAGTTTGCTTAATTCAGCCGACTGTTATACTGTTATAATGTCGATTTGACAAATCCAAAATCATATAAATAAAAGGTCAAATGTGAAAAATATATATACAGCAGAAAATCTACAGAAGAAAAGAAGGAAAGGTATATGCGAATTTGTGAAGGATGTTCAGATATCCTTGAGGAGCAGCAGAGATTTATTCGATCAGAAAGGATCAGAATTATGCAGAACAAAGATCTGTAATCAGCAAGACAGTTGCATTATTATACAGGTCACTTTTTCATTGTTACCTTCTTATCATTGTAACAGTGAATTCTAAATCTCTTAACCGAGTTGGCTTAACAACCATATTGTAAATCCTCTAACAAGGTGACAATTCCATTGAATTGTTTTCAAGACCTCTTACCAGGCCACTCCTTGCAGGGTGTTTTAAATCCTCTAACAAGGTCACACCTAACAGTGTGTTTTGTAACCTTTTACCGGGTTGGCTTCTAACCGGGCATCACTTCTGAAAAGTGAAAATCAGTATCTAGATACATTGGTGGTTTTTCCCATATTGGGTTTCCACGTTAAATCTTGTGTCTCTTGTGTTCTTAATTTCTTTCTCAATCATATACATGTGCTGATGAATATCTAAAGATAATATTGCTAATACTTTCTGCATCTTCAAAGTTACTGCAATCTATTTACCGAGTGCTAAAACAGATAACATTATTAAGATATCCTAAGGGATCTGGAAAGAATTAATAGGAAGTGTTTTTATGGTTGACTGATTCACCCCCCCCCCTCTCAGTCACTTCATCCATATTCCATCACTAGCCACTTAGGGCCCCGGCCCCGCACTAAGAGCCACTCACTTAGTGTTCTTTTAGGTTTTCTACCCATAACCCACACATCACAATTATATCATACATGAAATAAAACACATGATAAACACAATTGAGAACTTCATCAAAGAATAGAAAATAATAAGATAGTCTAGGGATGTTTAAGAAAATTAGGAGTGTTTAGGGAGACCTAGAATGGTCCTGATCCTCCTAGACAATTCTAAACTTACTTCCTAATCACATCCTAAATCTTAATAAAGTATCTAAATGCACCAAGTCTCCTCCACCAAACAAGTAATGAACAATTATAGTCTATACAAAAATTCCATATAATTTATACAAAATTCCATATGCCTGAAATCTAACTAAGTCTGAATTTTTCTAGAAATCTCAAAATTAGAAGTTGCATCTTAACTCCTATGAAGCTGAAACCTATTTCAAACTTCCCAGAAGGTACCTAATTTCTTTATACAATTATAAATCCTTAATTGTATCGTAACTTATACTTAAATGTTATACTTGTATAAATCTTGTCTAAACCCTAACCTGGGATCAAACTGCGCATTTGTTTTGTAGTCCTGCGCATTCATTTCCTGAAATTGCGCATTTGTAAGGTAACTACACATTTTTTTAAGGTAACCATGCATATGACTCAAGTCAGTGCACATCTATCTAAGGAGACCATGCATTTGTGCAAGGTAACTGCGCATTTGGTTTTGAGGTAACTATGCATTTGAGTTAGGTATTGATAATTAACATATTGAAATATGATTTTAATATTATAAGCAATGATTAAATTAACTACTACAACCGTACTACAAAAAATATTAAAAATCGTAAACATAGAACTTAATCAACCATAAAAAACATAGTACCAATATTAATATATATGTTACCATACGGTTGCAGTAGTTAACTGCCTACGTATTCCAATTATTGCTTATAATTTCATTAACCATAAAAAACACTGCATGTGTACAAGAAAATAACCACACATTTCATGTCATGATTCCAACCTCCACTAATGCTAAATCTAGCTAATCTCAAAAATACTCTTGTGGTTTCTTTTTGTAGAAATAAGTGTAATCACCTAAAAATGGATAGGATTAATCATGTGAGTAATCAAGGCAAAACTAAGGAAAAATCAAGGCATTTGAATCAAAACAAGCATTTAGCCAATAAAAATTCAAATCAAGCTTTAATTCAATTTAATTAAAAATCAAAGCCATAAATTGAAGTTAAATCGATCAAATCATGATAAATCAAATCAATGTGCAATTAATCTAGTTAATTGTATAGTTCAATTTAAATCAAACCAACCCATTCAAGGGGTACACATGGCTGAACACTTTAATTAAATTCAATTAATTAAGTCCTATTTTCTCTCAACACTACATGGGAGGAAAAAGCCTCAACCAATAGGATTTAAGGAAAGAGCTCACATGGATCAAGCAAAAATGAATCTCAATCACTTAATTGGAAAGAACATCTTGTCTGCTAATATTGTCTTCTTGTCCCAAGCTTTGAGGACACAATATTTAAATTGTCTCCAAAGGGTGGAACCAAGGACTTAACCCCAACCTAACCTTGATCAAATCCAACTACACCTACTACCCTTGCCAAAATCTATAAAAGGAAGACATAAATCACTCATAACTCATCCACAAATCTGAGAATTGCATCTAACCTCTTGAGATTTTGAGCTAGAAAGGAAAATATAAAATTTAATTGAGCATTTCAATTTGGAATTGAACTATTTAGGTTAGCTTATCATATCATTTCTCATTCTAGGAATGTCACTAATCAAATCTTGCTGAAAGCTTAATCATTAACATCCTTAGCTAGAGATCCATAGCGTGCTTAATTGTCAATTTTTAGCTTAATTATATTGCTATTTGTGGTGATTTAGTGTTTATTTGAGTTATTGATGATACTAACCCTATGAAGGTAAAAATTCTAGTACACTAAATAGCACCCATCGTGGGGTAGTAGGCCTCAATCCTTCATAAAATTCAGAAAATTTCATGTTATTATATTTTTGCTTGTTTAAACTCTCTATTTTGCAGGTGGAATAGTGCGTGTGATCCTTTAAGCAACACATTTGATAGATTTTCCAGCACTTTTGAGCTCTGAAGAAATGTGTTGATGATAAATTCTTGCACCTTTACAAAGGATTTTAGCGCATTTGATTCCTTCTCACTTCTGTCTAATCTTCTTTCAACACTTTTTACTTGACTAGCCAACGCTTTCACAACATTCTTCAGTGCATTTGCACTTTTTCTGGCACCTTTGCAAATTAAAATAGTGCTTTTAAATTATGTTTTTGCACTTTTGATTATTTTAATAGCGTGTTTAATTTGATTTGTAGTTCTTTTAAGAACTGAAATAGCACTTTCAATAGATTATGTAGTGCTTTTGATTAAATTTAAAATTTATAGAATCTGACTATCAGAAAAAAAAATTCTTTGCCTCTATAGGATGGCTGGAAATAAAAAAATAAAAAAACCATAGAGAAGATTCAATAGTGAGGGAAAAACCTTGACAAAGAGGATCAAAGAGGAGCATATTTCTCACATTAAGTTGGTTTTGGAAGATTCATAGCAAGAGAGCAAGGTATATGATCATTACTTAAAAGTTGTAGAAGCATATAAGGAAAAATTTGCATCATTGAATTGTATATATTTACCATGTAATCAAGCATTGCTTAAATTTGGTAATTAAGGCTTATATTCAACTTTATCTTTTCTTTCTTCACTTTTTCTAGTTGTGTTGACTAATTTGTTGGAGGAGAAGCAATTGGAAAGAAATGATCACCACTAGGTAAGCATCAAAAATGAAAAATCTATCAAAAATGCCCCCAGCCTTAGCTAGCTTCGTTTGAAGGTAAGCCTAAACTTAGTCATTTTTTTACTTAAATTGTGGCTTTGTCATTTTCACAATCTAGTAACTAAAGCCTATTATTGTGATTAAAAGAAAGGCAAAGTAAATCAAACACTAAATTTGAAAAACCCCTTGTTTGTAGAAACGAGTAGCAATACTTGATTCTCATTAGTTAGTGGGTTGGTAATTGAACATTGTTAATTATGTTTGGGGATTGAGAAGTAGATAGGGATATACATTTATGAATTTTTGGATTCGATTGTGTGCGTATACATAGGGATATACATTTATAGAAGTAGATAGGGATATGCTCTTCACCTTTTTGGTGAATCAAACTCCCACAACCTATTTTTTATTCCACTTTATTAATTTCAAATGAACATGCTAGATCAATAGTTGGGCTCACCTCCCGAGATTTTCCTTAATGAGGCTAGTGAGAGGGACAACCCAAAGTGGGATACAATCACCTTTTCTACGATCATCCAACCCACTATAAAATGAAACGCATGCATCCTTAATGGGGTGTGTGACAAAAGGGTGTTAAATTTTTGAACTTCCTCGAGTAGTCCTTCGGGATTGCACAAAACTCTGACATACTGGTGGTGGGAAGCCTCTTAATATACTTGGAGGATGAAAGTTTAATATCCATTTTGAATAGAATATTGATTAAAACCTTGTTAAATTTGAAAAGACTACCTTATAGAGCCATGTTCACGAACCAAATCTTGAGCTAGGTATATTGCTTGAAGTGTCTTTTTGTGCAAAAACCCATGATAACATCCTACAAATTCAAACACTTTTTGTGTAGAGGGTTAAAAAGAACAAGTGTACTTGTGGTTGTTGTGTTTGAAAAATACATAGAACAAGTGAAAGAGATCAAAAATTTGAAAGAGATCAATAAGTGAAATACATAGAAAAATTTATCTTACATTTTTTAATCTCTTCATTAAAAATTGACAAATACCAAATTTAGGAATCAATTTGAAATCAAACCTTGTTGGATGCCAGTTTCTACACATTCTCATAAACTCAAATTATATTTACGAGAAGACGACACTTGCATTGCACAAGAGGTCAATGAATTTGATTACCAAGGTCTTTCCAACAATCACGACAAAGGGGATAGTCACTGTAGACACCTAAAAATCCTTTAGAAAATAAAGTATTTTTATTTTCTAAAAAACCCCTGATGACATCATCATTAATTAATTAATTAATTATTTCATTAATTTATTTATTTTTATGTCATTAAATCTCTTTATCTTAATTAAAAATATTTAATTAAGAAATCCATCCCAAAAATTTTAAATCTTATTTAAACACCTTTTCCTTATTTGTTAATTATTTAATTAATAAATTGACCAAAAAACCAAAAAATAATTTTATTTTTTTTTTCTCAAAACCTTAGAAATATCCTAAAGATCCTAAACCTCTTCTAGAATCTTCTAATCCCTCTTTAATTTCAATTAAAGGCTGATTCCATCTTTTCCTAAGCCTAATCCCAACTCAAAAATATTTAATTAAGATTAAATATTAAACCCTCATATTTATTAAATATATTTTAATAAATATCCTCAAAACCTAAAACCTTTGGAATAAATAAACCTTTATTTATTTCCTAAATTCATGATTATCCTAGAAAGTCCTAGACTCCTCTAGAAGGTCTTCATCCTCATCCAAAGCCTTGGTCCAACCAAAAGTCAATCCTTATCCCTAACCCTAACCCCAACCTTAACCCAAACCCTGACTCAACCTCCTAACCCAACCCTTTCCAAAATCCTATAAATACTCCTCCTTCCAAGAGAAAATTATTAGCTTGGTTCTTATGTTCAATGCATTGTTATCATGCTCTTTTACTTCTAGACTTAGCATAATCAATCCTAATTGTTAGATTTCAATGTTTTCTTCAAGCTTTTTAGCACATCATAGCTTAGCAATAATGGATTAACATAGTTTCTTTCATTGTTTTTCATAGCTTAGCATCATATCACATCTCTATTTGGTCTAAAATCTATCTTAGATTAAGCATCAATAGCATAATCTTCATTTTTTGCATCTATAGGCTCCTCAAGGCCCTAGGGGCAAATCAGGTGTTCTATACCTATTTTGTGCCACTATGGGGTTCTTGTGGACTCTAACCCATCCCAATCTTCCCTAATCATCATTAGGGACATGCTCCATGCAAATAGAGAGCACACCCACATCCCTAAAGTGAGAGCAAATCAAACGGCCACAGGGTGCTCCCGTTTAAGCTCTATCTGAGTGTCTTTGTAAACATTTTTTTGTATAGGTTAGATATTTGTTGTTTAAATAATGTTTGACTAATTTGAGCCTTTCAACATAGATTAGGTTTACCTTGCTCACATTCTGGCACACTTGGTGGGACCCCTCTCCTGATCATCTACTTCAAAATTCACATTTCTTGGTCGTTTTTCTCAAATTTTTGCAAAAAACTGGGTTGTCCTATTTCACTTTCATTCTCAGTTGTGCTTTTGTTGTCCAAAACTGTGCATTTGTACAAAATTTTGTAAATTTTTGCATTTGTCCATAAAAATTGTGCATTTATCACTAAAATTGCACATTTTTTTCAGACTTGTTGCACATATGTTCAGACTTGCTGTGCATTTGTTCAAAACTTGCTGCACATTTGTTCAGACTTACTACGCATTTGTTTTTTCTAAAAATTAGCATTTTTAAAAGCATTCTGACAGAATAGGTGTAGCTACGCATTAATTTTTTGTTCTTGCGCATATGTTCTCTGTATCTGCGCATTCATTCCAGAGAGCAGTAAACTGGTGTTTTTAAAGTTCTTTAATTTTGATTTTTCTTGCAGATTCTAGACTCTTGTTTTTTGTTTTTTTTGTTGGCACGAAAGCAATCAAAATCATTCCTAAAACTCTTTCCTTTTTTTTGCTAAAAATGAACTTTAAACATGCAAATTTAGGACTTTAGAAATGCATTCATGCAAAGTAGGAACTTTCCTTGTTTGGAGCATAAAAAGAACATCAAATCTGCATTGCAAATCTAAAAGTTTTAAATCAACTCAAAAGCAATCCTAAAATAAAATTCAAGAACATCAAAAGAGGATAAAAAGAACTTCATTTGCAAAAAATTTCAAATCTTGTTAAAAAATCCCAAAAGCAAACTAGGAGCAAAAAATAAATCAGAATCTTGGCAATCTTTCCTAATTGGTTCCTAAACATTCTTAAAGGTTCCTAAACTTTCCTAAATGAGTCCTAAGGCTTTGTTTTTGGTGTGAATATGTCTCTTATTGCAAAATATTGAATTCTTCATAAGTTTTCATGCCTCAAAACAATCTAGGAAATCTCATTTTTTGGGCTTAAAACGTGCAAAACTAGCAAACAAAATCTTGAATGAAAAACAAAGTCCAAAAGAGTCATTTTTATTTTGAGTCCAACACAAATCTTGAATGATTTAAAAGGAAAATAAAAGCATCTCTATTCCCTCCTTTTCAATGTAAGCAAGGCGCAAACTCAATCTTGAATGATTTAAGGTCAAAACAAAGCATTTCAAAGTTCTAAATCAACACGCAAACTCAATCTTGAATGCCCAAGTCAAAGCAACTGCAAATGCTCGAAGTTTTTACTTTTGGAAAAGAAAAACTCAAAATCTAAACACTTGTGTCTTCAATTTCAAAGTTCAAAATCACTTAATCAATTTGGGAAAAAGAACAACTTGCCTGATGTACATCTAGGAGCTTTACATTTTCTGTAAATCCTTGTTAAAGTAACGTAAAACACTTGAACTCAGACAAGTTCACTTGTTTTACTTTTAGCGAGGCCTGTCTAGGGGAGAAAAGTGCTTCCTCCTCAGAGAATGACCTCAAACCAGTATCTTCCCTGATCGATATATAAATAAAGTGCTAAGAAAACTCTCACTTATATCTCCTCAATCTCAGGCGAGGCATGTTGATGGTAGCCCGGGGTAGGTGAATAATCCCTACTATTTCGGCATGGTCAACTAGGCTCTTAACTGAGTCACATGTGTACAAATTGATTAGGGGGACTCCACAGAACAATTACAAACTTGATAAAATAGAGGCCACCCTATCCACATCTGAAGGTATCAAAATCGTTGTGCAAAGAATGATCCAAGGGGTTTATCGGATCACCTTAAGATTACTCACCATTTGTATCCCCTTTCAGGGGGTACCAAGCTATGGGCAAGGATTTTGATACTCACCTTCCCTAGGTAGATCTGTTTGAATTGCTTGACAGTTAAAACTCTGTGAAAACACTTGTTGGAACATACACTTTTCAAAACTTTTTCAGAATCAGAGTCAGTTATCTTGTTTGTATCCCACAAGGTTTCTTTTTCCCTTATGGAGATTGCTTTTCAGAAAATCTTTGTTGAAATCTATCCTTTTCCATTGGAAAAATATCAAACTGATCTACAACTTGGTTCAAGATACTCATAACAGCCATGTCAGTCCAAATCCTCCCAAAATCTAGAAAATGTCCAAAGCTTTCAGAATCTCAAATCATGGTCTTCCAGTCATATTCAATCTAGTCTTGTCATCCTTTCCTCCTATCTTAGGTTAGCAAAGTCATCTTGGTCATCCCCCATCCCCTTGTCTGTCTTCCTCTAGAGTCAGTCTTCTTCCAATCTTGAGCCAAATCCAATCCTAGTCTGATCTTGTCAGTCATCCCAATATGAGTCTTAGTCTTCCAATCCATCTTCATTCTTCATTCCTATCCAACTCATCCACAAGTCAGCATGTCTCAAAACTATTATGATGAGTTTGGTTATTATATTTCTCCCCTCAATCCATCCTATCCCAATGATGATAAAAGCCTTTTAGATCATGATAAATACTTTGAAAATCCTAGCAAGCTTGCCCCAAACATCTTTCAGCATCCAATCATTCCTCCAAAATATCTTATCATGCCTTCACACTTATCCACTAGCACTCCCTTTCATGTCCTCGGCAAGGCAAATCCATTATCCTATTCATCCGCACCCTCTTCCTATGTTGAGCCTACATATCCTCCATATACATCCTTCATACCTCCACCTCCTACTATGGTCATATCCCAATCACCATCTTCCCTTAGAAACACTTCACACTACTTCCCTTATCCAAAAGCTCCATCTACTTATCCTCCAAATCATTCTCAAATCCACAATCCTAGTCTTCCAATCCTTTATCCAAATCCTCCAAATCACTTTCAAATCCACAATCCTAGTCCTCCAATCCATTACCCTATTCCTCCAACCTATCTCAAATCACCATCTTCTCTTCCAAGATACATTTCTACAAACCCCCTTCCACAAGAAGAATCCATCCCTCAAACCGCTTCATATCCTATATCTCAAACTATCTCCCCTACCTCACCAAATAGTCCATCAAGTTCACAAGCTTCCTCTAAACCTACCTATGTGAACTATCCAACCCCACCATCCTCTAGCTCCTCGTTTGCACCATCATCCCCTCAAGAAGGTTCCCCTTCATCCACCCCATCTTTATATGAGGACTATCCTAGCTCTCCATCTCCTCCACATTCCAATCCTTCTTCACCACGAAAGTCTCCAAGGAGTTTCACAAGGAAGCCAATAACAAATCCCACTTCTAAAGTTGAAGAGCCAAGCCATCTCAAACCTTCATGTGAAGCCATCATTGATGAGGCTCATCCATCGCTCCCATAAAAAATCAATCTTCCATACATCCCACTCATTGATCCTCTTCCATCTCCTAGCATCATTGAGTCCCTTCCATCTGAAGTCTCCATTCAATCCCCACCAACATCACCTCCTCCTAGCATCATCCAAAGAATATCTGATGAGCCTCATGAGTTCACCCCTCTTCCTACCATCACAACTGTAGAATCTTCCATCCTTTCATCCATACCATCTGAAGAGTTCTTTCTTCTTCTAGACATCACAGCCATAGAATCTCCCATCCTTCCATCCACCCCATCTGAAGAGTCCATCCATACATCCCCCAGCATTCTATCCACACAAATCCTACCATGTCAAGATCTTGTCCAAAAGCATGTTGAAATACTCACAGAAGAAAATCAAGATCCAATCCCTTAACTTCCCCCATCACATGTTCTATTTCTTCCATCACCCCCAATCCAAAATCCTACAATCCCAATTCCTCCAATCCAAGATCCTCTCATCCTAGTTTCTCCAACTAAAGATCCATTACTATTCCCCAATCCCAGTCAAAATCCCACCATCCTATCCTCTCCTCTTGAGGATCTTCCAATCCAAATTGTCCCACTACCATCACTCTATCCCCTTGGACCACTTACATTTGTCAAAGGTAGTCTTCTTGAAGCAGAAGAAATCAGTTTCATATCTTCCATCAGGGAACCAGAAACTAGATGTTTATCATATTCCCCAAGTCAGAAATATCCTTGTTTGGATAAAATGCTCAAGAAATGGAATTATCAAGGCAAAGGCCTAGGTGCTCATGAAAAAGGAAATATAGAGCCCATTTAGGATAAGAAACATCCAAAAACATGTGGAATTGGTCACACATCTGACAAAGACATTGTTGGTACTAAAAAATGCAACATGGGTTTTGAGTACCATGTTAAAATTTTGCAATTTGAAGCTCTTTAAATCCTTTTCATGCATATGTACTTGGCTATCATTTTGAAGCTTATGAGGTGTTATAGGTGTTGAACACACTCCATTCAGTATATGCATGCATTCTATGATGTTATTTTATCATTCGGTGAAGTCCCATTTTAAACAAGTGTCAAATTGCACAATTCTGTTTAAATGTCAAATCACTCTTGGAGGCCCAATTTAGTTGATTATATCTTTCTCCAAGAGATTGATCATAATGTGTCAATTGTTGCATCATATTATAGACATGAGAATGAGTCATCATTCCAATTTTTAGCTCCCCATGTGACCATTTAGTGACTTTGCCAGAGCCATTCCGTTTGCAAAATGTCAATGTTTTCTGAATGTGCATTGTTGAGATTTCCAGTCACATTTTCTTATCATAACTCAAAAAATACAAACTGGGTTGGGCTGAATTTTACATATGTTTGAGATGGCTATGTGTGCATTGTAAAAAAATTTTATAGAAAAACTCAGTTTAAAAATCAAAAGTTATGGTTCTCTGGGTACCGGCAGCCATAAAAAATCAACATTTCTTCATAAAGTTTTATCCCACATTGCTCCCAATTTTCAAATTTGAAGTGTTTATATGGAATACTCCAAATATATGAAGTAAATCAAATGGATAAAGTTATGTTATCCCATCCTTGTGCATCCACCTTGGTTTCCATGCCAGTGGGCCCAAAAAAAATTTTGGAAAAAAATGCTAGCGAAAAATGATAGTGGTTAAGTCACTAACATTCAAAGATCTAGAGACTAACTAGTCTCCAAGTCTCTGAATGGTAGTGGTTAAATCACTAACATTCAAAGATCTAGAGACTAACTAGTCTCCAAGTCTCTGAATGCTAGTGGTTAAGTCACTAACATTCAGAGATCTAGAGACTAACTAGTCTCCAAATCTCCAAGTCGCCAGATCTCCAAGTTTCCAAATCTCCAAATAAAGTTAGTCTCCAAATCTCACAAAGAAACAAGTTCATTATGAGACTTGGAGACTAGTCTCCAAATCTCCAAGTCGCCAGATCTCCAAGTCTCTAGATCTCCAAATAAAGTTAGTCTCCAAATCTCACAAAAAAAAAAAGTTCATTATGAGATTTGGAGACTAGTCTCCAAATCTCCAAGTCTCCAAATTTCTAGATAATTATTCAGAGATCTAGAGACTAAAGTTAGTCTCCAAATCTCATAATGAGAAAAAGTGATTATGAGATCTAGAGACTAGTCTCCAAATCTTCAAATAGCTATTAAGAGATCTAGAGAATAAAGTTAGTCTCTAAATCTCATAAAGAAAAGTAAAGAGAGGAAATGATTGTGAGATCTAGAGACTAAAGGGATTTTTCCAAGTCTTTAAATGAAACCATGGTTAAGAAAATGATTAAGAGACTTAGAGATTAATGTAGTCTCTAGATCTCTAGATGGACTGAGGTTAAAGATGGGTTAGTCCAAGCAGTAAATGAGATGGTGACAAATGACAAGTTTTAGTGGCATGTGCAGATTTTAAAGCAAATAAAAGATTTAGAAAGTTATAAAGTTCAGACTTTGGAGAATTTTAAAATTTTTTAATGACAGAGCTGTTCACGGGAAAATGTCTGGGAGATTCATTTTTTATCAAAATATGGTAGTATAATATGTTTTCAGAAATGCCAGAAGATGACGAATACAATGATGGCACTTAAAACCAGATCAGATCAAGTTGCTAAGAGCAGTAAGAGCTTTTAAATCCACGACCAGATTTTGGGGAGATTTTTCTTCTTCCAAAATTGATTGATTTTGCAAATCCGGCGGGAAAAATGATTCAGATTTTTAGTGGATGAAAAGATTAGAGGGTACAGAGGATTAAATATCAAGGAAGAGTAAAGGACAAAGAAATTAGATTTCTAGTAGATGAGCAAATTTTATGGAAAAAAAGACAAATTTATCAGATTTTGAAGATGCCCGAGAAGATCAGATTTTCAGAGAAGAGAGAAGTAAATGAGATTAGATTGTAGAATGGATAGGAGTGGGTCAAGTACAAATTTTAGGGTTTCTTCTTCTTCTTTTTATTCTCTTCTCTTCTCACTTGTAGGGGTTCTTGGTTCCTATTCTTTTTGGGTTCCACTTTCTTCTAGTTGCTCTGTTGTGAGAAGAGCCCTAAATGATGAATATTGAATATCTTGCTGTAGAGCAAATTTCTCAGTCTTGTGTCTAAATTTTAAAAATTTCAAGCTTTGTATGTATTGAGACAAGCTCATTTTTAATAAGATACAGTGCAATTTCTATCTTACATGGTTATTATCTCTTTACTTTGTGTTCTACTCTTGTATGCTTTATTTGTAAGGCATCTGAAAACATACCAACTACAAGGTAGTTTATTTAATTATTTGTGAGTTTCTCTCAAGGAGAAGATTAAATTTTATAAATAGTTTCAGAGAGTAGACATATGTGTTAGGATTTGATGATAACACCATAAGATTGATGAGATAGTTTGTTAGGTATTCTATCCAGATTGCATGTAGTTTGTAAGGCATTTTACTGTATTTCCTTGAAATCTTCCTATGGATTTATATTCAAACTCTTTTGCCCAATGGAATAGGCACTAGTTGGATGTTTGTTATGCAGTCATCTTTCCGTCATCAAACACAAAATATCATTACCAATTCTTTTCATTTTTTTTAGTTCATGCATATTGTGAAAGGACTGTATCTTGGTGATATAGTTCAGATTGTTGATTCCTTGGAGAGAGAATCAGAGGTTAACCTTCCTTGAGTTGAACTCATAAAAAGAAGAAGGATTTATGTTCTTATTTCCATTGTCATGTTGTTACATTTATAGTTTCTATTGTCAAGCTCTGTATCAGGAGATTCTCAGTTGTCTACAGAGTGATATTTTGTTTATATAATCTGAAGCTTAGATAGCATGACAGTAAAGACCAAATACACTAATCAAAAGCTTACTTGAAATATAGTAACATATTCATAGACAATACCTGCCTGAGTCTTGTGGAGCTCGAAGCAGAAGGGGGATCTTATCCAATCCTCATTAATTAGACTTTTCTTGCAAGCTTAGAGTCCCTTTTAACTGAGAATCAAGCCCATATCTTGCCAAGTTTGACCCTACAAAAAAATCCCTAAAAAATTGGTGACTCTGCTGGGGATATGTTACAGTGAATATAGAATAACGCCGGTACGAGTAGAGCTAGACTCCTGGCTAGCTTATTCATTTATCCAGTGGCCTCCATTAAAGTGTGTAAGAGTCAGTTTTTAAAATTTTCAAATCATCTCACCAAGTTGTGAGTGGTGGCTCTGAAGTTCTTTGTTTGATCAGTGCATAATGACATATTTTTAGTCCTAATAAATAGCATGTGTACCCTGTTGAAGTTGATGTGTTGGTGGAGAAAGAGATCTTAGTTTATGGCAGATCTTTTTCTTTGCAAAGAGGTGGCGGCTCTACAAAGTTGAAGACTGATTTGGAGATGACTTCAAATCAAATATTTTGCAGCTACTCCAATACATCCAGAAATATTTGTGAATCAAGAAGATGTGTTGATAATAAATAGTGCAATGGAGAGTCTGGATCCAATAGATCAGGATATGTTGTCTATATCTGAAAGTTTTCCAGCAGATCTTGAAGAAATTCAAAAGGATATTGCATTGTTAAATCAAAAAATACAAGATCAAGCTATGTTATTTTTGAAAAGACATGTACAAAAAATAAGTGAAGAATCCATACATGTGTTCTATGAGAAGTTTTCTAATGCATATGATAAGTTGTCGGAAGGGATGGAACTCCAAGACTCTGCATATTTTTATTTATTTTTAGAACTTTATATGCCTCAATCAGTGGAATGGTCTACAAAGTGTAAAGAGAAAGGCATTGAACTTGTTAAAAAATGGATAAATGAGTTTGAAGAATGTGAATCTGAAAGTATTAGTGATGTTGACTCTAGTTGTGATGAATATGCTGACTATGATGCTGGTAGTGAAGTAGATGAATACCAAGATGTCACACAAGAAGATCTAGTTGCAGCTGTTTCTGTTGAATTCAAAGATTTGTTTTATTATCAGCATGGCAGGACAAACTTCTGTTCTTAGTTTGGGGAAGATTTGTGTGATCGGCAAGAGATTAGTTATTATGCAGATGAGAGTGCCTATGATGATTTTTTAGCTCAAAATAGTGTGAGCCAAGAGACTTCAATCTTTGTTCCTAATGAACAAGATATTTGCAACAACAAAGAAGAGGTTGAAGTCAATGAAAGTGAAGTCCAAGGTTCACTAAGCAGTGAAGAAATATCAGAATTGCTAGCTGCTAATTTTCAGAGGTATGCACCAAATGTAGACCCTATTTTGCAGTGCCCAGTTGATATATGCTTTGATAATGAAGACATGCAAGTGGATGCAGAGTATGAAACTTATATTGATTTTCTTTTTCCTACTTCTGAGGCAAACAATGTGCAAGATGGAAATGCATATGATTGGAAAAAATCTGATTTTGTTAAGTATGATGAATATGATGACTCATATGTTGTTGTGGATTCTGATCTTGATGAGTTTGGTGTGGATGATTCTTGTGTACATCAGAATGTTGATTACTCTCTTGAGGAGAGTAAGAAGTCTACATGTATGTTTTCAAATTTTCCAATGACAAATGAATTGTTATTTGATGATCCATTTTCAAATTTAGAGGATTCTTGTGAGAGCTCTGGTCAGCAAGTTATATTCGGTCTTATGCAATCAAATGTCTATGTGAAAGAGCTCCATCCTAGTTTGCAAATCAATATTGTAAATGAAGTTTATGTTTTGGTGCAAACTAGTGTTCATGAGGAGTTTGATTTCACCCATGAAAAGGAGCTGGAATGTTTTCTTTGTCAGCTTGTCGGCAATGGTCAAAGGTGTGATGTTTTGATATCACACAATAATTAGCATTCACATTATTTCAGTGATTCTATTTTACCAAGTGATGATGAGTTTGTTGATTGTTTCTTGCTTGATGTGCTGAAGGAAGGGGGTAGTATGTTCAATCATGCACATGGAAGCAATAATTTCAGTTTACCTTTGACACATGGAGATGAGAATCATCTATTTGACAGAGGTAAAGATTGATTTCAATTTTGGGGCTTTGGGGCTTTGTAAATAAGCTTCGAGTTTGTACAGTTGCTTTGCTTTTAGTTGTGTTTATTTTTAGTTGGGTTCTCATTTTTTGAGAAGAGATGTTAGGGAGGCAAGGTGAAAAGAAGAGAAGTGGAAAATCTGGATTTGATTTTTACGGGGTGGTCTACTTTTACCATAAGATTCTGAGGTTCTCTACATGCCTGCATGGGGCATACGTCCACAGTCAGAGCCACTGTTGGTACTCAAAAATGCAACATGAGTTTTGAGTACCATGTTAAAATTTTGCAATTTGAAGCTCTTTAAATCCTTTTCATGCATATGTATCGGGCTGTCATTTTGAAGCTTATGAGGTGTTCTAGGTGTTGAACACACTACATTCAGTATATGCATGTATTCTATGATGTTATTTTATCATCCCGAATCATTCGGTGAAGTCCCATTTTGAGCAAGTGTCAAATTGCACAATTCTGTTTAAATGCCAAATCACTCTCGGAGGCCCTGTTTAGTTGATTATATCTTTCTCCAAGAGATTGATCATAATGTGCTAGTGGTTGCATCATATTGTAGACATGGGAATTAGTCATCATGCCAATTTTTAGCTCCTCATGTGCCCGTTTAGTGACTTTTCTAGAGCCATTCCGTTTGCAGAATGTCAATATTTTCTAAATGTGCATTGTTCAGATTTACAATCACTTTTTTATCATAACTCAAAAACTACAAACTGGGTTGGGCTGAATTTTACATATGTTTGAGATGGCTATGTGTACATTGTACAAAATTTTTTTTTATAAAAACCTAGTTTGAAAATCAAAAGTTATGGTTCTCTGAGTACTGGCAACCATAAAAAATCAACATTTCTTCATAAAATTTTATCCCACATTGCTCCCAATTTTGAAATTTGAAGTGTTTATATGGAATACTCCAAATATATGAAGTAAATCAAATGGAGAAAGCTATGCTTGCCCATGCTTGTGCATCCACCTTGGTTTCTGTGCCAGTGGGCCCAGAAGAAATTTTGGAGAAAAATGCTGGCAAAAAATGCTAGTGGTTAAGTCACTAACATTCAAAGATCTAGAGACTAACTAGTCTCCAAGTCTCTGAATGCTAGTGGTTAAGTCACTAACATTCAGAGATCTAGAGACTAACTAGTCTCCAAGTCTCTGAATGCTAATGGTTAAGTCACTAACATTCAGAGATCTAGAAACTAACTAGTCTTCAAATCTCCAAGTCTACATATCTCCAAATAAAGTTAGTCTCCAAATCTCACAAAGAAAAAAGTTCATTATGAGACTTGGAGACTAGTCTCCAAATCTCCAAGTCGCCATATCTCCAAGTCTCTAGATCCCCAAATAAAGTTAGTCTCCAAATCTCACAAAGAAAAAAGTTCATTATGAGATTTGGAGACTCCAAGTCTCCAAATCTCTAGATAATTATTCAGAGATCTAGAGACTAAAGTTAGTCTCCAAATCTCATAATGAGAAAAAGTGATTATGAGATCTAGAGACTAGTCTCCAAATCTCCAAATAGCTATTTAAAGATCTAGAGACTAAAGTTAGTCTCCAAATCTCATAAAGAAAAGTAAAGAGAGGAAATGATTGTGAGATCTACAGACTAAAGGGATTTCTCCAAGTCTCTAAATGAAACCATGGTTAAGAAAATGATTAAGAGACTTAGAGATTAATGTAGTCTCCAGATCTCCAGATGGACTGAGGTTTGAGATGGGTTAGTCTAAGCAGTGAATGAGATGGTGACAAGTGGCAAGTTCTGGTGGCATGTGCAGATTTTAAAGGAAAAAAGATTTAAGAAGTTATAAAGTTCAGACTTTGGAGAATTTTGAAATTTTTTAATGACAAAGCTGTTCATGGGAAAATGTCTGCGAGATTCATTTTTTATCAAAATATGGCAATATAATATATTTTCGGAAACGCCAGAAGATGATGGATGCAATGATGATAGTTAGAACTAGATCACATCAAGTTGCTGAGAGCAGTAAGAGCTTTTAAATCCGTGACCAGATTTTGGGGAGATTTTTCTTCTTCCAAAATTGATTGATTTTGCAAATCTGGCGGGAAAAATGATTCAGATTTTCAGTGGATGAAAAGATCAGAGGGTATAGAGGATTAAATTTCAAGGAAGAGTAAAGGACAAAGAAATTAGATTTCCAGTAGATGAGCAGATTTTATGGAAAAAAAGACAAATTTATTAGATTTTGAAGATGCCCGGGAAGATCAAATTTTCAGAGAAGAGAGAAGTAAATGAGATTAGATTGTAGAATGGACAAGAGTGGGTCAAGTATAAATTTTAGGGTTTCTTCTTCTTCTTTTTATTCTCTTATCTTCTTAGTTGTAGGGGTTCTTGGTTCCTATTCTTTTTGGGTTCCATTTTCTTGTAGTTGCTCTGTTGTGAGAAGACCCCTAAATGATGAATATTGAATATCTTGTTGTAGAGAAAATTTCTCAGTCTTGTGTCTAAATTCTAGAAATTTCAAGCTTTGTATGTATTGAGACATGCTAATTTTTAATAAGATACAGTGCAATTTCTATCTTACATGGTTATTGTCTCTTTACTTTGTGTTCTACTTGTTATACACTAAATTTGCGCCTCTGATCTCAAGCTCTCATAGTCTTGATAATCCAGTATAACATGGGAATCATCTCAAGGTTGTGGGACCTTTTGCTAACCGAGATGAGACCTCTAGATTCTAGGCTGGTTCCTCTTGGATAATCATCTTGATTTGTTCTTAGGCAAGAAAGTAAACTTTTGAGGGAAAGGGTTAGAAGAAGTGCTTGGAAAGGGAAATAACAGAAAACAAATCTGCCTACTAGGTGATGCACTAAAACTAGGGTTCGAATCTCAGTATAGAGGGATGAAATTAGTGAAAGGCCTAGGTCTAGGAGATCACAACTTACTGAATAGGCTTGCATAAGTGTTTCATGGAAGGGTCTATAAACAAAAGAGGGTGTTCAGGGAAAGAGAAAGATTCTTTCACAACAACAAGACTCTTAGGATTAGACATCAATCCATGACCTGCAAACAAACATTCACTCCTATAACTCGGTGTAGGATTGAGACAAGACTGTTAGGGGCTGAAATATACCCACAAAATATCTAAATCAGATCAAACACAATAACACACATAGTTACAAAAAGTAAGAGGAATCAGGGAAACTAAGATATCATTGAAAACATACATACACTTTGATCCAATAAGAGATAATCCACACAAGAAAACATAGGGACATAAAAATATCATAGAATGCTTTGCAATATCTGAACAATCAATGAAAATTTAACAATTGCATAAAGTTAAGGGGCAGAAAGAATGCCTTCAATAACCTTTGGGAAAGAAACTTTCCTTTTTTACAATTGGCCAATTCTGAGCTCTGCAAGCTCCAAAAAAAGAATATATACACCACTCACTGCACGTAGGCAGGAGTCAAAAATTTAACCAGGGTTACAGATTAAACAATACAATATCCAACCCTAGGGTGATCTAATCTGATCATAAATATTCTTGAAAATATCTCAACCGATCAGATATATCTTCTTGCATGTCCATCTCTGTACTGATCCTGCTTGCAAAAAAAAGCCTTGACCTGACAACCTCTGCAAATCCACTCAGCCATGAATGCCCAAAATCTGATTTTAGATCCTCGAAAGGACCCAAAAAGGGTAGCCTAAATCCCCTACAAATTCTTAACTGTGACCACCTCTAGAAATCATAAATTTTTAGCTACCCGCACTTGCAAACATCTTCAAAAGAAAGCCCACGAAAATAGGCCACTTTGAAAAAACACTGGTCGCATGATGGCATGAGCTAAAGAAGCCTCATGCGATCATGCGACAAGCCTCTTTGAAACTACCACCACTTGACACAACAATGGTCACGTGATCGCATGAGCCCGAAAGGCTTCATGCGATCATGTGACAGACCTTTGAAAACCTACCTCCGCTTGCCACATAGACGCTCGAGACTCGCAAGACATCACACCTGCCAAACCTTGCCATGCGGCCCAATAGGAGCTGACCACATCATCACCCCCATAGCAACACCACCTGGAAGCACTACTTATCATTAACAACTCGTCGCATGATTGCATGGGGCTAGGAAGGCCTATGCGATCATGCGACCAACTACATGATGTTACCCAATAACTGAACACATCACCATTGAAACTGTTGACAGTTTGTTGCATGGTCGCATGGGCTTGGAAGAGCCCATGTGATCATGCGACCAATCGTTAGATTTTAACCCTTGACCGCTGTCGGTTGACCGCAAGATGCTGACCACAAACCATTGACGGTTAGTCACATGGGCGCATGAGGTTTCGAGATAGCATGTGATCATGCGACCAACCGCAAGATGCTACCCCCACCGGCTTGGAGTTGACTGCAAGAATAACCCTGGGTTCACTTTGGGTTCACTTTTTCCTTAGTCGCTGAACCGCTTCATCTTTTCTTAACCTCAAGTCACATCCAGCGACCACGTGAAAACTTTAACCGCGCATCCGCGTAAAGCTTACCAACTCGGGGCCCACTGTAGATTGGACATGTCACCACTAGAAACTATTGATGATTTGTTGCATGGTCGCATGGGCTTGGAAGAGCCTATGCAATCATGCGACCAACCGTAAGATTTTAGCCACTAACCGCCAGATGAATCTTTTGACCGTCGATCCCTGCTGATACTGCATCAACGGTTGTTGTATGATCTCATGGGATCAGAAGATCCCATGTGATCATGCGACAGTCATCAGATCTTTTACTGCACTGGCATGACTTTGAGGAACTGGGACCCACCTGGTCAGAGTTGTGCGGATAGAAAAATGCTGACGCCGAAGAAGTGTAAGGTGCAGAAGTGATCAAAAACACAGAAGGTTTTCAAATAGAGGTCGAAAACACACTAAGCTTTTAGAGTGGAGGTCAAAAAGACACCGAGCTTTTAGACCAAAAGGAAGAAACATCCTGAGCCCTCAAAGAGAAGGTCAAAAACACACTGGGTTTTTAGGCCAAAAGGCAAAAAACACACTGGACTTTCGACACTTGAGCATTTCTTTGGAAAATAGGACCGTGGCCAAAAATGAATGATAGGAAAATTTTGGGCAACATTTTGGTGACCTCTGCGGGATGTCAGCCTGCTAAATATTTAGGCCAGTTGTCTTGACATATTCATTGGGCATGGGGTCATTTAAGCACAAAACTGGACAAAGACAAAAATGAACCAGCAAGACAAACTGTGCATGGGCACTTCTTGGAAAATAGGAAAACTAAGCTGGAAAGTAGGGAAACTAACCTATCCTAAACTAACCAGTGCAGAGACCTGGTTAAACAAAACCATTGACTGGTAGAATGAAGTAACTACCCTTCCTCATCAGGGTATTTTGCATTGGGCTCATGAGGATAGCTACAAAGATGTGAGGCATACAAAAATTTGGCAAATGGTTATGGACTGCCTCTGCAAAAACAAGATCAAGTTCACTCACCTCAAATGGATCATATGGAGGTGCCTCATTGAACTCCTTCTAGGCCAAGTATCTAATGGGGTAGCCTCTAGAAAGTCTGAAGGCAGGACTTTCATTGCTGGTTTCTTCTTTATCTTTGTGGTTTCCCTCCATCATAGACAAGCACGACAACTCTTCATCTATAGCCAGGGAACTATCATCCTCCTCTTTTAAACTAGCCAAGAGCTCATTACAATCAGGCTCCATATACAAGCCATCTATGATGCTTCCCAAATAATCCTTGTCAAGGCTCTGGTTATCTTTTGTACATTGGGAAGCCTCCTCCTCAAAGATGAGATCAAGCTCATGAATCAGCATATCCTCAGGATCTATCTCTTCTAGCTACTACAACTTTACAAAGGTGGCTATGATCACATCTTTCTCATCCTTCTCAACAAAACCAAGCATCTCATCCAACAAGGACAAGGCATCCTATTCTATAGCAACCTCCTGTTGATGGTGAACCTTTTGTTCTGATTGACCCTCAGCCATAGGCAATGGCATGGTCTCTTCTTCATCATCAACAAAAAGAGGGAGCTCATCATACAAATCAGCCAAGAGCTCAGGCTAAGCATCAACCTCCACCTCCCCATCTTGCTGCTCCATTTCACCATAGTCATCGCTTTGCACTGATACCTCAGATTTCTTCTCCTCCTCTTCAAATGAAAGCTCATTCACCATAGGTCCTTGCTTTGATACTAAACTAGTATCCCTGAAAAGACTTGGCATCTGACAACCAGGAGGTAGAGTCCATTGGGGTATCCATATCACTTCATCATCCTGAGAAACCAGAGGGGCCTCTTGGGATGAAATTTTTTCTTGAATGGGCTGCTCTTGCAAGGTGGACTGAACCTCAAGCATAGGCTCTTGAACAGAATTTTTTGCCTTAAAACTTGGGATGTGAAACTGAGGGGGAGAGGGGGGAGAAAAAGAAGGCATAGTTGTTTTAAAGCTTGGAAAAAGATGCTTAGCAGGCTCCTCATGTGTAGGTTCTTGAGATAGATGGGTCCTCCAGCTTGGAATTTTAGGCCTAGGAGCCTCTTGTTGAGCAATCAGTGATCTTAACCTTGCTGTCTCAATGTCAGCTCGGTGTCTAATATCCTATTGAAACTGCCTTACTTGTTGCTCATCAACAAGAGCCTCTACCACTCGGTAAGGAATGAACCCTTGCTCATATCTTTGAGCCTCTATCTCCTAGTAGGGAGATGACTCCTCATAATAACTTTGAGCCTCCTGCTCTCTCTGCTCCCTGAGCTTAGACACTTGCTTAACTAAATCAAGCAACAGACTCTTTGCCTCCTGCATCTCCTTGAAGTCTGAGCTCAGAGTCTGCATCTATTGATGAATAGGCTGAGAAGGGGAGGGTGGGTGGTAAGCATGATGGGGAAGCTAGCTTTGCATTTTCTATTGTGCCTCTTGTGCCCATGATCCATCTTGCTTGAGAGCCCGTTCATAACTTTCCACAAGGGCAAACTCATTTGGGGCATATTAGATATATTGATACCCTTGAGAAGTATAATAGCTTGGGGTAAAAGGAGGCTTTGGGTGGCTTTGGTAAGGCTGAAAACTAGCCGGCTGAGTATTATTCTCACAATAGGATGGTGAGTAACCTGACTGTCCATAATAACTTGACATGTCTACTCATGAAATTAGCTGGAATTTGAAAATGAAAGCTTGAAACATACCAGCACCTGATCTTTAAAACCAGTAGACCTTCTGGAGTCGCCAGATATGCAAAAAAATTAACCTCTTCTAGGCCTGCAACATGCTACCAGCATATTAGAGATAGCATACCTTGAACATGAATCTGAAGTTCAATCCCACTGGGCATGCCAGAAATGTTATACACTGAATTTACGCCTCTAATCTCAAGCTCTCGTAGTCTTGATAATCCAGTATAACATGGGAATCATCTCAAGGTTGTGGAACCTTTTGCTAACCGAGATGAGACCTCTAGATCCTGGCTAGTTCCTCTTGGATAATCACCTTGATTTTCTCTTAGACAGGAAAGTAAACTTTTGAGGGAAAGGGTTAGAAGGAGTGCTTGGAAAGGGAAATAATAGAAAGCAAATCTACCTACTAGGTGATGCACTGAAACTAGGGTTCAGATCTCAGTATAGAGGGATGAAATTAGTGAAAGCCCTAGGTCTGGGAGATCACAACTTACTGAATAGGCTTGCATAAGTGTTTCATGGAAGGGTCTGCAAACAAAAGAGGGTGTTCAAGGAAATAGAAAGATTCTTTCACAACAACAAGACTCTTAGGATTAGACATCAATCCATGACCTACAAACAAACATTCACTCCTATAACTCGGTGTAGGATTGAGACAAGACTGTTAGGGGCTGAAATATACCCACAAAACATCTAAATTGGATCAAACACAATAACACACATAGTTACAGAAAGTAAGAGGAATCAGGGAAACTAAGATATCATTGAAAACATGCATACACTTTGATCCAATAAGAAATAATCCACACAAGAAAACATAGGGACATAAAAATATCACAGAATGCTTTGCAATATCTGAATAATCAATGAAAATTTAACAATTGTAGAAAGTTAAGGGGTAGAAAGAATGCCTTTAATAACCTTTGGGAAAGAAACTTTCCTTTTTTACAATTGATGAATTCTGAGCTCTGCAAGCTCCAAAAAAAGAATATATACACCACTCACTGCACGCAGGCAGGAGTCAAAAATTTAACCAGGGTTACAGATTAAACAATATAATATCCAACCCTAGGGCGATCCAATCTAATCATAAATATTCATGAAAATATCTCAACTGATCAAATATATCTTCTTGCGTGTCCATCTCTATACTAATCCTGCTTGCAGAAAAAAGCCTTGACCTGACAACCTCTGCAAATCCACTCAGCCATGACTGCCCAAAATCCGATTTCAGATCCTCGAAAGGACCCAAAAATGGTAGCCTAAATTCCCTACAAATTCTTAACTGTGACCACCTCCAGAAATCATAAATTTTTAGCTACCCGCACTTGCAAACATCTTCAGAAGAAAGCCCACAAAAAATAGGCCACTTTGAAAAAACACTGGTCACATGATCGCATGAGCTAAAAAAGCCTCATGTGATCATGCAACAAGCCTCTTTGAAACTGTCACCGCTTGACACAGCAACGGTCATGTGATCGCATGATCCTGAAATGCTTCATGCAATCATGCGATAGACCTTTGAAAACCTACCTCTATCTACCACATAGATGCTCGGGACCCACAAGACATCACACCTATCAAACCTTGCCACGTGGCCCAACAAGAGCTGACCACATCGTCACCCCCATAGCAACACCACCCGAAAGCATTGCTTACCGTTGACGGCTCGTCGCATGATTGCATGCGGCTAGGAAGGCCTATGTGATCATGCGACCAACTGCATGATGTTACCCAATAACCGAACACATCATCATCGAAACTATTGACAGTTTGTCACATGGTCACATGGGCTCAGAAGAGCCCATGCGATCATGCGACCAACCATTAGATTTTAACCTCTGACCGCTGTTGGCTGACCACAAGATGCTAACCGTGAACCGTTGACGGTTAGTCGCACGGGCACATGTGGTTTCGAGACTGCATGTGATCATGCGACCAACCGCAAGATGCTACCCCCGCTGGCTTGGAGTTGACTGCAAGAATAACCCTGGGTTCACTTTGGGTTCACTTTTTCCTTAGTCGCTGAACCGCTTGATCTTTTCTTAACCCTGGGTCACATCCAGCGACCACACAAAAACTTTAACCGCGCCTCCACGCAAAGCTTACTAACCCTGAGCCCACTGTAGATTGGACACATCACCACCAAAAACCATTGATGATTTGTTGCATGGTCGCATGGGCTCGGAAGAGCCTATGCGATCATGCGACCAACCGTAATATTTTAGCCACTAACCGCCAGATGAATCTTTTGACTATTGATCCCTGTTGATACCGCATCAACAGTTGTTGTATGATTTCATGGGATCAGAAGATCTCATGCGATCATGCGATAGACATCGAATCTTTTACTACACTAGCACGGCTGTGAGGAACTGGGACCCGCCTGGTCGGAGTTGCATGGATAGAAAAATGCTGACGCCGAAGAAGTGTAAGGTGCAGAAGTGGTCAAAAACACAGAAGGTTTTCAGACAGAGGTCAAAAACACACTAAGCTTTTAGAGCGGAGGTTGAAAACACACCGATCTTTCAGACCAAAAGGTAGAAACATCCTGAGCCCTCAAAGAGAAGGTCAAAAACACACTGGGTTTTTAGGCCAAAAGGCAAAAAACACACTGGACTTTCGACACTTAAGCATTTCTTTGGAAAATAAGACCGTGGCCAAAAATGAATGATAGGGAAATTTTGGGCAACACTACTCTTGTATGTTTTATTTGTAAGGCATCTGAAAACATACCAACTACAAGGTAGTTTGTTTAATTATTTGTGAGTTTCTCTCAAGGAGAGGATTAAATTTCATAAATAGTTTTAGAGAGTAGACATATGTGTTAAGATTTGATGATAACACCATAAGATTGATAGGATAGTTTGTTAGGCATCCTATCTAGATTGCATGTAGTTTGTAAGGCATTCTACAATATTTCCTTGAAATCTTCCTGTGGATTTATATTCAGACTCTTTTGCCCAATGGAATAGGCACTGGCTGGATGTTTGTTATACAGTCATCTTTTTGTCATCAAACACAAAATATCATTACCAATTCTTTTCATTTTCTTTAGTTCATACATATTGTGAAAGGACTATATCTTGGTGATATAGTTCAGATTGTTGGTTCCTTGGAGAGAGAATCAGAGTTTAACCTTCCTTGAGTTGAACTCATAAAAAGAAGAAGGATTTATGTCTTTATTTCCATTGTCATGCTGTTACATTTATAGTTTCTATTGTCAAGCTCTGTACCAGGAGATTCTCAGCTGTCTACAGAGTGATCTTTTATTTAAATAATTTGAAGCTTAGATAGCATGACAGTGAAGACCAAATCCACTAATCAAAAGCTTACTTGAAATATAGTAACCTATTCATAGGCAATACCCTCCTGAGTCTTGTGGAGCTTGAAGCAAAAGGGGGATCTTATCCAATCCTCATTAATTAGGCTTTTCATGCAAGCTTGGAGTCCCTTTTAACTGAGAATCAAGCCCATATCTCGCCAAGTTTGACCCTACAAGAAAAATCCCTAACAAACACTTCCTCCAAAAATGTTGGTATAACTAAAGCTAAATTTAAGCATCCTTCCAAACCCACCATCACGTCTTCCAAAGCATACAATGCTATTCCTCCTCCTCCATCATTACAACCAAGGATAACCTATCACATTCCTCCTTCATCCTCCAAATCCATTTTGGGTCCCTATGTCCCAAAATCTACCAGTACATATCCTCCACATACCAAATCCATTTTGGGACCTTACATCCCAAAATATCATCCCACATCTTATCCTACTCAGTCTTTCATCCAAAATCCAAGCATCCCTAGTCGGGATCAACAAAGGCACATGCCCATATCTCCTATCTGCCAATCTCCTTCCATCTCACTATCCCACACACCACCGCATATTTCTTCCAAAGCTCCTCACAATTTGGATGCCATATCCAAGATGCATAAAGGGAAATATCCACAAAAATCCAAAGATTACCATGTCTAGTCTAAACAACATGGTCAACCAAAGCAAAATCCAATCAAGCAATCCAATGCATCCCAATGGCTACAAAGGCCTAACAAAGCACAAGAAATGTCCACTACATGGCCACAAAGGCCTAGCAAAGAAAAAGCAAAATCCGATGCATACCAATGGCCACAAAGGCCCACCAAAGCTAAAACAAAAATGATGTGGATCCCAAAGCAAAAAGATGTATTACATCTAATAGAAATATCCATAATGGCATCCAAGGTTGCCAATCCACGAGCTACTCATTCCTCTTCTCCATCTCCTAAATCCATTTTGGGTCCCTCTAATCCAAGATCTCCTAGCACAAATCCTCCATCATTTCCACATCTGTCTTCCTCATCCCATCAACTTCAGCCACTTTCTTCACAACATGTGCCAATGTTAGTCCTAACAACATCTCCCTATGATGACCCTTCCACGTTTCACATGTGATCTTCTAGGTTCCATGGTGCACTTGGGAAATGTCATTTTCTTGTGGTTTCTCCCTCATCGTTTCCACCATGATTCCTCTTGGGTTCATGCGTGATGTTGGGGCAACCCTGCGTGTCTTTTTAGCATTAGTCCTATGCAACATTGGTGACAAGGCCTTGTGACACTAGTATCCTTGGCAGGTCTCTAGCATTGCTATATCAAACTAGGTTGTACTCTCCACATTTGCACTTGGAGCTCCCAAAATCCCCTGCATTCTACATCATATAGATTAATCTTGCATCTTGCATCCTCATTTTGCATTCCATCTCATCTTGCATTCACCCATCTTTGCTTTTGGAAGCTTGGTTATTTATCCTCCCTTCTTCCTTTCTTCTTTCCTTATGTTTCCTTTCAAGAAAATTCTACAAAGTTTCTTCTTTGCGTTATTTTCTCAAGGGGGCACAACCCCTTATTCCTCCAAATTCTAGCCTAGGGAATCTTATTTTCTTGTCTTTGATGCCACACCACTTACAGCATCGCATCAAAGAGGGGCAAAATGTAGACACCTAAAAATCTTTTAGAAAATAAAGTATTTTTATTTTCTGAAAAACCCCTAATGACATCATCATTAATTAATTAATTATTTATTTAATTAATTTATTTATTTTTATGTCATTAAATCCCTTTATCTTAATTAAAAATATTTAATTAAGAAATCCATCCCAAAAATGTTTAAATCTTATTTAAACACATTTTCCCTATTTATTAATTATTTAATTAATAAATTGACCAAAAAACCAAAAAATAAATAATTCATTTATTTTTTTCCAAAACCTTAGAAATATCCTAAAGATGCTAAATCTCTTCTAGAATCTTCTAATCCCTCTTTAATTTCAATTAAAGGCTGATTCCATCTTTTCTTAAGCCTAATCCCAACTCAAAAATATTTAATTAAGATTAAATATTAAACCCTCATATTTATTAAATATATTTTAATAAATATCCTCAAAATCTAAAACCTTTGGAATAAATAAACCTTTATTTATTTCTTAAATTCACGATTATCCTAGAAAGTCCTAGACTCCTCTAGAAGGTCTTCATCCTCATCCAAAGCCTTGGTCCAACCAAAAGTCAATCCTTATCCCTAACCCTAACCCCAACCTTACCCCAAACCCTAACTCAACCTCCTAACCCAACCCTTTCCAAAATCCTATAAATACTTCTCCTTCCAAGATAAAATTATTAGCTTAGTTCTTATGTTCAATGCATTGTTATCATGCTCTTTTACTTCTAGACTTAGCATAATCAATCCTAATTGTTAGATTTCAATGTTTTCTTCAAGCTTTTTAGCACATCATAGCTTAGCAATAATGGATTAACATAGTTTCTTTCATTTTTTTGCATATCTTATCATCATACCACATCTCTATTTGGTCTAAAATCTATGTTAGATTAAGCATCAATAGCATAATCTTCATTTTTTGCATCTTTAGGCTCGTTAAGGCCCTAGGGGCAAATTAGGTGTTCTATACCTATTTTGTGCCACTATGGGGTTCTTATGGACTCTAACCCATCCCAATATTCCCTAATCATCATTAGGGACATGCTCCATGCAAATAGAGAGCACACCCACATCCCTAAAGCGAGAGCAAATCAAACGGCCACAGGGTGCTCCCGTTTAAGCTCTATTTGAGTGTCTTTGTAAACATTTTTGTGTATAGGTTAGATATATGCTATTTAACTAATGTTTGACTTATTTGAGCCTTTCAACACAAATTAGGTTTACCTTGCTCACAGTCTCCCAAATCTATTTGAAAAAAGACTTGAATCAATATTGGATCAAAATTCCGCATTTCATGATTATGATAATACCAACAACACAAACCAAGATCGTAAAGAAACGCTTGAAGAAAGGGTTAATAGAGCGGCTCAAGATAATGATTTTCTTGAATTCATGGACAAACTAATAAATAGGGATAGGGAGAAATTTTTCCTAATTCTAGCCCAAGTATGGGTAAAGCTCCCACATGATTATGATGTGGATCAACTCCAGAAAAGCAAAGAAGAGGAAAACCCAATACATGCTATGACTCAACAAAGAAAAATCTTCCAAACTCAAATAGACTTAATGAAAAAGGCCACTGATCCTAAACCTTTCTCTATTGAGGCCTTGTGTCCATTCCCTTTCAACAAAATCCTAGTCATGGCACCTTTTCCTATCAATACAATCTTTCCTAAATATGATGAATACACGGGTAAATCGAACCGACAGGATCACCTTAGAGAGTTTTGTGCTCTGAGTATTGAATTTATGCATAACACTATGTACTTAATGAGACTTTTTCCAAGAAGTTTGGGAGGGCAAGCCATGGAATGGTTCTCAAAGCTTCCACAAGGGATCAAGACTTTTGAGGAATTAGCCTCTAAATTTGTAACTCATTACTCCTAAAACATTGAACATGAGATTACCATGCTAAAATTATGTGATACTAAACAAAAGGATGGTGAATCTTTCTTAGGGTTCCTTCAAAGGTGGAGGACCATTTTTGTAAGGTACCCATGAAGTATCCCAGAAAAGGAGAAGATGGAGATATTTATGAATAATTTAAATTTGGAGATGAACTATAGACTCCAACGTCAATGTCCCCCTACATTTAAAAAAATTATTGAGAATGGGATTAAGATTAAATATGTATTGGTAAAAAGGGGAAAAATCAAATTTTTCAAAGACAATACACCCTATACCAATAATAATAATAATAATAATATATCTAGTTATACCAACAATAAAGGAGCCAACAATCACAGCGAAAAACCTAAGCTATGGTTGAAGAATAATAACAAAAATCTTGTGAATGATGGGGTTTTTGAAGCCCACACCTTGAAGGCTACCCCATTTAACTTATCAAGTGGAGTGAAGTCAACATACAATGTGAATGAAATGAATAAAGCTCATTTTAATAATGCCAATTCCTACAACAACAACAACAATTCTAATAATAATAATGCCTTCTATAATGCTAATGGAAACAAGCCTAAACCCTTCTTTTCCACTTATCAAAAGAGAAAATTCATCTTCTTAGCTAAACCATTGGAAAATGTGTTAAGGACTTTTGTGGCTAACAAGATCATGTTACTCTACCCAAGTTAAGGCCCTATGAACCCCAAATTAAACTGAATTGGTCGAATGATTCTCACCATTGTGAGTATCATCAAAATAAGGGTCATAAGACCAATGAATGCAAGAAGTTAAAACATTTAGTATAACACCTAATTGATGATGGGACAATCCAAGTTGAAGGGTCCCAAAACAATGAAGATCATATGGCCTTCAAAAAACCCTTTCTAAATCATGAAAACAGTGAATCATCAAATAATTATCAAACTAATAAAAGAATTAATGAGAAAGTCAACTTTTCTCATACTTATGATGACACAATTAATACTTTAAATGGTGATCAAAGCACCATAAATGTTATTGTGGTAAAAGAGAAACCAAGCGAAGCAACATCTAATGTTGTAACTAGGGGGCAAGCTTCGAAAATCACTCTACCTAGAAATGCCCCAAGAATTGTTCTACCGAATCAAGCCTCATCTTCATAATCAAAACAATATAATTTTGTGGATCAATTACAATGAACCCCAGCCCAAATATCTATTTTGGAATTTCTCAAACTCTCACCAACTCACAAGGAAATACTAGAAAAGGCCTTGGTAGAGACAAACGTACCTCTAAATTTGGAGGCAGATAAATTTCAAAATATGGTAGGACATCTTATTGCACCTCATTGCCTATCTTTTTTAGAGAAAGATGACATGTCATTGAATCACCCACAAAACTTGCCTTTGCATATAAAGGTTTTAATTCATAAGCATAGGGTAAAAAGAGTCCTTATTGATGGAGGGGCCATCCTAAATATTTGTACCCTAAACTTGGTGAAAGCCTTAGGATTTTCTGAGGAGGCTATTGACCCAAAGAAAAATGTAACTATAAAAGCCTATGATGACAAAGAAATATCTTCTAAAGGTGTCATAGTACTTCCTATTAGAGTTGGCCCAATGCAAAAAGAAACCATTTGTCAAGTCCTAGACCTAGAGATGACCTACAATATCTTACTAGGGAGACAATGGATTCATCAGATGCAGGTCGTGCCTTCTACCTATCACCAATGTCTTAAATTCCCTTATCTAGGGAAATAAATCATGGTCAGCGGAGACTCAAACCCCTTCCAATATTGTAAGAACTTAAAGCCTATCAATGATTCTCTAGTCCTGCATAATGCAGAAGGGTCTATACCCCTAAAAATAGAGAAAGGTCAAAGCTCTAAAGATCTTCCATCTCTAAAGGGAAAATAAAAAGAAGAAAAATAAGTTTTTGTTGAAGACATTCAAAATCTTACTAATCTAGCTACATCGACAAAAGGGAAAGAAAAGGTTAGTGAGGAAAGTACTTCTGAGCCAAAGAAAGAAGACAAAGATAAATATATTCACACCTACACTAAGGAGGCTCATTACCAAAAAATGGACCATATGATGAAAAACTTTGAGAAACAATGTAAAATCAAACAAAAGGGAGTAGGTGAATACTCCTTATCCATGATGGACCTACCCTTATCTCCAAGGTCATATGGAAATCCATCTAATTTGCCTCATAAATACAATGATTACTTTGTGAGGGATAATACATCGTCATTCATGGAGGAAGAAGACAAGGAAATCCTAAATTGGTTATACAAGGATGAAGAATCAAGTACCCATGAGAAACACATACAAAATATAAGCATTCCCACACATCAATATGGGAAAGACTTTCAAATTGTGCAAAAAATGGGATATAAAGGACAATGATCTTTAGGAAAAAGAAATGAAGGACTCCTCGAACCCATTGAAATGATGTGGAGAGATAGCAAAGAGAAGACAGGATTAGGCTACCTAGAACAAGGATATACTCAAAAGAACTATCCTAAAGTCTATGATCAAATATTACAATTAGAGTCACATAGTGATGAAGATTCAAATGAGTGGGAATGGGAGAATTTTTTAAATGAATCATGTTAGCATAAAGGTATTGATGTCATTCATACTTACACTCCTAGAAAAGGGAAAGAATCAATTTCATAATCAAGTCAAAATAAAGCATCAAGTTCAAGCCAAGTCGTCTTAGATAATGCACCAATTATAGAGATAGGGATAAATCAATGGGTAGGAGAACCTAACGTACCATTATGAAGACCTTCTATGGAAGAATCCAATATTAGGTTTAACCCACAAGATTTTTATCCAATAGAAACCTTAGAGGATTCTAGTGAGGAGGATTTTGACCCTAGTTCTCTAGATCATCTCGAAGAGGCACATGTTATAGACTTAAGTGATACAATGTTAGAACCTTCCAATGAAGTCTTGTCCTTAAACCCTATTGACTTAAACCAAAACATTAATCCTTTGACCCTCATTTATCTAGAATTAATTGAACGGGATTCCATTGAACCTACCATAATCCCAATTTTTTTTTATGACAACCTGGTGTCCCAATACTTAAATACGGTTGAACCTTCTTCTACCATGAAATATCAAGAATAAGAAGCAAAGGAAGGTATCTAAACTCTCAATTCAATAAAAAATGAAAAAATAAAAAAATAAAAAATGGAAAGAATCTAATGTTGAAAACCACATTGTGGCAACATTAGATCAAAAAGAGAAAGAAATAAAGAATGATTCCAAAGGTGAAAACCCAATTGAGGTTCCTAAGGAAGGGAGTTTGGATACTTTACCTGAGAAATATGAGGAAATGTCTCCTATCTTGATTGAACCAATAAAAAAGGTGAATATTGGATCAGAATCAAAACCACGGATCATACACTTAGCAACATCTTTATCTAGCGAGGAAAGAGAAAAATTCATCAAATTTTTCAAGGGAAAGAAAATTAATTTTGCATGGTCTTATGATGATATGCAAGGATTATATCCAAACTTAATCATGCGTCACTTAAACATACAAGAAGGAGCAAGACCAGACAAGCAAAAATTCAGAAAGATGCATCGACACATAGCTTTGCTTGTAAAAGTGGAGTTAGAAAAATTGCTAAAACTTGGTTTTATATGAGCCATTGATTATGCCCAATGGATTTCAAACATTGTACCAGTTTCAAAAGTAGACAAGTCCATCATAATTTGCATGTATTTTAGGGATCTAAATCTTGCATGCCCTAAGGATGACTTTCCATTACCAAGAATAGATGCCATAGTGTATCTAATAGTAGGACATTCCATGTTCTCTCTTATGGATGGTCTAAGTGGCTACAATCAAATAAAGATAGCACTCAAGGATCAAGAAAAAACAACATCAACTTGTGCATGGGGGACATTCTATTGGAATGTTATGCCCTTTGGTCTAAAGAATGCCGGGAAAACTTATCCAAGAGCCATGACAATAATATTCCATGACATGATGCACAAGTTCATGGAGGATTATGTAGATGATCTACTTGCAAAATCTCATTGAAGAGATGAACATTTACCAATCCTAGAGAAAATATTTGAAAGATTGGAACAATTTAAAATAAGGCTAAATCCAAAAAAGTGTGCATTTGGTGTCCAATCGGGAAACCTGCTAGGGTAGATTGTTTCAAAAAAAGGAATAGAGGTAGATCCAGCTAAATTCAAAGCCGTCATGGAAATAGAAGCACATAGAACCATAATTTAGATGAGATCTCTTCAAGGGAGGATCCAATCCATACGAAGGTTCATCTCTCAATTGGCAGAAAAGTTCCATAACTTTACCCAACTCTTTCATAAGGACATAATTTTCAAATGGGATGAAAAATATGAAGAATCCTTCAACATGTTGAATAAATATCTAATGAACCCTCCAACTTTGATGCCACCTATAAGAGGGAAGCCTTTGATTCTATACATTTCAGTGACCAAGCATTCATTAGGGGCACTCTTGGCACAAGAAGATGAATCAGGAAAAGAAAAGGCCATTTACTATATAATTAGGACATTGGTGAAATATGAGTTAAACTACACCATCAAAAGAGCATGTTTGGCCATAGTTTTTGCTTCCTAAAAATTGCACCACTATATGTTATCCCACAATATTAGACTCATTGCAAAGATAGGTCCCTTGAAATATCTTCTTAGAAAAATAACATTAAATGAAAGGTTAGCCAAAGGGGTCATGGTGCTAAGAGAATTTGGCATAGAATATGTGGATCGAAAATATATCAAGGGCCAAGTCATAGCTGATCAATTAGTAGAATCACCATAACAACATGACATGCCAATACAAGTGGAATTTCCAAATTCTGAAATTGTGAATGTGGAAGCAAAAACATGGCAACTATATTTTGATGGTTCCTACACACAACATGGATCAGGAGTAGACATACTTTTAATTAATCCTCAAGGATCTACCATTCCAAAATGATAAAAATTTATATTCCCATGCACAAATAACATAGCTGAGTATGAGGCATTAGTCATTCGAATCAAACTTGCATTAGAGTGGAAAGTGACAGAACTACAAGTCTGTGGAGATTCACAATTAGTTATCAATCAAATTAATGATAAATATCAAATGAAAGATGACAAGATGATACCTTACAAAAATATGGTTGAGAATCTCAAGAAATAATTCACTCTTATCACATTTGAGCAAGTGCCAAGAGAGAATAATAAAGCAATAGATGCAATAGAAACTTTGGCATCACTTCTCCAAATACCAGATCAAAGCGCCAAATATGAATTCTTGGTAGAAGAAGTTGAGCAACCCACATTTGACCCTACCCATCCTCATACCATTTTTTTTCTAACCACACATGAATCACCTTGGTATGGAGACATTTAAACTTACTTAAAAGACCAAATCCTACCCATGGACCAAACCAGGAACCAAAAGAAAGGTTTTATCTAACAAGCTGCTCATTATACCCTAATATCTAACACATTGTATTATAAGAGTCTAGACAAAATGCTTCTTAGATGTCTAGAGAAAGGGGAATTAGATATGCCCTTACAATAAATTCATGAGGGGATCTGTGGGTCACATTTGAATGGTTTAATCCTAGCTAATAAATTTCTTAGGATAGAATATTTTTGGCCTACAATGGAGAAAGATGCTTGTAACTTTGCTAAAACTTGTAGAAAGTGTCAATATCATGGAAACTTGATACATGTATCCACACAAGAGTTTCATCCTATGATAGCACCTTAGTCACTTTATCAATGGGGTCTAGATTTGATAGGAATGATTTATCCACCATCCTCAAATGGTAATAAATTCATTATCACTACAATGAAGTACTTTATCAAATAGGTGGAAGTTGTACCCTTATCAACTGAAATAGGAAAGAACATATCCTTATTTATCCTAAACCACATAATATGTAGATATGGTGTACCTCATGCCATCATAAGGATAATTCAAAGAACTTCAAAAATAAGGACCTAAAAGAGTTATGCACAAAGTTTCAAATGACCCATCAGTCTTCATCAATCTGTTATCCTCAAGGTAATGGGCAAGCAGAAGCAACAAATAAAAACATCCTAAAGATATTGAAGTGAACAGTGGAAAATTTAGGTAAAGATTGGCATATAAAAATAAACCCAACCTTGTGGACTTATAGGAAAAGTATCAGAATGCCAACTAGAGCTACACCATTTTCCTTAGTCTTTGGAATAGAAGCAGTCTTCCCTTTGGAGGTATAACTTCCATCATTGAGAGTATCTCTACATGGTTTGATAAGTGAGGAAGATTATAGAGTTGCTAGGTTACATGAGCTATAACTGCTAGATGAGAAACAACAACAATAATTTGATCACTTGAAAGTATATCAAAACCAAATGTCAAGGACTTATAACAAGCATATCAAGTGAAGAACATTCCAAATAGGAGACCTAGTTTTGCAAGCAAATCCCAAAAATCAAGCAGAAAGAGAAAAGAAAGGAAAATGGGAAGCAAATTGGTTAGGACCTTTTGTGATCACTTCATCTTTTGGGACAGGCACCTATAAGTTAGTTGATTGTGATGGAGAAGAGTTACAAGAACCTATCAATAGAATTCATCTCAAAAGGTTCTACACATGAAGCAGATGAAAGAGGATAAAGATAAAGAGTATCATAAAATTAGATGGAAAGCATCCTATTTATTTTATATAGTCAAAAGAAATCCTAAAAATATCTGTAGACACCTAAAAATCCTTTAGAAAATAAAGTATTTTTATTTTCTGAAAAAATCTCTGATGACATCATCATTTATTAATTAATTAATTATTTAATTAATTAATTTATTTTTATGTCATTAAATCCATTTTTCTTAATTAAAAATATTTAATTAAGAAATCCCTCCCAAAAATGTTTAAATCTTATTTAAACATTAATCCCCTATTTATTAATTATTTTAATTAATAAATTGACCAAAAATCTCCCAAAAAAATAATTAATTTATTTTTTGACCAAAACTTGGCCAATTTTCTTAAGACCACTAACCTCTTCCAAAATCTTCTAATCCCTTCTTAATTTTGATTAAAAGGCTAATCCCATCTTTTCTAACCCTAATCTCAACTCAAAATATTTAATTAAGATTAAATATTTAATTTTCATATTTATTGAAAATATTTCAATAAATTTTCCCAAACTTAAGCTTTTGGAATGAATAAACTTTTATTCCATAAAACCTAGGAGAATTCTAGACTCTTCTAGAAACTTCTCAACCCAACCTCTTCACCCATCCTAATCCTAAAATCCCCTAATCCTAATCCTAATCCCCTTTCTAATCTTGTCACATTCCATTAGCAAAAGGTTTACCAAAACTTATGCTAACCTCCTCTTAGTCATCCTCCTTAGTCAACAAAGATGGCCACCTCTTGCAAATGCATTTAAGGATGCATTTAAGCCTTCCTTATCTTTCTTACATGCATTCATTATGAATTTAAGACCTTCTTATCCCTTCCTTGCCACCTCTTGGCCTTGGGCACATTTACCAAATTGTGCACATGCCCTCAAACTTTCAACTCAATCCTCCCTTGACACTTGTCAGGACACTTGTCCTTGACTCAACCCTAACCTTAGACCTAACTCTGACTCATCCTTTTTAACCAAGCCCTTCCCTTTTCCTATAAATACCCTCACTTCCTAAGGCAAATCATCTTTCAACTCTCAAACTCAATAGCAAAGTTATAATGCCATTTTCATTCTAGCATAAGCATAAACTCATCATTTTAGATCATTTTCAAGCTTAAATCACATTTAAATTAGCTTAATTGGATTAACATAGATTCATTTCTTGTTTAATCAATCTTAGTTCATCTTTTAGCTTTGCATATTTGTGTGTTCTTGAGGCCTTTGAGGCAAAATAGGTTCCTCATACCTATTTTGTGTCATTTTGGGTCTTCTTGATCCTCAAATCATCCTATTTGCATGCTCCAAGTGCTTGAGTTTGCACACCCACATCCATTTATATCCAAGCATATCAAACGGTGCATGGGCGCATCCGTTTTAGGCTTAAACTGAGGTGGCTTTGATTTTAGTTTGTTTACCATTAAATTTGATTTGATAATATGCTATGACGTTTGTTTGTCTTTGGCTTTCAAAACAGGTTTAGGTGCACGCTCAAATCCTAGTCTACATTCTAGCATGTCCGGTGGGACCCACTTCACGGGTTCTTTGCAAACATTCTGATGAGTTTTAGACCATTTTCAGATTTTTCAAAGCTTATAGGTGGACGTAGCACTTAGATCCATTCTTCTTCTTCTTGTCTATATTCTTCTTCCTCTTCTTGTCTATATTCTTCTTCTATTCCGTCTCCTTTCTTCTTCTTCTTCTAGCAAGGAGGTCATGGCCATTTTTTTTCAAAAATAATAATAAAATCCATAAGGAAGCAAAATCATACACACCTTATTTTAGTGCTTAAAATGAACCCCCAAATCATTCTTGAATGCATTAAGGACTAAAATTTGCAAAATTTGTTCTAACAAACAAAACAAAAAAATTAATCAAGGCATTTGCATCCTTGCAACATCAAGGATTTTTAACAATGCATTCATGCAAAGTAGGAATGATCATATCTTTTTGGGCATAAAAAGAACATCAAATCTGCATTCAAACGAGTCAAAACAAAATCTTGAATGAAGCTAAAAGGAAGAACTTAGGTCCTAAAGCGTCATTTTCCATTTGAAAAGCAAACACAATCTTGAATGCCTTAAAGATCAAAACAAAGCTTTTTTAAAAAGTTCTTAATCAACACGCACACTCAATCTTGAATGCCCAAGTCAAAAAAATTGCAAACGCTCGATTTACTTTTTGGAGAAAGGAACAAATCAAAATCTAATCACGAGTGTCTTCATTTCAAAGTTCAAACATCACTTAATCAAATTTGGGAAAATGAACAAAATCTGCTTGATGTGCATGTAGGAGTTTTTCAATTCTTGCATAATCCTTGTTAGAGTAAGCAACGTGGAACATTTGAACTTGGACAAGTTCACCTATTCTACTTTTAGCGAGGCCTATCCAAGGAGAAGCGCTTCCTCCTCGGAGAACGACCTCAAACCGGTATCCCCTCCGGCCGGTATACAAATAAGTGAAGTCCAAAAGAATCACTTATATCTCCTAATCGCCGGGCGTTCGTGCCAAACACGTGTCTGGGGATGGTAAACATTCCTCTCCCCCAGCATTATTGGCAAGGCTCTTAAGTGAGTCACGGATGATCAGCAAAACCGGGTATGGAGACACCACGGAACTATTAAAAACCTGATAAAATAGAGGCTACCCTATCTACATCCGAAAGTATCAAAATCCTTGTGCAAGGACCGATTCCAAGGGGTTTACCGGGTCACCTCAAGATTACTCACCATTTGTATTCCCTTCTGGGAGATACCAAGCTGTGGGCAAGCGATTTTGATACTCACCTTCCTTAGGTAGATCTGTTTGAAGTGCTTGATAGTCAAAGACTCCGTGAAAACACTTGTTGAAACATACACTTTCAAAGCTTTGTCAGAGTCAGTTGTCTTTGTTTGTATCCCGCAGTCCCTTGCGGAGATTGCTTTGACTTTAACTTTTGCCATTGGAAACCTTTGCCTCAAAATCAGAAGCCTCTTTTCCAAAGTGATGCCCAGCAAGAGCAAACATCCTAAAGCGAAGTTGCCCAAATCCCAAGCCTATCAAGAGCGAAAAGTTGCCAAGAAGAACACCAAGACCTATCAATCCATTATCCAAGCAACCCAAGTAGAGGAAAAATCCCAAGCCAGACTTGAGAACATTGCCCATAACGCCCGCATCAAACAGTTCACCTTCCGTTTCCGAGTTAACCATCACTTTGTCAACCTTGAGCCAGAAGATTAGCCAAATCCTTGTTCATGTCTTGTTCCATCTTCAGATCTTGAAATCTTGTCTCAAACAGCCTTGCATCTTAGTTTCATTCTAGCTTTCATCTTTGCATCATTAATCAAAACCTTAGTTGCATTTGCATTCATCCTCCTACCAGCATTTTAGAATCAGTCCTTGTCATTTGCACTTGCATCATCCTTAAAGAGCATTGTCCCTTCACCCTTCAAAACCTTTTCCACCAGCATTCCCCCCATTAGCTTTCCATATCTTTCCAGCAAGATTCATCATCTTTTGTTCCAAATCTAGAGATCCACCAACACTTAGTGTTCTACCTTTTGAGTTGTTCCTATCTTATATCCAAGATCAGAGACCATCATCCTCTTTTTTGACACAACGTGTTGTCATAAAGAAATCAAACCTTGTCCTTGCATAGCCATCATCTCGAGCAAGAGATTGGAGTGCATTGATAAGAAACTTGTTGACCGAAGATCATCAGTCTATCTTAGGTTGACCCCATCATATCTCTAATCCTCCATTTGGAAAAAATAGCAGCTCATTTGTTGACCGCTCAGTAATCTTTCACCAGCTTTCCACCAGCAACCTATCTTTCCTCCACCGTCTTGATCCATATCCGTTCCATCCAGCTTCCATCATCGCCATCTTGATCCCTATCTTTGCATTTGCATCTTAGAAGTCATCATCTTTACAAGTTCATCAACTTTGCATCCATCAACATCTTTTAGCCAAACATCTTGCATACATTTAGCACTTGCATCTCCATGCCTGTTGAGACCAGATCTCAGAAAAGAAGAAGCATGAATCCTTATCCACCAACAACCTCATCCGATCCCAAACTTTTCACCAACGCCATGATGACCTACAATCCCCACATCCAAGCCAGTAACCCATGTGAAGATCCAAACATCCCTTCATCCCCCTTGGAAAACCAAGCATTTTTAAATCCTCCAGAAAGCCCACCAACGACCAATGCCCTTGTACCACAACATCAGCAAAGCACATTTTCCCACTATCTGCCAGAAAGTACCTCCATCCCACCATCTCTCTATCCACGCATCCCCATCAAAACTATCTAAGTTCCAGCACAAGCGTATTCTCCGTTTGTCCAATCATTTCCTGATCCTATCATGCAAACACCCCAAGAGCTTTCCACCATTCCCCTTTTCTTCCAAGGAAGCCTCACCAGTCCCACAACACAAGCTGTAGCGCCATCTGCTCCATCTCCTACCCCTTTTGCTTCATCATCTGCTATGGCTGCCCAAGCCCAAATCCAAACCCAAAGTCAGCTTCCACCTCTCACACAAGCTTTTACACCGCCGCCATCCGCAAGTCAAGCAACGCCTTTCACCATCAAAGGAGCACTGTCACCCTTCACCCCCCAAGCACCCGTACCTTCTTCTTTGGGGTTAGCGCAATCGCTTCCCATTCCAACCTCATCTTTCTCTTGGGTGTTTCCTTCATTTTCCTCCTCACAAGCATCCGCTCAACCACAACCTCAACAAGCTCCTTTCTCTCAAACATCATTCGTGTCCCAAGCTCCCGTTGCTCCTACCATTCCATCATCCGCTGCAGTGCACCCTAACACAAGCTCTCAGTGGGGCCTTACACAAGAAGAAATGAAGGCATGGGGGATCCCATCTCAATCCCCTACATCTATGGTTGCAAGTCAACAAACCGCCTTTGCCCAAGCAGCACAGCAGCAACTACCCCAACCACCGCCGGCTTCAAGCTATTCGTCTCAAATCCCAAATACCTTCCAGCAAGTTCCACCACCTCAACAGCCAACTTTCCCTAGCTATCTTACCCCATCACCCTTTGCTTCTAGCTTCCCCACATCTGTTCCACCTCTAAGTAACGCAGGCATGCACCCAGCTTATATCAGCCAAACCCAAAGCCAACCTCAGCAACTACCACCATCATACCCGCAAGCAGCATCATTCCAACAGCCTCCCCCATAGCAACCACATGTCCCCTTTCAGCAAACAATCATCATTCCTCAACAATAGCAAGTCCCTTGCTATCAGCCTCAGCAACAAAACCCTATCATCCCCCAGCAACAACAAGTTCCCACCCATCAGTTACAACAACAAGTTCCAAATGTCCAATATCAGCAAGCAGTCCCACAACAACCGCCAGTTCAACAATAGCAAGCAGCCCAACAACATCAAGCGGTTCCATATCATTTACCACAATATCCCCCTATGCCACACCAGCAATATCCCCAGCAACCATTGCCCCAAAATCAGTTCCAACCCATTTATCCACAGCAAGCGCCATATCCAGTTCCACAACTTCCATCACAAGCAGAAGTCTCAGTTCCCTCGCCACTCAATGCTGAGTGGGAAGCAATGAAAAATGCTCTAAAGGAGCTATAAAGCGGAACAGAGAATAAAACATACAAGTTCGAAGAGGTGTGCTCATATCCCTTCGATCGGTCCATAGCAACTATCCCTTTCCCCAAGCATTTTGAGATGCCCAAGTTCGACAAGTATCGGGGGAAAGGAGATCCAGTAAATCATATCAAAGAGTTCTACATGGCATGCCAAGAAGTGGCTTACAGTGATAACTATCTCCTGCGCCTGTTTCCCAAGAGCTTGGGAGGAACTGCTATTGAGTGGTTTTACAAAATACCACATGGGATAATAAAAACCTTTGCTGAACTCTCTGAGAAGTTCATCACACACTATGCCCATAATGTGGAGAATGAGTTGTCCTTGCTAGACCTATGCAACTCAAAGCAAAAAGATGGAGAAAGCCTTGCAGAATACTTGCAAAGATGGCAGAATCTTACAACCAGGTTATCATATCAGCCGCCAGAGAAGCATCTAACAAAGATCTTCATTGATAACCTGCATCCAAAGCTATCCCATCACATGCGAATGAACTGTCTCCGGACATACCAAGACATCAAGAGCAAAGGCATAGGCATCGAGAAAGCTCTCCTAGATGAAGGCACTATTCGTCACTTCAAGGATGATTCCAAGAACAAACCCAACAATGATAAATCTTGTTACTGGAATCATAACAAGAATGTTGTTACAGATGGAGCCACTGACACTAAGAATGTACAATTCATTGTGGCTAGTCCTACACCAGCTCAAACATACCAACCACCACAAGCGCCCATCTATCAGCAACCACCAGCTCCCGCATATCAAGCACCTATTTATCAGCAGCCTCCTCAAGCTCATCAGCCACCTGTGCAATAGTATCAGCAGCAATACCAACAGCAACAGCCAGCACGTCAAGGCAATCCTGTTAACATAGTTAACGTTGCCCCAAGGCAGAACAAGCCCAACAATCAGAATAATCTAAAGAGGACTTTCACACCTTTGGGTGAGCCTCTGGATCAGATCTTTTATCGGCTAGCCAAAGCAAATATGATCACATATCCGCCCATCCCACAGAAGGATGACAACGCACCAAAGTCTGATTGGTATAAAGAAAATGAATACTGTGATTACCATCGTGTGAAGGGGCACACAACATTGAAGTGCATGTGGCTTAAGAACTACATCTAGGATCTCATTGATCGCAAGGAGATCCAGGTCGATGCACTAGCTCAAGCTTCACCCAACGCCAGTTTGCAAATATATCAAAATGTGTTCCCTCAACACGATGCCGGGAAGAATCAAGCCAACGCCAATCAGCCCCAAAATCGTGGCAAAGGCAAGCAACAAGATCACACAGCGGCCTACGTCAACTATGACAAGTATGTCAGATGCATAACTCAAGTTGAGCCCATCCAAGATGAGCCCACCATCAATACCATCCACGTCAGAGGGCCGGATCGACAATGTGCTGCAACTACCCGCAGTGGTAGGATAACTATTGCCGGTGCTCCTCCGAGATCAGCTGCTCCTCCAAGGCCAACGTCTACTGCATCCACAGCATAGTCTAACACCAGGCCAGCATCAAATGCACGCACAACATAGCATAATGCACCAAGTGCACAATATAATATCATAGAGCATCTTGGGAACATGCCAGCCCAAATATCTATCTTGGATTTGCTCCGCACATCACCCATCCATCAGGAGATCCTGGACAAAGCTCTAAAAGAAGGCCATGTCCCCACGGACATTAACACAACTTAGTTTGAAACTCTTGTGGGACACCTATCAGCAGCATGTGCCTTATCCTTCAAAGAATCTGATATACCAGATGTCGCTCCTGACCATACTCTCCCTCTCCGCATTGCCGTCATGGTCAGAGACTTTTCCATCAAACGGGTTTTAATAGATAATGGCTCAGCCCTCAACTTGTGCACATTAAAATTCATCAAGAAGATCAGGTTCACAGAGGCCGACATACAACATGAGATGATCACCATCAAAGCATATGATAACTTGGAGCGTACCTCTGAAGGTACTATCACCTTGCCTATCCAGCTAGGCCCAGCAACACAAGATATTGTCTGCCACGTTGTTGATCTCGACCTACCATTTAATATTCTTCTCGGCCACCCATGGATCCATTCCATTAGGGCTGTACCATCTACTTACCATCAGTGCATCAAGTTTCCACATCAAGGCACTGAGGTTACCATCCACGCTGATCCTAACCCCTTCGCATACTGTCGTGCGATGGAAGCATCTTTCCCTCATTCTACTCATTGTCCTGGAACCGATATTGGTACTTCTATTGCTAGTTCATCCCGATCCCATCGCGATCCAGAGACCATCCTCTCTTCCACCTTATCATCCGTCAAGATCAACAACCAGGGTTGTGGCAAATATAGCCTCAGTGATGCATTTGCTATAGGGGCTCTTCCACGTGATCCACATACTCAAGGACGCCCAAGTTGTCAAAACAAGCCTGTTGAGGAACATTATAAGCTCAAGCAAATCAGAAACATGACTTTTGAGTCTCATGGTACCATCAATAGCAAAGAGATAGATCCAGATATTAACAAATGGTTATACAAAGATCCCCCATCACGTGACACACAACTTCTTGAGTACTTCAAAGAGAAATATCCAATCCCCTACAAGAATGTCACAGAACAATATAACTATCAAGGTGGTGGTCTAGGACCACAAGAGGACGGAAATTTGTTTCCTATCATACCATCCCAGAATCCAGAATAGCAAGGACTTGGCTTTAATACCCCTCGCCTGCTTGAACAAGAGCCCAATACCACAACTACGGGCACTAACATGACCAACGTGAACTTTTCGAATAGCCAGGATGACCTTGTGAAAATCGAAGACATCCCCGAAGAGAAAGACATCCGATCCTACGATGATATCTTTGCTGACAACACCCTCCTGGGGACTTCTGTTCTCCAACAACTCTCCATTAACCTCATAGATCTTCCCCTCACAAACCCCGACCTCATAGATTGGGACCAACCAAGCATCACACACATCGATGAGTTCCAAAGCGCACAAGCACTCCTAGAATTCATGGGGGCATTAGATCCAGCAAGCAAACAGGATCCAACATCAACCTCTGTCTATCAACTTCACCCAGAAGGATATTTTGGGGAAGAGGCAAGCTTTAGTCACAAAAATGAAATAGCAAGAGAACATCATGAGTCTTTATGTGAAAACCCCCTTGGGGCACATTCTGATTCCAAAATAGTAAAAATAAAGGGCGTATCTTCTAGTGAAAACCTGGCAATTCAGGCACTAGAAGATGAAGCCTTGCCTCTTCCCCCTATCTAAGATTATAGACCAGAGCAGTCGCCGATCATCATAGAGGAAACCAAGCCAATCAACTTGGGAACAGAAGAATCTCCAAGGATCACCTACATTGCAGTCAACCTAACAGAAGGAGAAGAAATGGCTCTCAGTGCCTTGCTCAAGGAATCCATCATCAACTTTGCATGGTCATACGCCCACATGCCTGGGCTTGATCCAAACCTTGTTGTTCATCATCTATCAGTAGATCCAAACATCAAGCTAGTGAAGCAGAAGCTAAGGAAAATGCATCCAAAGGTAGCATTGCTCGTCAAAGTAGAGCTTGAGAAGCTCCTCCAAGCTAAGATCATCAGAGCAATAGATTATTCAGAGTGGATCTCTAACATGGTACCAGTCACAAAGCCTTCTGGCGACATCAGAATCTGTACTGATTTCAGGGACTTGAACAAGGCATGCCCTAAGGATGACTTTCCATTGCCAAACATAGACATGCTTGTAGACCTCATAGCGGGTCATGAGATGTTATCATTAATGGATGGGTTTTCAGGCTACAACCAAATTCATATAGCGGAAGCAGATCAACATAAAATAGCATTCACAACCCCATGGGGTACCTTTTGCTACAACATGATGCCATTTGGGCTAAAGAATGCAGGAGCAACATATCAGCGAGCAATGATAGCCATTTTCCATGACATGATCCACAAGATCCTTGAGGACTATGTGGACGATATCCTTGCAAAATCCAAAACAAGAGACGAGCACCTCAACATCCTAGAGCGTGTATTTGATCGTCTGAATCATTATGGCTTAAAGCTTAATCCTAAGAAATGTGTCTTTGGTGTTACATCTGGCAAGCTTCTAGGTTTCATCGTCTCTAGACGAGGCATAGAGATTGATCCTAAAAAGGTAAAAGCAATAACGGAGATGCCTCCACCAAGAAATCTCAAACAGCTCAGAAACCTACAGGGCAAGCTTCAATCTGTTCGGCGATTCATCTCTCAACTAGCAGACAAGTGCCAACCCTTCTCACATCTCTTATGCAAAGACACCAACTTCAAGTGGGATCCCATATGTCAAAAAAGCTTTGATAAGCTCAAGGAGTATCTAGCTAACGCTCCAATCCTAGTACCACCAGTTCCAGGATGCCCACTCATCCTTTACATCTCAACAACAGCTACAGCACTAGGGGCACTCCTAGCACAGCATGATGATGAAAATAGAGAACGAGCTGTCTACTACATCAGTCGCACTCTTGTGGGCTATGAGCTTAACTATTCACCCATGGAGAAAGCATGCCTAGCAGTGGTCTTTGCCACTCAAAAACTTATACATTACATGCTTAGCCACACAATCAAGCTCATATCAAAGGTGGACCCTCTTAAGTATCTGTTATCAAGGACAACCCTCACAGGCCGTATGGAAAAATGGGTCATGTTACTCAGCGAATTTGACATTCAGTATGTAGATCGCAAAGCAATCAAAGGGAAAGTCATTGCTGATCAACTAGCAGAAGCACCATTGGTGGATGCCTATCCACTAATCATGAAATTCCCCGATGAACATCTGTGCATGATTGAAGAGCAGCCCATGTGGAAACTATACTTTGATGGTTCCAACACATCCCATAGCTCTGGGGCAGGAATCCTATTCGTCACACCTCAAGGTGACTATATTCCAAAATCATTCAAGTTGGGATTCCCCTATACCAACAACATTGTAGAATATGAGGCACTCATCTTAGGTCTCAAAACAGCTATCCAATGGAACATCACAGAACTACAAGTCTTTGGAGATTCACAGCTCATTATCAAGCAAGTCCTTGATGAGTATCAGACAAAGGATGACAAATTGCTACCCTACAAGCAACTGGTGGATAAACTGAAAGAGCATTTCCTACATCTACAATTCAATCAGATCCCAAGGCTTCAAAACAAAGCAGCAGATGCAATGGCAACCATCGGATCCTTATTGGAAATCCCACGTGACGCAACACAATATGAGTTTCTAGTCGAGCAGCTACACTTGCCAGCTTATGAGAACACCGATGCAAACATGGTGTGTGTCTTGGTTGGTCCCCAATCCCCATGGTACCACGACATCCATGCATATCTAAAAAATGGTATCATATCTCCCCATCTCACCAATAACCAACGCTAAAACCTTATTCACAGAGCTTCCCACTACACTCTTGTAGCCAACACCCTATATCGTCGCGGGTATCACAATGTCCTATCTAGATGTTTAGATTCAAACGAGGCCGTCCTGGCCTTACAAGAAGTTCATGCTGGAATTTGCGGTGCCCACACGAGTGGCATGGTTCTAGCAAAGCAGCTGCTTAGAGTTGGATATTATTGGCCAACAATGGAACATGATGCGTGTGAATTTGTCAAGAAATGTCTCCCATGTCAATACCATGCCAATTTGATACATGCACTAGCACAGGATCTACAGCCTATTGCACCACCATGGCCTTTTTCATGTTGGGGCCTCGACCTCGTTGGCTTGATCACCCCCCTCTCTTCGGATGGACACAAGTATATCATAACAGCCATAGAGTACTTTACCAAATGGGTTGAAGCGATTCTGCTCACCCTTACTACTGGCATCCAAATATCCAAGTTCATCCTCTACCATATCATTTGCCGCTTCGGCATACCATCTACCATTTTCACAGACCATGGCACACCTTTTGAAAACCAGCATGTGGATGATCTGTGTGCCAGGCTCCACATCCATCACCATTTCTCTAGTCCATATTTCCCTCAAGGAAACGGCCAAGCTGAGGCAACCAACAAAACTATCTTGAAAATCCTCAAGAAGGTTGTCAATGATTCTAGTCGTGACTGGCACCTCCAAATCAATCCTGCCCTTTGGGCCTACCACACTTCTTATCGCACTCCCATAGGCACCACCCCATACTCTCTTGTATATAGTGCTGAAGCCATTCTACCGATCGAGGTTGAGCTCCCATCCTTACGCATCTCCATGAAGAACTATACAACTAATGAAGACTATCGTGTGGCCCGGCTCACACAGCTAGATCTGCTAGATGAAAAGAGACAGCAAGCTTACGATCACCTGGTGGCATACCAAAATCGACTCAAAAGGAGTTATAACAAAAAGGTCCATCCTAGACAATTCCAAGTCGGTGACATGGTCCTTAAAGAAAATCAGAAGGTCCTAGCAAATAGAGAAAAGAAAGGCAAGTTTGAGCCTACTTGGTTGGGCCCCTATGTTGTCACCACATCCTTCGGCTCGGGAGCCTATCAGCTATCAACACCAGAAGGTGAACCCTTGAATGATCCTATCAACATCATCCATCTGAAGAGGTTCTATGCCTGAATCTGATCCTGCATATATCAGAAAATCCAAAAACATTCAAAAAAGCAAAAAAAGCAAAAAAAAAAAAGCAAAAAAGCAAAAAAAGCAAAAAAAAAACAAAAAAGCAAAAAAGAAAAGAGAAAGAGAAAATAATCGTCCAAATGGTGAAAACTTGGCAATTCAAGCGCCTTGGACAAGTATGTTGGTGAAAACCTGGTAAACAGGTGCCAACATAGTAAATTGGGCTATTTATCTATTCAGTTGTCCTTTTAGCTACCGTCCTCTTCCTCCATCCATAACAGATCTCCCAGCAGTTCCATCTCCCCTATCCTCCAAGCATTCGGCTTCCATCTTCCTCCAACCCATCTGCAATCCATATCCTATTCCAAAGCTTTGTACCATATCTTGTACCATATCCCTTTCCCTTTCCTGTACAGCGCTTTCCTCCCTGTATTTATCCTTCTTGTCTCCGTCCTAGTGAGAGTCCCGCCGAGTGTGATCTTCCTATCCCCAATCCTGAGCTTCTGTACATATCCCTTGTGCATATCATTCCTCCTTGTTGTACATAACCTTTGTCTGTCCTGCAGCAGCATTTGATCAAATATCTTGTCCCATCCCCAGCCTCAGAAAATTTGTAGTCCCACTCAGGCCTTGTGCTTCAGCAACATCAATTGATGACTTATCCTTGCTCATCCTGATTATTCCTTGAACTTCAGCTTTTTGCCAGCGAACAACTACACTTATTCTCTCACCAACCCATGGGTCCTTGAGGATATATCATTCCTCCTGTCTGACCTAATCTTCCATCCTGGTCCTTGAGGATATATCATTCCTCCTGTCCGACCAATCTTCCCACCATCAATCAAACCTAATCTCTCTCCTTGGCAAAGGATGTCTTTTTGGAGTTATCATTTTGATCTTGGATTTTTTGTCCTTTGGGTCTTGTTAATCTTTTTGGCTTCTTTTTATCCCACTAGGGTCACCACGATTCTTTATATCACGGTGTGCTGCGTGTGCGGATAATCTGGGGCAAGGTCTTTTGATCTTTCGCTTCTGCCTATGAGTCAGTTGTGTGTTTGTGGTTCCTTCAGCATCGGATCCACCATGTCGCCTCTGTGCTTCATGTGTGATGTTGGGGCAACCCTGTGTGTTTGTTTAGCGTCAGTCCTCGTCAGTCCTCTACGACGTTGTTGACAGGCCTCGTGATCCCAGTATCTTTGGCAGGTCTCTAACATAGCTATATTAAATCTAGGTTGTGCACTCCCGTTTGCACTTGGAGCTATCTGGTCCCTTGCATTTATCATATAGATTAATCTTGCATCTTTACATATAGCTGCATCTTGCATCTTGCATTTCCATCTCATTTTGCATTCACCCATCTTTGCTCTTGGAAGCTTGGTAATTTATCTCCCCTGCTTCCTCAGTCGTTCCTTCTCTGTTTCCTTTCGAGAAAATTCCACAATGTTTACTCCTTGCGTTATTTTCTCGAGGGGGCACAATCCCTTATTCCTCTAAATTCTAGCCTGGGGCATCTTATTTTCTTGTCTTTGAAGCCATGCCACTTGCGGCATCGCATCAAAGAGGGGCAAAATGTAGACACCTAAAAATCCTTTAGAAAATAAAGTATTTTTATTTTCTGAAAAAATCTCTGATGACATCATCATTTATTAATTAATTAATTATTTAATTAATTAATTTATTTTTATGTCATTAAATCCCTTTTTCTTAATTAAAAATATTTAATTAAGAAATCCCTCCCAAAAATGTTTAAATCTTATTTAAACATTAATCCCCTATTTATTAATTATTTTAATTAATAAATTGACCAAAAATCCCCCAAAAAAATAATTAATTTATTTTTTGACCAAAACTTGGCCAATTTTCTTAAGACCACTAACCTCTTCCAAAATCTTCTAATCCCTTCTTAATTTCGATTAAAAGGCTAATCCCATCTTTTCTAACCCTAATCTCAACTCAAAATATTTAATTAAGATTAAATATTTAATTTTTATATTTATTGAAAATATTTCAATAAATTTTCCCAAACTTAAGCTTTTGGAATGAATAAACTTTTATTCCATAAAACCTAGGAGAATTCTAGACTCTTCTAGAAACTTCTCAACCCAACCTCTTCACCCATCCTAATCCTAAAATCCCCTAATCCTAATCCTAATCCCCTTTCTAATCTTGTCACATTCCATTAGCAAAAGGTTTACCAAAACTTATGCTAACCTCCTCTTAGTCATCCTCCTTAGTCAACAAAGATGGCCACCTCTTGGCCACCTCTTGCAAATGCATTTAAGGATGCATTTAAGCCTTCCTTATCTTTCTTACATGCATTCATTATGCATTTAAGACCTTCTTATCCCTTCCTTGCCACCTCTTGGCCTTGGGCACATTTACCAAATTGTGCACATGCCCTCAAACTTTCAACTCAATCCTCCCTTGACACTTGTCAGGACACTTGTCCTTGACTCAACCCTAACCTTAGCCCTAACTCTGACTCATCCTTTTTAACCAAGCCCTTCCCTTTTCCTATAAATACCCTCACTTCCTAAGGCAAATCATCTTTCAACTCTCAAACTCAATAGAAAAGTTATAATGCCATTTTCATTCTAGCATAAGCATAAACTCATCATTTTAGATCATTTTCAAGCTTAAATCACATTTAAATTAGCTTAATTGGATTAACATAGATTCATTTCTTGTTTAATCAATCTTAGTTCATCTTTTAGCTTTGCATATTTGTGTGTTCTTGAGGCCTTTGAGGCAAAATAGGTTCCTCATACCTATTTTGTGTCATTTTGGGTCTTCTTGATCTTCAAATCATCCTATTTGCATGCTCCAAGTGCTTGAGTTTGCACACCCACATCCATTTATATCCAAGCATATCAAACGGTGCATGGGCGCATCCGTTTTAGGCTTAAACTGAGGTGGCTTTGATTTTAGTTTGTTTACCATTAAATTTGATTTGATAATATGCTATGACGTTTGTTTGTCTTTGGCCTTCAAAATAGGTTTAGGTGCACGCTCAAATCCTAGTCTACAATATCAACAACATTTAAAAAGCAGAAAAGAGAAAACAAATCAAAAATGCAGAAAAGACCAAAAATAGTGGAAAATTGAGCATGAAGAAAGAAAAAAAATTCATATATGATCCTCAAAAAGATGTTGTCTTGGTGAAAACCTAGAAAATATGTGCCTTGATGATATGAAAAGAAAAAAATTGAAAAAAGAGAAAATACAAAAAAAAAAAAAAGAGAATAAGTGCCTTGGTGAAAACCTAGCAAATAGGTGCCTTGGTAGCAAAAAAAGGAAAAAGCTTCAAAAACAAAAAAAGAAAGCAAGATCCATTCAATCAGTGAAAACCTGGTAAACATGCACCATTGAAAGTCCAAGTCAGTCGCATACCTAGTAGTCATCCTTGTAAATATTACATTCACCAACATCTGTATATATTGCATAATAAAACCCCACAGTTGCATTTGCAAGTACCTAAATATTTTGGTCACCTAATCTACATATTGTCCTATGTACAACATTGAAATCATATCAAACTAGGGGAAATCTACTCAAAAGGAGAAAGGATTCATCAAAAGAAAATTTCAATCAATCATCGAATCAATTCATCAAAAATGCAAGTGAAGCACTCAATCAAATCTCCATTATAATCCAATTTGAACCAAACACAAAATTTGATCTGAGATCTTACATGAACCTATCTTTATCATGATTAAAAGTATGAAATGGATGGAACTACACTTGAAATATGGATTTGAAAAACATTGCAAAATTTTTTCTAAAGTGTTGACTAGATTGATGAAATCATGTCTTTCTAGCGAATCAATGACAATTTTTAAACTAGACAAGCTATGATGAAAGCATGATATTTTAGTTGATTTCTGAATGACTGTCTTAAAATCAAAGTTTTAAAGCATGTATTTGTTGGAATAACTAAGAGGGGGGTGAATCAGTTAAACACTTGTCCCAATTCCAGATGTATAATTCAAAACAATACTTCAACTTCTACTACTCGGTAAACATAAAATACTTTCACTATCTGTGCTTTTACCGATTATCAGTCTAAAACTTATAGTAGTTATTGATCAAATCTAACATGTAATATGAAAAGTATGATAACAAACAAATATCACAATCAACACATAACTCAAGAGATTTAACGTGGAAACCCTATGAAGGGAAAAATAACCTGGGACCGGCAACCCAAAAATGTTCACTCTTCTGAAGTGAGGTCAGTGAAGACCCAACCCTGTTAAAGGTTTACAAGCACACTGTTAGGTGTGACCTTGTTAGAGGATTTTAGACTAGAAGTTATCGTCCAACTAGCAGTCACTCTAGGGTTGACATGATAACAATGTTCATTCTATGAATGATACATAAAAAGACTTTCTAAGTCCACTCAATTAAGAGATTTGACTATGTAAAATGGTTAAATATGTAATAGTAGATGATCTACCTTAATACAACTTCAATTATAGATTGCAGATCAATATTTAGCTCATAAAGATCCTTCTGATCAATATAACACTTCAGATTCAATACTATACAAACGTACTATCCATTGGTAATTGCTCTCTATAGCTCGATAATTGTTCTGTAGCTTGGTTCTTACTAACTATTATGATTAGAAGGCATGAATTCTTGTTCACACAATTATCCTATAGTATCTTCTTCTTCTGGCATCTCTTCAACAATGAAACTAATGTCTCTTATATAGATGAGTAAATTATTTTCTTCTTGTCCATCAGATTTTGTCGCTTAATCTCATTCATTAATTTTGCCACTTTGACCTTCTTCAGCTGATGTGTCAATAACAAGTTTCAATCTGCTCCATTAGATCTTCCTTGAATTATGTTAGTCATCGATATTCATAACAAACCTTATCTATTACCTCGATTTCATACACTTTCTAGCTCATCAATCTGTCAGCTAAACTCATCATTTAATTCCTTTATGTTATGCTCGGTTAACAAAGAAATGTGTCGGTGAACACAAGCTCAATTAACACTACGTTCGGTATACACTGCTCCATCAGTATATACTAAAATGCTTCATTTACCGACAACACTGCTTTGTGTCTTTCAGCTCTATTCTTCATCATAGATGAATGTAACATAATAAAGTCAATATCATCAAGTCATAGATTCATCAAAAAATTACTTAATGTATTCCTTACCCTCATCTGACATATACATCTTCCTCATGTAGATATTTCTGTTCTTTATCACTTTCACCTTTCTTCAGATGTTTTGGTATAGTAACTTAAAAGATAAGTGTTTTCAAGCTAGTTGACATCAATGACAACATAATACTAATTTAATCATCTTACATATCTAATCAGCAACTCCTCAGTGATCCTTAATCACAGATTCTTCATTCAGGTTCTAAATCAGTTGTAGTTCATCAATCTCTCCCTTTGGCATTGATGGCAACTCAAGTAATATGAAATGTACCATACACACACCAAACATGTATTCTACAAATCTATGAAAAAATGCTTTACTAAGCTCATATAGCATAATATGTTTAATCACTACATTACTAAACAACATTTATAAAATATAGCTTTGTCATTTTGTAGATGTGCTCATTTCAGCTCTCGGGTTCCTATTTTTGTTCTCTATAACTGATCTTCAATGTCCTGTTCCTTTTAGATTATCTCTCTCTTAGATAGTTCTCATCGGTGCATGTTTATCTTTACTTTTCATATTATTTATCTCTCCCTTTGAAAATAATGCCAAAGAAACAAATAAATAATCAGCTCTTTATGTAGCCAAGTAACTCTCTATTGTCTAATACAGTCTTTGTATCTCTGTATACTGATATCCCAATCTGTTTCAGTTCTCCAAACTTAATCACAACCTTGAACATTATCCAAAGTGTGATTTATGTTGCATCAACATGAGTGATCTTTCTAATAAGATTAGGCTGATGCAACATCCAAATCACATTAGTGACTGGTAGACAGGGGACGGACCCCAAGTCTAGTCCTCAAGTATTCAAATGTGTCCTTCGGTAGAGGCTTTGTAAATATATTTGCAAGTTGGTCTTTAGATGTAATAAATTGTAACTTTAATTGCTTCTCTTGCACTTGTTCTCTTAATTAATGATACTTAATTGATATATGCTTTGTCTTAGAGTGCATCACTAGATTTTTTGAAATATTAATGGCACTAGTGTTGTCACTTGTCATAGTATATAATCACCAGCTCAGTGATTACCTCATTCATTCCTTCTAATACTTGCTTAATATATGCAATGTTTGAGCAATTCATAGCAACAACAACATATTCTGCTTCAGCTATAGACTGAGAAATACAAGCTTTCTTTTTACTTGTCTAGGTTACAAGTCTTTCACCAAAGAAGAATGCTCCTCCGATGGTGCTTTTTCTCTCATCCACATTTCCAGCCCAATTAGCATCGGTATAAACCTTCAGCTCAAATTTTCCTTTGTTAGGATACCATAATCCATAATCCTCTATCCTTTTTAGGTATCTTAAGATTCTTTATGTAGCAATCATGTGTGATTCTCTAGGGTTAGCAGAAAATCTAGCAACAATTCCCATAGCATGTGCTATATATGGTCTACTGTGTACCACACACATTAACTTACCAATCATGGATCGGTAAAGTGTCCGGTTTACCTCTGTAGTTTCATTTTCCTTTGTTAGTTTACAACCAGTAGCCATCGTTGTTCCCATAGGTTTAGCATCTTCCATGCCAAATGTCTTTAAGACTTCTTTTATGTACTTAGATTGTGTGATGAATATCCCATCATTCTGTTGAATCACCTGTAGTCCTAGAAATAATTTAATCTCTCTGAACATAGACATTTCAAACTCCTTTCTCATCTCATTAGCAAAAGATTTACATACATGATCTTGACCTCCAAAAATAATATTATCAACAAATATCTCAGCAATAATAAGTGTGTCATCAGTATCACCTTTCATGTACAAATTGTTGTTCTCACTAGTTCTAACAAATCCAATACTTAACAAGTAATTATGTAGTCTTTCATACCAGGCTCTCGGTGCTTGCTTCAAACCATATAAAGCTTTATGTAATCTACATACCATGTCTTTGTTTTCTGGATCAACGAATCTTTCAGGTTGTTCTATGTAGACCTCTTCTTCAAGTATACCATTCAAAAATACTGACTTCACGTCCATTTGATAAACTTTAAATTTCTTGTGTGCAGCATATGCAAGCAGCATTCTAACTCCTTCTAATCTAGCAATGGGTGAAAATGTCTCTCCATAATCAATCCCTTCTTCCTATGTGTATCCCTTGCATACCAATCTAGCTTTATTTCTTGTCACTTCACCATTCTCATTCAAGTTGTTCTTGAATATCCACTTAGTACTGATAACATTTTTATCTTTTGGTCGGGGTACTAAGGAACAAGTTTTGTTCTTCCCTATTTTCTCTACTTCTTCTTTCATCGCATTGACCCATTCTTCATTCTCTAATGCAAATTTCACATTCTTTGGCTCAAATTCACAAATTAGACATGTACCTTGTCTTGCTTTGCTCCTTGTCTACATGCCAGCTTGTTTGTCTCCAATCATTTGTGTCTCAGGATGATGTCTTCTGACAAAACTAGCTAGAACTTGATTTCTTCTTTCTTGTTCATCCTATTTAGGTTCATTAACTTTCTTGACAGCTCCATCTTGTTCGTCGATGTCTCTTTCCTATTGTTCTACATTATTTTCTTGCTAACTGGTTATCACAGGCTGTGGCTTCGGTAAATACTCTGGATGTTCAATGTAAGTGAATTTACCATAGTCTTTCAGTTCCTTTCTACTTCCCTCTATATTCTTGTCACCAAACCCATCAACACAGACATTAGTGCTTTCAATCATCTTATTTATAACCTTATTCAGACATTTATATGCTTTACTCTTAGTAGAATATCCTAAGAATATTCCTTCATCATCTTTAGAATCAAATTTTAGTTAATCTCTATCGACCATTTTAGGTTGTCATTAGTATCAAAGGATAGTAAATAGGTCGGTCAGTCATTTATATTGAGACAGTCGGTAACTAGAAGTAAGATAGAGCAGTCAGTAAATCCTTACATCAAGCATCACACAGTTAACCGAGCACCAGCGACACCAACACCAACGGTTAGTAAACACTGAGCATCACAGTATACACCGAGAAGATTATACAGTGTTTACCGATGATCATAGAAAATGGCATAGTAATCAGAAATGGCACATTATTCTATGCAGATGGTTACAATAGATCGTAAAATGGTTTACCAAGATCAAGGAGCATTTATTGTAAAAGATATTCATTAAATGCAATGATTATCTTGTTTATATTAGTTGATCTAGGTTATTTTGCACTGTAGATCTTAGGGTTATGATTATTTTTTGTAACCTAATTTTTGCTTAAGTGGAAAAAAATAACACTATATATTATATATGTTCACACCATTTTATGAGGTTGTTGAACTAATATATATATGAATCACAGAGCACTTGAAGAAATTGCCTATCTTCAAGACAATCAATTTACCGAGCAGAATAGAGTACAGAGGTTTTCAGATTGAGTAGAATTAGACAAGGCTACTAAGCAGAACAAAGCAGAGAACCATCAAAGATAAGGTGATATTTTGATAAGAACTTATAGATCTATATCAAACAATTGAGTTTTCAACTAGCAGATAGTTTACCTATTACTTTCTGACAATTGTGATAAAGTTTTGATAAATCTCTTAACAGAGTAGACTTAACAATCTTTGTATAAATCTCTTAACCGAGTACACACTTCATATAGTGTTGTTAAATCCTATAAATAGGTAGATCTAGCTAATCTAATATGTTGCTCCTAATAGGGTAAGATCACCAGAAGTGATCAAAACTTGTAGCCTTAATAGGCAAACCTTTTCTATCTACAGTAGTGAAGAATTTGTGGGTGTCATCCCCACCGCAGTTTTTACCTTCTAACAAGGGTTTCTACGTTACCAAAATACTTGTGTTATGTGATTGTCATATTGATTTCATGTTGTTTACTTTCTTAATTTAACTAGATGATTGATTTATGCAATTAGACTCAAGTTATTTTGATCAGTTATTACAATATTCAGTTATATATCAGAAAGGTTGTTACAAGTAAAGTTTTGAAGGCATTGATTCACCCCTCCCCTCTCAATACCTATCTCTCCTAATTCCAACAATTGGTATGAGAGCTTAGTTCTCTTCTTGAATAGTTTAACCACTGAAGGGAAAAGATCTAAGTCATGGAGAGATACAACCTTGACAAGACTATTGAGAATCAGAAGATACAAATGCAGATGTTTGTGGAATAGTATAAACAAGCCAAGGAAGAACTGAAGAAATTACTGGTTGAAAGAAACAACCTTGCAATTTAGCTGAATGAAATAAGTTATCATGAAGAACCTATTGATGACATATTTGATCATATTGGATCAAGCTCTGGAAGCATCTTTGACAGATCCAAAAGCATAATCTCTAAATTATTTGAAAAGAATCAGCATCTATCCGAGCAAGTGAAAGCACTTCAAATCGGTCATGAATCTCAAATGGTGAGAATGGTGGAAATCATGAACAATGGTAGACAAGCTAAACAAGATCAAAATCTAGCTATTGAAGACTGAAGACTAATGACTGAACAACTTCGAGCAAAAGAAAATGAAATTCAGAGACTCATTGATCGTCACTTCCAAGTATCAAATCAGATGATGATAGTTAATCAAGAAATGAATCAAGTAAATGGATAATTATCAAGAAAACTTGAAGATGTAGCAACACTCAGAGAAGATAATGAAAAACTAAGAAATGAAATAAAAACACAAAAGCAACACAATGAGATGATGAAGATAGACGAGGATAGCTCTAAAAAGATTGATGATTTTCTGACTAATTAGAGGAGATTCAAAAGAAGAGCCGGTATAGGCTACACCAATGTAGGAGAATCATCACAACAAGTTGAAGAAGTCAACAACAATCAAAGTCAAAAACCTAAAGTGTTGACATGTTACCACTGTGGAAAACCAGGACATACAGCTAATGTGTGTAGAAGCAAAGCACAAGGTAAACCTCCTATCATTCCTAAATTCAATGGATATTGTTATTATTGTGGTAACTTTGGACATCAAACTTATGAATGCAGAGAAAAGAAGAATGACATTGCTAATAATACCACTAAGGAGAAAATATGCTATACTTGCAATAAGTATGGACACACTGCAAGGGACTACAAGGCAAAAATGAAACAAGTTTGGACACCTAAAGAGAAACTAAAACGAAAGCCATATCAAATGAAGAGACAAGGTAACTCATATGTTTGGGATTATAATACATGGACTAATTGTACTGCATGTGGTCAGTATGGACATATTGCAGCAAACTGTTACAGAAAGAGTCGGATTGGACAATCAAGAAACTAGACAAATGCAAGAATCGCATGTATGCACTGTCACAAGGTCGCTCATGTAAGCAAGAACTGCAGAGACCGAGCACCTAATGAAAATAATATATTTGAGAGTGGATATAACATTGTAGAAATTACAAAGTTAAGAAACATAATGTGGAAGAAGGCATCTAATGAGAATGCTGAGTCAAGTAACACTGTCGGTGAAACCTCGTCCACTAGATTGGGTGACATCGATACCTCCACTTAAGATGACAAAGGTATGTATGGAACTGACATTTTAAATGATCACATTTTTCATATAGTTCCTTATATATGATGTAAAAATACCAAATCTGCATGAATGAAGATGCACTATGGTTTATATATTATAAGTTTGCAAATGTTATCTAGTCAGTAAAAGAAGAAAAGTGAGTTGGTTACCCGTCAGTAATCACTATACAAGGTTAACCGAGAACAATTCAAACCGATGAAGAAACTCTATGTTAACCAAGCAAAAGATATTGTAGACTTTACTGAGATGACAATTGTTTTGTACCAAAAGTTAGGTCACACATTTAATGCATCAAATTTTGAGTGAGAATATCGAAAAACCCTATATATGCGCAGAAATAAAGTTCATTGTTACATTGTGATTTTGAAGAAAGGAGATTTTACAAAGAAGAGTTCGAGCTAAAGATTTTTAGAACAGATTCAAAGCTACTATAGATCAAACTGACGACAATTTCTTTGATGATAACAAGTAAGTTCATCTACCTACCGAACACTAGTTATCTATTGCTTACCAAAACCCTAGAAACAATTTATGGCATCATCTTTGACCGCAAGAAAATCACAGAACATTGAGGAGGAAGTGGAATTAATTGTTAGGGCATACTTTGCCGAGGAGAAATTCAAACCTCATCCTAAGGTCGCAGCACAAACAAATGATATGGGCGCATTTTCTAGTATTCCTGATAAGGTTTTGTTAACAGAAGACATTAGGGCTTACATTCACTGCAAGATCGGTGAAGTATGTGATTTTGAGACCGTAGCAGCTTATCAGAAAATCTATGGACTAGATGGAAAGATCAAATCTGAATATAAGAAGATTGAAGAGTCAGGGTTACGATGTTTCACATATTTCCTACAATCATTTCACAACGAATGGATAAGAATCATGCTGAGTAGATTCCATGATGGCAAATTTTGGTTAGACAAACCTATTGAGGTCACCAAGAAGATTATCAGTAGGGTTACTGGGTACCCTGCAACTGACAAAGCCAAAGCATTTTGAAGTTCATCTCATCCCGACATAGAAAAGAACATTGGAGCTCAATGGGATGGTAGGGCACTAAAAATAACAACTATCAAAGATCCAGTGGTAAAATTCATAGCTCATGTCATCGGGTACAAGATATTTCAATCAAGCAGACCGAATAGTGTACCCTACAGCATCATAGACATGGCTTACAAAATTGTGAAGAAAGATCACCAGGTTGATCTTGCCGAGCTACTACTACACCAAATGCATGACAACATGAAGACAATAAAAGAAAAGAAGTCCAATACATGTAAGTACGGATCATTGCTTGTCTATACATTTCTCTATCTATAAAAATTTGTACAGGGTATTGGAAAAGTAAACTGGCAATTGGACAAACTGATAACTGCTCAAATCGGTGATATGATGAGAAGTCTAGGAGACAATCTGAACAAGGAGTTCAATGCGTACTTCAAGGAATTTCAAACAAAAATGCAACAAAGAAGCAAAATTCCAAAGGAATTAGTAAGTAAATTTGAAGATGACATATGCTTTGTGGTAAGCATAGACCACTCAATGATAAAGGTAGTAGAACCAAGAATAAAATGGCTAGCACCAATGTGTTATGAAATGAATCATGATTTCACTTTGAAATCTATCAATGCATTGCTAGCATTACCGATAGACATCATTGCCAGTAGGTTTGGAGTGTATGAGGAAGCTAAGTCTAGAATCACAACGGACATTGAGATCGGTAAAATGTCAAGAAGGGCAAAGAAAATGAAAAAAGATCTCATAGCAAAATATGGAACTACATCTGACTCACCCAAGGAGTCACCAGTTGATGAAGTAACCGAAGGTCAGTTACAGTTGGCTGACAAACCCTATGACAACGAGGAGATCGAGTTAGACAAAGAGAAGGATAATACACCAGATCCTCCCACCAATGATGAAGAAGAAATTCAACTACCCACAACTGATGAACAAGATATTCAGCTACCAGAACCTGAAGGAATGAGGACATGTTCATCAACTGTAGCACAATCAACCAAGCAGAAAGAAGAAGCAGTAAAAGTACCAAAAATAAGAGTAGCTACACCGATGAAGAAATACATCAAAAGAAAGAACAAGAAGGTAGCTGAGCCACCTAAGAAAAAGAGGAAGTACATAAGGAGTAAGGAAGATATAGAGGAGACTGATACTGAAAATGACCCTGATCAATTTAAGCTAGTTTATAATAAGGATAGCACTATAGAAGAAATAATTGAAGATATTATTGAGAATGGAAATCTCAAGGATCCAGGCATAGACAACTTTAACAACATGTCAATTGAGGACAAGACAAAGATAGAACATGCTATTGTTCAAATGATGATCAAGTTCAACAGAGTACCAATGGAATTCACATGTCAACTACCAAAGGAACTTGATGACAAAATAAGTGAAAGATGGGCTATTGCACTAGAAACAGAGAAAAGAAAAAGAGAACGATCTCTAGGCCATGCAGCCACACACTTTAGCTATGCTGAGGTAAGTGAATACATGACAAGGTATCAGCCTAGATTTTTAGTCAAGAATAGAGCTATGCAGATCATGGATGAGAATGTAGATGATATGGATGTCATATGTGACTCTCTATGGACATCAATTCTGAAAGTAGAAGAGAAAGCTGAACAGGAAGCATTCCTAAAACTGTCTAAAAAGAGACACAGTTCAAAAGGTAAAAGTATTTTCATTGATGATAGTAAAGGCAAGAAAATAGAAGACATCGGTATATCAGTTACCAAGGTAATTGATATCACTGACCAAAAGGAAGAAATCAAAATTTCACAGGATGCACCAGGTCAAGCTAAGATCCACTTGCAAAAGAAAACTGATGATGATGCATTCATTGAGGACATCACTAACGATGATCCTGATGATAAGGATGATGAAGATGTAATAATTACACAATACAAAGATGAAGCATTAAATACTGACAATGTGTGTACATCTCTATCGGGTGAACTACCTATACTTGCAGAGGCCATTGAAATAATTTCACAAGTACAACCCGATGTCTCTCATCCTGAGCCAACCAAAGATACAACTAAGATTCAAGCACCTGAGCAACCTATAGATACAAATGAGTCTAACAAACCAGAGGCATAGTCTACAGAATAAAAGGAACCTGAAGAAACCAAGTCAACCTAGGTGAACCCACCTAACACTACAACTGATACTCCTACACCATCTACCGAGGAGTAGAAGAAGGATGATATAGTGTCAACTGGTAAGGATACTCTAAGGAGTGAAGAAAAAGCTATTGTCATAAGTGAGAAGAAGTCACCTCTAGCCCCGAAGAAGAAGAAGAAGAAAGCCAAAGGGTCGATCACCATTGATGAAGTCATCATTATACCAGAATGTGACCTGAGAACCCTAAGCCCCAAGGATCTAAGTAATTATGGGGAACTATGTTCGAGGAAAGCAACACAAGAAAAGTTAAGGCAAGAACACAAATGCAAAGAAGTGTTAAATGATGTGAGGGATATTATGCAACAAATAGTACTGGAAACAACCATTGATGAGAATACTCCTATTTTAGATCAACTTGCCACCCTCACTGACAAAATCAATGCCCCTGATATAGATGTAGACAAAAGAATAGAAGAAAGGGTAGAGTCAAAGATTCAAAACAAATTGGTAGAAAGGATTAGCACTGAAGTCGCACTAAACAAGGTGAAATTATCTAAGGTCATTACTGAGGTAAAATCTATCACCCAGATAATCTGTCAACTGCTAATAAAGCTTTGTACTTCAGACACCTTCACTATAGAAGTCAGTGAAAAGATAAAAGGTTTAGAAGTAGAAATCAAGTTGAGTATAGAAGCAGCTATCGCCGAGCCAACTACTTTCTTAAAGCACATTAACTGAGTTCAGGAACTCCAGCAGCTGATAGAAGACTTAAGGAAACAAGAAGTGCACATCATCGATCAGGTTACAGAGTTACAAAAAAAACTCACTCCTTACTTGAAGATTTTTTAAAAACATACTATCAAAGCTGAGCAACTTGTGGCAACACCAGAGATTTTGATGTTGGAAAATATCTTTGACATGCATGCCCAAGTTGGTCCTGAGCAAATTGTTCTTACCAACTTGAAAGAGGAAAGGGAAAACCTCTTGGAGTCTGTAAAGAAAACCCATTAGAACATTTTTTATAAGATGTAAGTATACATTACATACTTTTTGGGTATTTGGCATTATTATCAAAAAGGGGGAAAACATGTATATGCCAAATAGTATATTTTTGATATGTATATTACATAATACTAAGAGCATGCACCGAGGGGGAGTACTTTTGTAGTACTTAGAATTTTTTGTTGTGGATATGTATATGGTGGAGACATAAGGAATATATAGAAACATTTTGTCTATATACATTTTGAAGCTTTGATACTAATGCCAAAGGGGGAGATTGTTAATCTCTATTGAGCATTTTAGGTTGTCATTAGTATCAAAGGATAGTAAATAGGTCGGTCGGTCATTTATATTGAGACAGTCGGTAACTAGAAGTAAGATAGAGTAGTCAGTAAAGCCTTACACTGAGCATCACACAGTTAACCAAGCACTAGTGACACTAACATCGATGGTCAGTAAACACCGAGCATCATAGTATACACCGAGAAGATTATACAGTGCTTACCGATGATCATAGAAAATGGCATAGTAATCAGAAATGGCACATTATTCTATGCAGACGGTTACAACAGATCATAAAATGGTTTACCAAGATCAAGGAGCATTTATTGTAAAAGATATTCATTAAATGCAATGATTATCTAGTTTATATTAGTTGATCTAGGTTATTTTGCACCGTAGATCTTAGGGTTATGATTATTTTTTGTAACCTAATTTTTGCTTAAGTGGCAAAATAGAACACTATATATTGTATATGTTCGCACCATTTTATGAGGTTGTTGAACTGATATATATGAATCATGGAGCACTTGAAGAAATTGCCTATCTTCAAGACAATCAGTTTACCGAGCAAAATAGAGTACAGAAGTTTTTAGATTGAGCAGAATCAGACAAGGCTACTGAGAAGAACAGAGCAGAGAACCATCATAGATAAGGTGATATTTTGATAAGCACTTATAGATCTATATCAAACAATTGAGTTGTCAACTAGCAGATAGTTTACCTATTACTTTCTAACAATTGTGATAGAGTTTTGATAAATCACTTAACAGAGTAGACTTAACAGTCTTTGTATAAATCTCTTAACCGAGTACACACTTCATATAGTGTTGTTAAATCCTATAACTAGGTAGATCTAGCTGATCTAATATGTTACTCCTAATAGGGTAAGATCACCAGAAGTGATCAAAACTTGTAGCCTTAACAGGCAAACCTTTTCTATCTATAGTAGTGAAGAATTTGTGGGTGTCATCCCCACCGCAATTTTTACCTTCTAACAAGGGTTTTTGCGTTACCAAAATACTTGTGTTATGTGATTTTCATATTGATTTCATGTTGTTTAGTTTCTTAAGTTAACTAGATGATTGATTTATGCAATTAGACTCAAGTTATTTTGATCGGTTATTATAGTATTAAGTTATATATCAGAAAGGTTGTTACAAGTAAAGTTTTGAAGGCACTGATTCACCCCTCCCCTCTCAGTACCTATCCCTCCTAATTTCAACAATTTCCCATTTCTCTCATCTTTTAGAATAAAACATTTGCTTCCAAAAATCCTGAAATAACTTACAGTAGGTTTGTGTCCAAACCATAGCTCATAGGGTGTCCAGTTGGTATCCTTCTTCAGTTGTACTTGATTAAGAACATATATAGCTATACTAACAGCTTCCCTTGAGTATTTCTAAGAAATATTCTTTTGCAGCATCATTGTTCTTGCACAGTCAATTATTGACCTATTCCTTCTTTCAGCAATCCCATTCTGCTGAGGTGTTCTCAGTGCAGAGACCTATCTTTTGATACCATGCTCATTACAGAAATTAGTAAATTCATCAGAGATAAGTTCACCTCCTCTATCAGATCTTAAGCATTTCAATTTTTTTCTAGACTCTTTTTCTACGTTTTCCTTATACCATTTAAACATCTTAAAAGCTTCAAAATTTTCTTTCAAGAACATAACAGTCATCAGTCTAGTATAGTCATCGACAAAAAGAATAATGTATCTATCACCATAATAACTCTGAGTTCTCATAGGACCACATAGGTCAGTATGAACCAACTCAAGTATCTTCTTTATTGAGTAGTCTTTTCTTTTAAAACTAGACTTAGTCATCTTACCTTTATGACATTCATGACACATGACATGATTATGTGTTGACAAGTTAGGCAGCCCTCTAACCTTTTTTTTCTTACTAATCTTGATCATGTTATGAAAATTTACATGGCATAACCTTTTATGCCACAACCATGCATCTTTATCCTTCATTATCAAACAAGAAGACTGATCAATATCAAGATAAAATAGATTACCTCTAGATTGAGTACCAGTTCTGACAAGTCTTCCTCTATTGTCATAGATCTTTACCTTTTTTCTCTCAAAAGAAAGTCGGTGGCCTATATTATTCAGCTATGCCACATTTATCAAATTATAGTTCAGTCCATCTACCTAATATGCATTTTCACATTTTCTCTTGTCATTAATCATCAGTGAACCTTTACCTCTTACCATACAAGGTGCATCATTGCCCATTCTCACTGATCCTCCATCGTATTCATCTAGTTGATCAAATTTCTCTAGATCACTGGTCATATGATGTGTATAGCCACTATCTATGATCCATGTATCATTTTTTCTTACTTTAGAGATCAGTGTTGTTTCTTCATGTTTCTCTTCTCCTTCTAAGTCATCTTTCATAGCAACAAAAACAAATTTTATGTCATCATCAAAATTAGATTCAGATTCAATATCTTTGGCTATGTAGCATACCTTATTCCCTTTGTTATTACTATCTCAGTTGTCTCTTTTGTTGTATCGGTAGCCTCTATTGACTCTTCTTCCATAGCTTCCATCAGATCATTCTTTAGATCTATCATCATCCTTCTTATGTTGATATGTAGCAGTGATGTGGCCAACTTCTTTACAATTAAAGCATGCCAAAGGTAGCTTACCTCTATACCTTCCTTTACCTTTGGGAAATCTTTTGGCCATAAGAGCTTCAAGCTCATCAAGCTCATCATCGGTGTTGCTATCACTGTCATTATTCTTGTTATTCCTACTACTAGATTTACCAATCTTCAAAGAAGTCATGAAAGAAGACTCAACAAAAGGTACAACACTATTGTCATAATTATTTAATTCAAAGGTTGTAAGCTTACAAATCAGTGTGTCAAGAGTAAGGTTGGATGTGGCTCTTGTTTCATGAATTGCAGAGATCCTGATTGCATAAACTGGCAGTAAGGTTCTAAGAATCTTGCTTATCATTGTTTCATCATCAATGACTCCATCTGATGCTCTAATAGCATGTACCACCTCTTTTAGTATGTTTGAGTATTGCACAATGTTCTCACCTTCCTTCATCTTCATATCATTGAATCTGCCTCTCAGGCTTTCAGCTCCAGTTCTTTTAACATTCAAATCTCCACTATATATTAGAGTCAGTTTGTCCCACATAGCTTTGGTAGTAGTGTATCCCTTAATGTCTTCAAACTCGACATTGGTATAGGCAACAACTAGTTCCATCATAGTAATATTGTGTTCATGCCTATCTTTCAGTTGATCAAGGGTTAGGGGACCAGGTGTCAGTTCAATGTAGCCATTCTCCATTAGTTCTAGTGCAGAATTCCCATTTCTAGATATGTGCAGCTTCATCTGGCTTTTCCATACTATGAAGTTATCTTTGTTCAGTCTTGGCACTTCCCCCTTATACATCTTGAGATCTTTGTGCTGAAGTCCTTAAAACTCTGTTCTAAGAAACCAAAGCTTTGATACCAATTGTTGTAAAAATTGAGAGGGGGGGTGAATCAGTTAAACACTTGTCCCAATTCCAGATGTATAATTAAAAATAATACTTCAACTTCTGCTACTCGGTAAACATAAAATACTTTCATTGTCTGTACTTTTACCAATTACCAGTCTAAAACTTATAGTAGTTACCAATCAAATCTAACATGTAATATGAAAAGTATGATAACAAACAAATATCACAATCAACACATAACACAAGAGATTTAACGTGGAAACCCTATGAAGGGAAAAACCACCTCAGACCGAAAACCCAAAAATGTTCACTCTTCTGAAGTGAGGTCAGTGAAGACCCAACCCTGTTAAAGGTTTACAAACACATTGTTAGGTGTGACCTTGTTAGAGGATTTTAGATTAGAAGTTATCATCCAACCAACAGTCACTCTGGGGTCGACAGGATAACAATGTTCATTCTATGAATGATACATAAAAAGACTTTCTCAGTCCACTCGGTTAAGAGATTTGACTGTGTACAATGGTTAAATATGTAACAGTAGATGATTTTCCTTAATACAACTTCAATTGCAGATTACAGATTAATATTCAACTCATAAAAATCCGTTTGATCAATATAACACTTTAGATTCAATACTATATCAACTTACTGTTTGTCGATAATTGCTCTCTATAGCTTGGTAATTGTTCTAAAACTCATTTCTTACTAACCAGTATGATCAGAATGTATGAATGCTTGTTCATGCGATTATCCTGTAGTATCTTCTTCTTCCGGTGTCTCTTCAACAATGAAACCAATGTCTTTTATATAGACGAGTAAATCATTTCTTCTTGTCCATCAGATTTTTCCCCTTAATCTCATTCATTGATTTTGTCACTTTGACCTTCTTCAGATGATGTTTCAATAACATGTTTCAATCTTCTCCATTAGATCTTCCTTGAATTATGTTAGTCGTCGATCTTCATAACAAACCTTATCTGTTACCTCAATTTCATACACTTTCCAGCTCATCAATCTGTCAGCTAAACTCATCATTTAATTCCTTTATGTTCTACTCGGTTAATAAAGAAATGTGTCGGTGAACACAACCTCAATTAACACTGTGCTCAATATACACTATGCTCCATTAGTGTATACTAAAATGCTTCATTTATCGACAACACTGCTTTGTGTATTTCAGCTCTATTCTTCATCATAGATGAATGTAACATAATAAAGTCAATATCACCAAGTCATATAATCATCAACAAGTTACTCAATGTATTCCTTATCCTCATTGAACATATACATCTTCCTCATGTAGATATTTCTGTTCTTCATCACTTTCACCTTTCTTCAGATGTTTCGGTATAGTAACTTAAAAGATAAGTGTTGTCAAGCTAGTTGACATCAATGACAACATAATACTAATTTAATCATCTTACATATCTAATCAGCAACTCCTTAGTGATCCTTAATCAAAGATTCTTCATTCAGGTTCTAAATTAGTTGTATTTCATCAGTATTATTTTCTAAGGACGTGATCATCAAATAATCATCAAGGACTTGTACATAGGATGGAACTAAGATTTTTTTTTGTTCATGCAAAAGGATACCTTGGCTATTTTGATGTTCAATATCATAAAACCATAGTCCACTTGCAATATAGAATCTGACAAAATTGGTATTCACACTCTCATGATTGGTTTCAATCAGTGATAGTCATACCAAAGGATTGGAAAGCAAAGAAAGATGTGATATACATATTCATATCATCATGATTGAACTAGTGATGGTTGTACTCAGTCAGGATTCCAAAAATTGATCAATGATGAATATAAGCTCCAAATTATTGAATAGTGATAGTTAGTTGCATACATCTTAGATTAAATACATTTAATGTATTTTTCCTTTCTTAGCCTAAAATTTAAATTGCAAGAGGAAAATAGAAAGGGGGTGTAGGGAAATAAAAAATCAAATGAGCATCAAAAACTATATGTGATCGAATGTGTTCGAACTCCAAAATCAAAAACAAAAGTGCATTTAATTAGTTCATGTGCATTTGTTAGATTCATTTTATCTTCCATCTATATAAAGATTTTTCCACCCTATAGTTCAATTAGATTATTTTCATTAAGGTGTAGTCATTTTAATCTAAGTTCTTTCCATATAGTTTAAATCATCTTCATAACATTAATTGCATTAAGTTGCATTCATTTTTTAAATCAATTTCATTAAGTTCATTTCATTAGATTGCATTCAATTTAAAAATCATCTCATTTAGTGTGCATCTATTAAAAACATTCATTAATATCAATCCATTAGGTACATATCACTTAGATCATTTGGTATCATAACATTATCATTAAGACATCACATTTAACATGTAGAATCATTAATCATAAATATCCATAATCATTATTCATTACATCGTATAAAGTCCATCACATTTTACATCTCATTTACATAAATCCATCCATTACATCCATATATCAATTAACATCATTAGATCACATCTTATTTACATTATCCATATAACACATCTATATATCATTGCATCCATAAAACACAAAAAAACATTAAAATCACATTGCATCCATTCATCTATTCTATGCCATACATAAGACAACCATTTAAGCATAAATAGAACATGTGCATCTATCATAAACTGCATTCTAAAAATTAAAAAAAACAAAGCATATAGGAGATAGAATCATATAGATCTACATATCATAGTAAAACACCCAAAAAATGAGATCCAACACATGATGACATCACATAAAAGTAAATCTATCAAACTAGGAAACAAAGTCAAGGGTATCATAATCATAAATCAAATTGATCATCAAGTCTATGATATCAACAATACAACATTTGGAAATCAAAGTCCATCAAAGTATCAACAAGTAACAAGTATCAATGTATAAAGTACATCAACTGATTAAAAGAATACAACAGAGTCCAATGTATCGATATTAAAAATGAGATAATATACATCATGAAGGAATAAAGAATATATATCAGTATCATCTCAAGTCAACCAACTGAACCACTAGCACCACTAGAACCACCAGCAACATCAGGACCATGACCAATATTAGGAGGATGACTCAAACTAGCCTATAACCCATACTGACTCATAGCATCCATGAATTCTTGCATCACACCATTGAGCTGCCTAACCTCCTATCTAATCTTAGAAACATCTGACTGTAAAGCTCAAACCTCTGGTGCAACTATCAGAGCCTTTGAACTAGGTACCTATGGAGAAGGAGTTTGAGGTGGAGGCATGGATGAAGATGGCATGGAAGAAGATGGAATAGATAGTGATGGAATGAAAGATGAAGAAGATGGACAAGATGAAGAAGATGGAAAGAAGAGGAACTAGGAGCCTGTGTTGGACGAGCCTATACCAGTTGGCCCTCTGCCTGATCTAATAATACATGTGCTACCTTAGCATCCATTGGTCATTGATGCCTAGCTCTACGATGGTCTTGTCTACCTACTAGATCTCTAGAAACCTAATGTAGCACCTATCCATACCTCGAAACCTCATCTGAACACCACCGCCACCTCTAGGAGGAATGGGAGAAACATAAATAACTAGCATTATGAATCTACCTTCTCTAACTGCTCGATGATCTGGTCATCCCTAATGAGCTCATATCCTACCTCCACCCCTACCACCATCACCACCATCCCTACTATCATCACCACCATTGTCATAAAACTCCTCATCAATACTTGGAATCCTCTCTACAGGATCTGTAAACCTCAAAGACAGGTTCTGAGTGAACCATTTGGCATAATAATCTATCATCCGAACATCAATAATCAAAGATCTCATATCCTAGGGGAGATGCCCCAGATCCTCAATCTCCTGACAGGTTGTCCTAAAATCAACACATGGACCCCATAATGCTCTCTCTACCTAAACCCAGGTGTACATCGCAACACCTTGAGGTATACCCTGTAAACGGCCATACTTCCACAACACTTGATGGAAGAAAAAGCTCTCAATAATATGAGATGATTGTCTTATCATATATTAGGGAGAGAACATGAAAGGAAGCTCTGAATCATCCTCAAGCCATGGCTCACATCCAAGATATGGCCACCAGACAACCTAATCAATATCATCTATGAAACAGCTAGTAATCAACCTTGCCCATATGGGACTACACAACCATACCCTTATATATCCAAGAAAATGGCCATCCTGAATCTCAGTGATGCGCTATAATTGGTCTCGTCACTAGGAGATGCTCCCATGTCCAAAGTTGAAGAAGAATAGCTCTTGCACAAGGACTGGAGGAACGTCTATACATTACTATATGAAACTCGAGATAGAGTTGCACTAGAACAAAAGATCCCCAATCAAACCATTGGGGCTAGGCCATCAAGTCCTCTAGAATAGGACCCCAACCAACTGCAAATCTATGACCTCACCAATCTGGTACAAGGAATCTTTCAATCAAGGCACCCAAAACTGCTAGAAAAATTGGGAAAGAATGGAACTAAGACCACTGAATGTGATCATCACCAATGGTAGGATCCTTGAAGACCTGATGACACACGACACCATCATACACTTGATCATAGAAAACCAAATCTCCTCAAGTTGGAATACGCAAGAGCCGGTAGACATCCTAAGGGGTGATCGTCATATCATTCATTGGTAAGTGGAATGTATTATGGTCTGAGTGCCACCTCTCAGCCATAGCAATAATCAATCCCTGATTCACTCAAAATCAAGGTAGAACTAGAAGGAAAGATAATCCACATTGGTTGATTTGTCTCTGATCCACACCGCTCAAATCATTGATCATACTAAAAGGCAACGAATAAAAACCATGAACACCCACTAACTTGAGCACTGTCTACAAAAAGAAAGTTGAATCACATCAGTGTCAAAATTAGTTATCTTTTTAATTATCCAAAGTTAATCAAACATTACAAAACATCATACTACAACCAATTTTCTTGATTCTATTCAGAGAGGACAAAAAATTTGTCATCATCCATCATCTAAATCAAGATTGACAATCAAACATTCAAATCAAAATTGACTAAAAAATGACATCATATAACTTGTTACCAAATCAAGTTTATTACCTATGCCAATCAACTGATCGATGATACTGAGCAAATCAAAAAACTGACTAAGGCATTTAAAAATTTTCCTACCTGGGTAAAAGCGTTGTTTAATGGCTTAAACATGCTAAAATAAAAAAGTGCTATTTAAAAGTTTAAAAGCACCATCAAATTTATCAAACACGTTGTTTGAAGGATATGTGCTAAAAATTTTCAAATTTTCTATTATAAAATTTGAACGTGCCAGTAAAAATGTCAAAAGCACAGCGAAATTCAAACGCGCTAAAGTAAAAAAAAGTGAAATAAACCCTAGATCCTACATGTAAACGTGCTATTCCACAATGCAAATGCATTATTTTAATGCACGAAAGTGCTAAAAAACTTTCAAATGTGCTAATAAAATGCTTAAAAGAACTATTTCAAAAAAGAAAAGAAAAAAAAGAGGGTTTTCCTATGAAAAATTTAATTTTTTTGAAATTTAAAGCATGAAATTGAAAACAGAGAGGACTTGACACTTATCGGAGGTCCGTGCGTCACTAGCTGCTGAAACTGTCACCCACACTCGAACCTATGCTCACAAATCAGAATCACCATTGTGAAAACCTTGGAGGAGTCAGAGTAAAAAGTCAAAAGTCAAAAGTGAAAATGAATAGTGAAAATGACTTTTTACCCCTTTAAATAGACCTTTTTAACCCAAAAAGGGCATCTTTGACCAGAAAATGCCCGGGAACCAAAATTTTTCATCAAATCTACCAAATCAGGGGCATGTGTCATCACACGAATGCAAAATCATTATCAGAAATAAAATCAAAATTCATTTATAATTTGACCTAATCAACACAAATTGACCTAAATCGTCAAACTTTTTCAAACAATGATCAAATTTCATTTCATTTGCACATACACTTGAATGATTAGGAACAATAGCAACATCATCGAATCAGGCGCATGACCATCAAATCAGAGCGTAATATTTTATTAGGAATTTTTTTGATAATCAATCAAAAGGGGCATCAAACATTATGTCATGCCCATATTTCTACGAGCAAAACACACCAACTATTTTTATTTTTTTAAGGTTAAAAGTTTAAGTTTAAGGTTAACAGTTGACTTAAGTTGAATGGTTGAAACTGAGAGGGTGTTCGCTAAATTTGATTGAGGGGTTATCGTTAATGATCACCCTTTGCATATTAAAATGTCTAACAATTTCTAGGTTTAACTAGCAAGTTTTAGTTTCATTCCAATTGAATATTCATACTTGATATCGCAAGTGCATTAATTAATGGGTTAAAATCTTTAGCTCAATTGGCCACTTGAGTGTTGCATAACAAAAGTTTGTGAATGAGTTTGAATATACGGATCTAAATTTACATTCATTCTTAGGTGATGTTTACTAGGTTTCATAGAGGATTCAAAATAACATGAGGACACTATAAGTCCTAGTATGATTATCTTCTATAGAAGGATCAATTTTATATATTAGTTGATTAATTCTACTTGATCAAGTAAAAAGAATTCCCAATAAATTAAATTACATATTCAAGGTAAACTAATTATACTAATGAATATAAAATAATGATAGAATTAATAACCAAATTTAAACCTAACTAAACAAATCATTTCAATATAGTAACCAAATCATATATGAATTTTATACGTGTTAAGTTCATATACATGTTAAATGAATTTAATTAACTAAATGTTCGGTCATCTTGGAAAACCAACTATTGGATGGGTCATTTGGTCAACTAAAGGTTGTCCTATGGTGAAAAATGACCCTTACCCATAGGTATACCAAGTGGGCTAACTAAAAATGGCCTAAACACTCCCCTAGGCACCTTTTTAACCCCCCAAAAGTCCATGTTAAGTTCAAATTCGAAATTCTTGAGTTGACACTACCTAAAGCTCCCTAACCAAGGAATTTTCACATGGGGATCCTCATGGTACTATCCTAGGTTTATGGGCATCCAATCCTCAAGTGGACATGTCATGGCCACAAGTACACATACAATTGTCAAGTGACACAACAAGAATGACACATCACAAGCCATGTGGCATATCCACTTGGGCATTCTCAAAAATAATTAACATTACACTATAAAATTATTAATTAGATACACACATGCACATAACATTCATAAATAAAATACTTTACAATGAGGTTTTATCTCTTATTAGATGCAACCTTGGATAACAAAATTAACATGAGTCTATGCTTTGGTTCCCTTAATTTACCATGGTCTAATTCCCTGCACACTAAAATCCAACATCAGTAGTCTAAGGAAATATACATGTAAATTCATAACATTTATGATCAAGATAATTTCATTCACAATATCCTTAATTAAATCATAATTCACATGGAATAATCATTCATCTATAACATATATACAACTCATCATGAAATATACAATTCATCACTAAATTAAGCTTGTAACATAATCATTGCATATATAATTCAATTGCAAATTAAATATCATCATGACATTATAATCATTCATAAAACCAAATTAATCTCACAAGTAGAATCCATAATGATATCACAGTAGTCATCAAAATAAACATAACATAATGTACATCTAACCTCTATGGTGATAAAATCCATAATATAAAGTGTCAGAAATCCATAAAGCATCAAAATATAACATCAAATAAGTCTATCTCAAATGTAGAAACTGAAAGACTATGACGGACTTAGGGTGAGGCCTCACATCCTCCCCCCCTAGGCATGAAATTTCTCCTAGAGTTCATAAAACATATGGGGGTACTATACTCTCATCTACACTGCATCCTCCCATGATGTTGTTCCTCCTCATAGCAATCCCACTGGACCCTAACCTGGTCCAGCTCTCAGCCTCAAAGAGCTAGCGTCCGGCGCACCAAAATGTGAATGGGCTCCAAAGCTAACTGGTCATTTAACTCCACATGAAAGGTATCCAAATCTATGATGTGTGACTCATCAAAAGTATACTTCCTCAATACTGACACATGAAAGACATCGTGGATGAGTGATAGGATAGGTGGCAAAGCAAGACAATAAGAGACAAGACCTATGCGCTCAAGAATCTCAAAAGGACCCACAAATCTGGGTTCAAGCTTAGAGCCCCTTCCAAAATGGATTGGACTCTTATGAGGTTGCACTCTTAGAAAGACTCTATCCCCAACCTGATAACTACGATCTTCCCTCTTAGTGTCTCCATACTTTTTCTATCTTCTTGTACCTGTGTGTGATGAAATAGGGACCTCAAATCCAACTACACACGCAACATGGTCATTACTCACATGATCAAATTATGAGAGAGAGTATGAATTACTCAATTTGAAATTCATGGTGATGCAACCTATTGCCTCCTATGTAGAAGGGGTGTTTAATTACTCTTAGAATGAGAGCCAACAACCATAACACTAGTTCTACAATGGAGGATTTTCAAAAATCTATAAATGACAAGCAAAATTGAAATTAAGCTAAATGAATGCAATTTAATCTAAGAATGAAGGTGCAATTATACTAAAAACTTGAAAGAAATATGGAGAATGCAAATTATTCTAAGAGCTTGAAAGAAATAGAGATTAAACTATGAGCATATAAGCAAATTAATCTAAAATGAGATGCAATATTAAGCTAAATGAGAAATCAAGCTAATTGCAATAAAGCCTTGAAAATATCAAATTGAATCTAAAATTCACTATAGTTTAATTACTCTCAACAATTGCCTCCTCTCAATGAAGGAAATAGGTTCATCAAATAAGCAAGCCCAGGAAGAGAATGAAGAGGTTCTTGATTCGAAACTCCTAACTCTTCATTTCCATTTGAGACAAAAATGCATGAATTACTTAATTAAAAGAATGGAAAATGCCACATGGGTGACCTTTCGAATATCTTGAATTATTAATTCAAAAAGGAGTGTCCATTCGAATAACAAGTAATTATTAATTCATTTTTATGGGTAATTAGCCAAAGGGGGTAGATTTAATTTAATTCTAAGCACTTAGGACTTTAGGATTAAATTAATTTATCACAGGCGTAATTTAGCTAATTAAAGTCAAGGACTTTAGGAATTAATTTTGATATATTTGATTAATGCAATTTATGGTCTTTGCAATTGACATCAAGTCAAATCAAGTTAGGTAGGAGAGAGAAAATTGCCTAGGGAACTAGGACTTTGAAGATGTAAAATTGAAGATAATGCACCAAAATTGATTGAATTTAATAGGTGCCAATTTTGGGGTATTACATTTGCCCCTCTTTGAATTGATGTGCGAACAGTGCGTTGATTCAAAGAATAGTCTGAAGTGACAGATGAATAGATCAAAGCATGATTTTCTGAAGTCTAAGTTAGATTGTGAAGACAACGGTCTTGAGAAAAGATGAGAATCGGGGTTAGATTTCCCCAATGCCCAAAATAAGATCAGATGTAGAGCTAGGACTATCTCCAAAATCAGGGTTAGATTTCCCTAATACGAAGCTTAGCCCTCTAAGATCTAGGTTAGATTGCCCAAATAACAGTCTAAAAGAGATTTCAAGAGCTATCCCCAGAACGAAGATTGACTCCTAGGAATTAGGGTTAGATTGCCCCAATACCCAGTAGATTTCGAGAACCATCTCCAGAATGAAGCTTGATCCTCAAGGATCTGAGTTAGATTGCTTAGATACTTGAAAGATAGATAACCAGATAACAAGATGTGAGGTTTGAAGATGCCCCTAGCAATGAGAACTGATGATTCAGATCAGACTGATTCAAGAATTGATTCGACAAGATTCAAATGATGCAATCATCCTGCCCCCTCGAGAGCAAAATCGAAAGATGAAATGTCAGAAGGATGATAGACACCAAGAGATTGAAGAGAAAAGAAATTTTGACAAGATTCGCAAAGCTGCAGAAGCAAATCAGAGGGAAACAGGGGTCCTGTTGACCAAGTTTGACCATGGTTAACCATGGTTGACCACATTTGACTAGATTTGACTCTGATGAAAAGAGAAAAGATCTTGAGAACATGATGCAAAGATGAGGATCTAGCAGGAAGATGATGCCAGAAGCCTGACTGCACAAGCGTATGATCCCAAAGGATCCCAGAATTTAAAACATGATTTTGAGATATCTAGAGATGTCAAATTTTGATTTTGATCCTAAAAACTTGTGCAATCATGATGAAACCAGGACAAAAGATGAGAACCTTTGATGAACAGAAAGCAATCAAGAGAGTAACAAGAAAATGCTCCAAATGCAAGCCTAGAATGAACAGATGCAAACCCTAGGACTTAGTTGTTGGACTCATCATATTTATCATCATCAAGTTCATTGAGGCACGGGGTGATCACAAGATGCCATACAATCCTCACTAACATTGCAATCATGAGAATATGAATATGACATAAGTCTTAGATTTGTCAGAATGAGATGTAAGCATTAAGGCACAAGAAGCCAAAATGACCTGAACACCTATTCCTTTTAATTTAGCAAGTTAACATAAGCATCAAAGAACATTTTCTAGAATGACCTGAATGTTTCTTGTGAACAAACACACCAAACATGTGAGAGATCCTTCTTTTTCCAAAGAGTGCTCGCAGTGACACCTACGTTCACTTAGCAAGATGAGCAGTAGCGATTTCACATGTAGCAAAAAGAAGTCACTCAAAAATAGACAAGGAGAAGAACCAACCTCACTAAGGTGTCCATATAAAAGGAGTCAAGGTACGCATGGCCATCCAATATGAGATGAAGGCTCTTATAGATGGACACCTCTCTTATGTAGATTCATTGGATCATTGGAACTAAACCAGAAAATAGAAAGCAAAGAAAAGATCATGCCCCCAGTCTTTGCATTTCTTAGTCAAGAAAGACATCTTAGATTCGCTCGAGGGGAAATGATAAAGCAAACAAACAAACAAGCAAAAGAAAAGTTCAGCACACTGTGAAGGAACATGCAAAGAGTTTTAGTTTCTATTTATGTTTGTGTTCAAGCAAATGGAAGTCAAATTGGAAGCAAACAACATTCGAAGTCTCAACGGGATAGCGACAGCAGGAAGACGCAGTGGAAAACCACTGGTGACCATCGTGAGAGACAAAGTCTCAAGAAGATATCAAAGCATGAACCAAGTATTAGCAGGCGAACACAGTGAGGACCACTAGTGACCAATACAAGGAAGATTCTCAAAAGAGAGAATAAAACACGAGTGAAACATCAGTAGGTAGATGCAGTGAGAACCATTAGTGACTAATATAAGAAAGAGATCCCAAAAGAGAGAGGTCAAATGAAAGCTAGATATCAGTAGGTAGGCACAGTGAAAACCATTGGTGACTGATACATAAGAGATCCTCAAGGAGAGAGATCTCAAAAGTAGTTAGGCATCAGTAGGCAGACATAGCGCAAAATGCTGGTGACTGATGCAAGAATGAATCTTCTGAAAGTGATAGGACAATGCCCCCTAGACCAGGGAGATGCCCCCAAGTATGACCAGTTCCAATCCATGAAGAGTCAAGGAAAATCTTGAAGATAATTGAAGGCAAGCACATGAGCTAGCAAACCAAAGCAAGAAACAAACTAAAGCAGGAAAGTGGGAAAGCAAACTAAAGCAAGAAAGCAAGGAAACTAAAGCAGGAAACTAAGAGCCAAGCAATGCTAAGATGAGATGTAACTTCAGGAAACAAGAGGTGCCTATTTACCAGGTTTTCACCATCTTGGAAGAGATTCTATTTTTGCTACCATGATGCCTATTTACCAGGTTTTCATCAATGGCACATTTTTCTCTTTTTCAATTTTTATGTTCTTTTCTCTTTTTTTGATTTTTTTGTATTTTTTGAATATTTCATTTTTTTGTATTTTTGATCTTTTGATTTTTTTTTTGTATTTTTCACATTTTCTATTTTTTTGAGTATTATCAAGGTGCCTGTTTACTAGGTTTTCACTAGGATAATAGGTACATCAAAGTGCCTGTTTGCTAGGTTTTCACTAAGATCATTTTTTCAGGACATTTTGCAATTTTTAGGATTTTTTCAGGACCAATAAATATGTACATGAGCATGCCAAGAATGTCTCAACTATAGAATTTCTTTAGATGAAGAGCATTGATAGGCTCTTTGAGTTGTTCTCCTTCAGTAGGAATCTCTGGAAACACAGTCATTTGTAGTAGTAGTCAGCTAAGAAGTTGCAGAATCAGAACCAGATGTTGTAGTAGTAACAAGAGAGCCAACTAGTAGTGTCCAACCATCAAGAGATCCATAGTCAAGGAAAGATCACTTAAGTGAGACCTGCAAATATCCCCATGGACACATCTTAACTCTTTGTCAAATTTCCCACACTCTAAATGCTTAGGAAGAGTACATTCTAGATTTTTCTTAGTCATGTCATTAGCAATAAGGAGATACTGATATGCACTTTGGGAAAAGGAAAGATGGAGTGAAGGGTATAAAGTATGAGAGGCAAGGGTGATGGAATGGAGGGAAACATGAGAATTTTGGAAGCTCGAATGGAAACTTTGATTTTCCTTTTTTTTTGGAATCCACATAGCTTTTTGAACTTTTCTTCTTTATGTTGAGGTGCTTTTGATGACAATGCTTGTAATATGGATTTCGAGATCCATTTTTTTTTCTTTTCATTGTCTTCTTCTCTTTGAGGACCTTTGTAGTCTTTTGGACACCTCTGTTTCTTTTTTTTCTTTTTTAGTCACATGTCAATTAAATGGGACATGGTGACCTTGAGATATAAGTGGATTTTTATTATTTTTGCTTTTATGTTGTACATCCAAGTTACTTCCAAAAGACTCAAGAGTTGTGGATGAAAGAGGCTTATATGACTGGTTTAGGTGGAGAGATGGAAATGGAAGTGGATGAGCCACTTTTCTGGGAGATAAAGGGGGAAGAAAAGTTGATGGGATGGGCTCAAGTGCAAATATATCAATATCATCCTCATCATTCATGAATGAATCAGATAGATCAAGAAAGTAATCTTCCATAGAATGTTTTCGATTGTGAGTTATCCTAGCAGAGTCAGACAAGTTTGGAGGAATATTATGTAAGCCTAACCAAAATAACCTATTCTAAAATTTAGGTCCCCTTTCAGGAGGAAATAATATGTGAATTAGAGCCATTTCAGTTCTAGATCTACCAAGTTTCCATGAGACTATAACAGGATGGGGTCTTACATACCCATGATTTGCTAGAGCAATAGAAGTATAGCTTGGAGTAGATGGTCTAGGAGCCATAGGAATTATCTCCATGGGAGGGTGTAAAGGATCATCATTAGTTTCTTGATTTGGAGGATTAGAACTTTCTCCTCTTTCAGAGTTGGCAGTAGTAGCATCTTTGTGTACAACATCAACTAATATTTTTGTAGTAGCATCTGATATAGAGTCCCATTCATGTTCCTTTGAGTTTATTTCACTATGATAATGTTGTTTGATGTAATCAGCTAGAGACATAGTAGGCAAAAGATTTTCTTCATTGCTATCATCAATCACAGGAGGTGTTTCTTCAGTAGTAGTATCTTTCTTAGTAGCAAAAATGTCAGAGTAATCTAGAATAGGCATACCCTGTGGCATACCCAAGATAAGGGAGACATCAGATAGTTTCTCCCATTCAGTGTGTGTATCATCAGAGTTAGCAGAAGTAGAAGTATGTTCATTAAAGTGTATAAAATCCTCCTGGTGAGGACCAGGATCATGTTCTTGATGTACTTGAGAGGGTAGATAAGACTATTCTCGGTAATTTGAATCAGAATGTTGAATATTCAAGGGTCCTTCATGTGTCATAGACTGGATCTATGGTTCTTCATTATTTGAATCCTTGCATGAGAGAAAGCTATAGCTAGGTCGATGAAGCTCATGGCCCTGATAGCCAATACCAAATCTATCTTCAGAGGATTCTTCACAGGAACATGGAGATAGAGGAAGAGTTGTTAATGACAAGATGGACTCAATCTGGTATTCCCCCATGCCTATATCTTTGATCTTTAGGGACTTTTCTATCTCTTTGAGTTTAGCATCATAAGATTCTATAAATTCCCCATTGGTCAGAACGAAGCTATTACCAGATTTTGTGAGCATTTTTCAAGTGAGCAGGGGAGCATTATGCAGATGGCTCAGGGAATGATCACCTTCTTTAGAGAAGGGCAAGTGATGAGGTGAGGTCGAATGACCCACCATAGATTGAAACTGATCAAGATCGAGATCTTTGGGAACATTTGCCTCAATGAGGGCTTTATCCATAGATAGTTTTGGTCCAGCTATCGAAGGCTCAGGACCTTTGAGCACGATCTTCACATGAGATTGAGGGATAGCATTTGCACAAGCTGGAGACTATGTGGAGTTACAAGAGGGAGGTGTGGGGCCTCACAAGACAAATGGAGCTTTGGGTTTAGGAGCATCCTCACTCCTCAGAGAAATGATCATGTCATAGCATTCAACATCAACAGGTTCAATCTCATTGGTGACAATGTTGCTAGTATCATACATATAGTTGACCACATCGTTGGTACCTTTAGACTTGGATAATTCACTTTTTCCATGAGGAGGAAAGGAGTCTTTAAATTATTGATGATCTGAATTCCTATTATGGTTCTGCACCAAAGGCCTATAAACCACATCAAGTGGTTCTCCCAAGGAAGTGGAGTCACGCTTGGGTTGAGAGATCCAAGGTTTGTTTTTGGCAAATTTGGAAGGTGGTTGAGTTTTTGTCATAGTGGTCTCAATGGTCTTCACCACTTGTATATTAGAGCTGAGATTAAAGATTAACTTGGAGGGTCTTGGCATCATATTGTCAACAACCCCATCATTCATAATATCTATGTTTTTGTTGACAATCTTACCCTTATCCTTGTTTAAGGGAGAAGGTCCTTGCTTGTTGTCTTTGTTCAAAGTCAATCCTCCCTTCATGACCATAAATGCTTCTATCCTCATAGCTCACCTAATCATATTGTCAAAAGTGAGGGGACCTTGTAATCGTACTTGGTATCCAAAATTTGGGACAAGATTGTCAAAGAAGATATCGAGCTTTTCAGACTCGGGTAATTCATGTGGATACTTTGTGCATAGTTGTCTCCATCTCTGGAGAAATGTTAGGAGAGGCACCCCTTGTCACTGTTTCAAATTGCAAAGGTCCTAAATGTTGACTGGATATTGAATATTGTGGGATTGATCATAACTCTTGTCATTTTGAGACTGACCATGACCTTGGTCATTTGGAGATTGCTCAGGACTATCACTAAATTTAACTCCCCCTAGGAAGTGGAATGGATCTCCCATCTTGTTGGTAGTATTCTGAGAGATCATGAAAGTAAGATCAAAAGAGTTGATAGGTTCGATTCTAGAAAGTGACCCTTTAGAGCCTTGTTGGTGTTAAAACAATGGGTTATAATATTCTTGAAATAATAAGTCAGACTGTATCTAAAACAATGGATTATAATATTCTTGGAATGAGGAGGAATGTGAGGATCCCTCACAACACTCAGATTTCATAACAGATTCAGGATGATCTATTTCTTGATTAGGAGGTTCGCTTCTACCTTGATCAATATTCTGAATGGGATAAGTCTTGCCACTTCTAGTCATGATAGTCATAGATGAAGATGAAATGAGGGAGGGCTCGGAATAATGCTAGACTCTATCTCTAAGAGCAACGCAAAGGAGATAAATGGCTAGAACAGCCAAGATGCAAGATGGATCTGGTATGAATTGTCAAAAGAGGATGGCTAGAATAGCTAAGATAAGAGTATCACAACATGAGATACAAAAAGCATAAAGAGATAAGGTAAACCAATGAGAGATGACATGATTCAAAGTGAAGATCAATCGATTCCTAGCTTGAGACAACTAGTTTCTAACCGAAAATGATAGGAAAGAAAAAAAATAGACCTCAGATAAAAGGCAGATCAGATAAAAAGTCAAGCAGTCAATGGCAAACAAGTCTCTATTTTGGAAAACTGGGCTATAATCCTGCACGAGAAAGTACTAGGTTGCGCGAGAGAATGCAGACCTTCACGCGAGAAAACAATGTCTCGTGTGAGAAAGTGCTCTGAAGGTGAAATCTCGCGTGAGAAAAGTACAAAATCTGACAATCTGATACAGTTTTCAAGGTTTGAGTTGAATTTTGAAGTACAGTCTGAACTGATGTCTTACAGAAAATCTAGTTTCCTGAGAGGTTTGAAGAACAGTTTAGTCAACAATCTCGTTTTGGGATTTCAATCACTCGTTTAAAGACACAAAGGTTAGAATCAAGCAGTTGTGATACAAGAAGTAGTCATTAACAGACCTATCAAGGACAAAGCAACTTGATAGCATCAGGGGAGTCTTTGTTTGATAATGATTGGACAATGTTTAAGACTCAATAACAAACACATAGCTTAGTCCTACAAAGAAAATGGTGAGAAGCCAAAACCTTTTCCCCATTGCTTGAACACATACATGCACCTCACACAGTCGTGTCACCCCCTAGAGGGTACCCATATTTTTGGTGTTTCCAAGGACTCGACGGTGTACATTTGAAGGCTACCCTTGAAGTAGGGGCCAGCATCGCAACCACCTCCAAACATCCAAGTGTATGCCTATGATGGGAATCTATGGGAGAGATTCTTCCCCCTCCCTACGCAAAGATTATGACTCCTTTCAGAGGTGAACCGGGTAGGCCACTAGCAAATGGGAGGTTTCAATAGGCTTTCATTCATGGTAACCTTTGGTTCCCCTGATACAGGGTTGAGGCCTCGCAGCCACACCAACACCCGAAATTCATACACCCCTGCAAGCAGGGCTAGGAGCGGCGCCGCTCAGTATAACAGACAGAGCCTTCTCAAGATGATAGTCAAAGTCTTGAGAAGGAAGCTAACATGGTTTTGGAGTCTTTAGACTCAAAAAAATTTTCTTTATTAAAGTGAGGTGGAATCACTGATGAAAGGTGCGTACTCACTTGGGTCATTCCTAGAGGTTCAACTTCCGGCAGGCCCTCTAAAGGTGACACTAGACTTGGTTTAGATTCGGGGGTCAGATTTTCTGATTCTCCCAAAGGGAGAAGAGAATACTTCTCTATCCTATTTCCTCGCCCAAACACATTAAGAAGATTCATCACTGAGTTAGCTTCACTCCACCTCCACATGCTTTTGGGTTTCTGGTTGTCTCAAAGAGAGAAGAGCATAATCCCCTTGCGAGTAGAAGTGCTAAAGATTCACTACCTTGCTCCGCTTCCTGAAGATTTTTTCATATTAGTAAGATCATTAGGATTTTGGGTTCATTCATGATCATCACCTCCATGTAATGAAGAGCCAAATTCCCTACTCACTATCAAAATCCTCAAGAAATTTTAACAGAGCCCTATTTAAAACTATGTGAATGAAAGCAGGAAATAAACACAATGTTTTAGCAATTCTTCGACTATCGTCCTGCAATCAAACCATTAGCATGTTTCAAGTTCTTTGACAAATTTCTTGCAGAAAACTATTATGCTGTGAAAATAATAGAGAAATAATAAGCACCAGCAAATAGGAAACTGTTAGAAATTCAAAATTGGAAAAACTGAAACTGACAAATCTGAAGCACTGTACTACAATCTCAAGTGAGGAAGTACTCCACAGCATGTGAGAAAGTGTAGGATGCCATGTGAAGGTGCAAAAGCTCACACGAAGAAGTGATACAAGGAGCAAAATCTCATGCGAGACACTCTGGATTCTCACGCGGGGATCCGTACACAAGCAGTACGAACGTACGATAGAGTTTAAATTTCTTGTCACAAAAAAAAAATGAGAATGAGGCTAGAGATCAGATTTTCTACCCCACGATGGGTGCCAAAATGTGTGTGATGAAATAGGGACCTTGAATCCAACTACACACACAACATGGTCATTACTCACATGATCAAATTACGAGAGAGACTATGAATTACTCAATCTAAAATTCATGGTGATGCAACCTATTGCCTCCTATGTAGAAGGGGTGTTTAATTACTCTCAGAATGAGAGCCAACAACCATAAGACTAGTTCTACAATGGAGGATTTTCAAAAAGCTATAAATGACAAGAAAAACTAAAATTAAGCTAAATGAATGCAATTTAATCTAAGAATGAAGGTGCAATTATACTAAAAACTTGAAAGAAATATGGAGAACATAGATTATTCTAAGAGCTTGAAAGAAATAGAGATTAAACTATGAGCATATAAGCAAATTAATCTAAAATGAGATGCAATATTAAACTAAATGAGAAATCAAGCTAATTGCAATAAAGCCTTGAAAATATCAAATTGAATGTAAAATTCACTATAGTTTAATTACTCTCAACAATTTCCTCCTCTCAATGAAGGAAATAGGTTCATTAAATAAGCAAGCTCGGGAAGAGAATGAAGAGGTTCTTGATTCGAAACTCCTGACTCTTCATTTCCATTTGAGATAAAAATGCATGAATTACTAAATTAAAAGAATGGAAAATGCCACACTGGTGACCTTTTGAATATCTTGAATTATTAATTCAAAAAGGAGTGTCCATTTGAATAATAAGTAATTATTAATTCCTTTTTATGGGTAATTAGCCAAAGGGGGTAGATTTAATTTAATTCTAAGCACTTAGGACTTTAGGATTAAATTAATTTATCATAGGGGTAATTTAGCTAATTAAAGTCAAGGACTTTAGGAATTAATTTTGATATATTTTATTAATGCAATTTATGGTCTTTGCAATTGACATCAAGTCAAATCAAGTCAGGTAGGAGAGAGAAAATTGCCTAGGGAACTAGGACTTTGAAGATGTAAAATTGAAGATAATGCACCAAAATTGATTGAATTTAATAGGTGCCAATTTTGGGGTATTACAGTACCTCCTTCAGATGTTGTATAATCAAAGTCACCTGCTACTCCAACTCATACACTAACTCAAGACCTAAAGAAACTCTATCCTCAATGTGGTCCCAACTCAATGGTGTCCTACATGGTTTTCCATATAATGCCTAATAGGGAGGCATACCTAGAGAAGTGTGATGCCCATTATTGTAGGAAAACTCAACCAAATGAAGGTACTCCTCCCACCTAGTCTGATGATCCCTGACATACATGTGGAGCATATCCTCCAACACCTGATTTACCCTCTTTGTCTGACCATCGATCTCTAGGTGATAAGCTTTGCTAAAATTGAGATTAGTTCCCAAGGGTGTCTGTAATCCTCTCCAAAAGGATGATGTGAAGAGAGAATCTCAATCAAAAATAATCTTACGAGGTATGCCATGAAGTCTAACAATATCCTACAAGAAAACCTATGCTACTGTTGGGGTTGTAAGCCCGAATGGGTGAAAAGTTAGCTACTTTGGTCAGCTTGTCAACTATCACCATGATGGCATCATGGCGTCGAGATGACATAGAGAGACCAATGATGAAGTCCATGGAAATAACATCCCACTTCCACTCTGGTATCTCATGAGGCTGAAGCAAACCACCAGGGTGATGATGCTCTACCTTAACCCTCTAACACTCAGGACATCATGCCACTATCTTAGCTATGTTCTATCTCATCCCTTGCCAATGTTATAACTTCCTCAAATCTGCATACATCTTCCTGACTCTGGGATGCGCTACATAAGGGGCTTTATGAGCCTCTAACATGATGAACACTCACAAATCTTTGGAGGAAGGGACATAGATGCATCCTCTATGGCATAAAAGCCCATCAAAATCTAGAGAATATCCTAAATACTTACCCTCAAGGGTACTCTGAGACCGAATAATCTGACTGACCTCTACATCCCAAACATTCTCATGCAAGTGATGTAATATCTGATCTCCCAATTTTGTTCCTGATGTCATACAGTAGGCCCAACGATGTCTCCTACTCACAGCATTAGCCACCACATTCTCTTTCTCATTGATGTAGTGGACATCAAAATCATACTCACATAGGAATTACATCCACCTACCCTGATGTGCATTCAACTTCAGTTGAGTGAACATATACTGGAACCTTTGATGATCTGAATGGAGCTCAAACTGATGAACCAAAAGGAAATTTCACCATGTCACTAATGCATGAACCACTATAGCTAACTCAAGGTCATGAGTGGGGTAATTAAGTTCATAAGTCTTAAGTTTCCTGGACTCATATGCAATGGCTTGTCCGTTCTACATAAGAACTACTCCCAAACCATCTATGGAAGCATCTATGCATACAACAAAATATGTTGAAGGATCAGGCACTGCTAGAATAGGTGCACTGGTAAGTGCCTTCTTGAGTTCCTGAAAGGCCCTCTTGTACTTCTCGATCCACTCAAACTTCTTTCCCTTATGCTGAAGAGAAGTGATGGGATGTGCCACTCTAGAAAAACCCTCTACAAAGCGCCTTAAGTATCCTACTAAACCCATAAAATTCCTAACCTCGATCACTCAAGTAGGTGCAGGCCAATCCATGATGGCTCTAATCTTAGACGGGTCAACTAAGATCCCATCTCTTGAAATAACATGCCCAAGGTAATGAATCTATGTCCTATAAAAAGCACATTTGGACAAACTTCCATACAACTAATTATCTCTAAGACACTGCAGTACCTATCTCAAGTTTTCTTCATGCTCCTCTTCATCCCGTGAATAAATCATGATATCATTAAGGAATACAACTACAAACTTATCAAGGAAGGTGTAGAATACCCCATTCATAAGGCTCATGAAAACTGCTGAAGCATTGGTGAGTCCAAAGGGTACAACTGTGAACTTATAATGCCCATATCTGGTATAGAATGAAGTCTTGGGGATATCACTATCTACAATCCAAAGCTGGTGGTATCCTGACTTATGATCAATCTTGGAAAACACTTTAGCACCCTTAAGCTAATCAAATAAATCATCAATCTTGGGGAGCGGATATCAATTCTTTATGGTAAGTTTATTTAGTTGTCGGTAATCCATACATAACTGCAAGGATCCATCATTCTTCTTAACAAAGATAACAGGTGTGCCCCAAGGTGAAACACTAGGGTGTATGTGGCCCTTCTCTAAAAGCTCCTCTAACTAGATCTTGAACTCATTAAGCTCATTATTGGTCATCTTATAAGGTTCCCTCCAAACTGGAGTAGCTCCTCGCACAAGATCTATATGGAAATCTACTGCTCTGCAAGGAGGCATGACTGGAAGCTCAGTAGGAAACACATCTACAAACTCCTGAAGTATAGGATAATCATCAAGAGATCATTATGTTTCCTCCTCATCCTCTCTATCATTGATAGTAATAGAAAATAGTTGACATCCCTTCTGCATGCTCCACTTAAGCTACATGGCTGAGATCATACGAAGGGAAATGCCTCTCTGAATCCTAGAAATCACAATAGGTGTACCATGATCATTAAGGAACTCAATCCTCTTCTATTGACAATATAACTTAGCTCTATGGGCATAAAGTCATTCCATGCCAAGTACTATGTCATAAGAATCAAGAGGAGTGATATGAAGATCCATAGTAGTGATCATGTCACCAATCTACACCTAGCTATCCTTCACTAAAGAGTTGACTGACACTCTAGACCCTGATGCTAACACCACTTCCTAACTAACTTCCTATCTAGCTTCCACCAACCCACAACGCTCCACAAATAATGAAGATATAAAAGAATTAGTATCACCAGAATCAAATAGTATGGTAACACTAATACCATTGAACATACCTGCAGCCTCTATAAATGTGGCCTGGTGCTCGGCCTGGCAATTATCCATTGCTGCAAATACCCTATGAGACTTTCCAATGTCTCCAACTGTAGCCTCTAATGTTTCTATACACTGACTACCTACCATCTGACCCTGAGGAAAATCATGAGCTAAGTGCCCCATGACACCACATGCATAGCAAGGACCACGTGTGTGAGTTTGAACTCCCTATGGCCTAGAGTACTGTTGTCCACCGGTCCTACTAGACCCACTAAAACCCCTATGAGAGGACTGTTGAGTCCATGTTGGGGTGCACCTAAATAGTGTTGACGATGGTCCTTCCTCAGTCCCTGTGCCTACCACTGTTTGGGCTTAGAGCCTTGCTGACCCTATGGTGGTTTCTATTTCTGATTTTGTTGGGTCTGTTGTTGTGGGTTCTTATTAAAAGACCCCTAAGATTGCCTGATGTTACCCTTCCAGTGGCTCTTCTAGTATCCCTGAGACTAAGATGCGGAGTTATAGTTTTGAGACCTATCATGAGCATCTCAAGACTTACCCTGAATCTCCTCTTCAACCAAAGCCATCCCTACTGCCTCATGAAGGGTCCCTGGAGTGGTCATGCAAACCTGTCCTAATATCCAATCATTGATTCCCTTGACAAAATGGTTGAATCACAATTTTTCATCCGTCATATAGTCAACATATGGTAAGAACTCAAGGAAATGGGTCTCATACTGAAGTACTATGAGTCCCCTCTGTTGGAGCTCATGGAACTCATCTATGCACTGCTGCTTATAGTGCTCTGATAGATACCTATCTCTAAACCTCTCTAAGAAGATCTCTAAAGTAATAGTGTCCATGGTAGTGTTGTTCTTAAATTCTTCTTGCTTCCACCATGTGGAAGCACCTCCTCTTAGTAGGTGTACTACAAATAAGGCCTTAACATTGCTCTCATAATGACGCAACCCAAAGCACCTGTCTAAACTCAAAAGCCATGCCCCGACATCTGTGCAATCTGTAGAACCATAATACAAAGGTGGATGTAACTATAGAAGGTCTCTAATATGGTCCCCAGCATCACGGGGTGCCCTCTGAACAATTCCAGGTGGCAGTGTTGGCATGTGAATCAATTCCACCTCATGAGCTCCCTGTCCCTCCTCGCGATCATGTGGAGGGCTCCTAGTCCTTTCTCTAGCCTCTGACCTATGCCATCTGGACAATTGATGCTCTAAATAAGGGATAACTGGAGGAAACTTATCCTGTATAACCTCGATGAGGTTCTGTAGGGCTAGCAAAACCTCCTGATTAGGATTTGGTGGTGGTTCAGGAGGAGGTTGTTTATTAACTATTGATACCTTTGCCCTATGGTCATCTTGCACATGAGCTGAGGGGGCTTGCCTAGATCCTCATCCTCTATTACATCTTTGAGCTTGATGCATAAGGGGACGCATCCTAGAAATTTCAAAAGGGTTAAAGTTAGATAAGAAATGTAATGGGTTTACCGGAGGCCTGTACATCACTGGCCGCTGAAACTGTCACCCGCGCTTGAACCTGTGCTCACAAATTGAAATTACCATTGTGAAAAGCCTAGAGGAGTTAGAGTAAAAAGTTAAAAGTTAAAAGTGAAAATGAATAGTGAAAATTACTTTTTACCCCTTTATATAGACCTTTTTGACCCAAAAAGGACATCTTTGACCAGAAAATGCCCAGGAACCAAAATTTTCCATCAAATCTACCAAATCAAGGACATTTTTCATCACATGAATGCAAAATCATTATCAGAAATGAAATCAAAATTCATTTATAATTTGACCTAATCAACGCAAATTGACCTAAATCATTAAAAATTTTCAAACAACAATCAAATTTCATTTAATTTTTAAGGGGGCATACACTCGGATGACTAGGAACAACAACATCATCATTGAATCAGGGGCATGACCATCAAATCAGAGCGTAATCTTTTATTAGGAATTTTTTTGATAATCAATCGAAAGGGGCATCAAACATTGTGTCATGCCCATATTTCTATGAGCAAAACACACCAACTATTTTTTTTTTTAAGGTTAAAAGTTTAAGTTTAAGGTTAATAGTTGACTTCAGTTGAACTGTTGAGACTGAGAGGGTGTTGGCTAACTTTAATTGAGGGGTTATCGTTAATGGTCACCCCTTGCATATTAAAATGCCCAACAAGTTCTAGGGTTAACTAGAAAGTCTTAGTTTCATTCCAATTGAATATTCATACTCAATATCACAAGTGCATTAATTAATGGGTTAAAATATTTAGCTCTATTGGCCACATGAGTGTTGCATAACAAAAGTTCATGAATGAGTTTGAATGTATAGATCTAAATTTACATTCATTCTTAGGTGATGTTTACTAGGTTTCATAGAGGATTCAAAATAACATCAAGACGCTATAAGTCCTAGTATGATTATCTTCTATAGAAGGATCAATTTTATATATTAGTTGATTAATTCTATTTGATCAAGTAAAAAGAATTCCCAATAAATTAAATTACGTATTCAAGGTAAACTAAATTTACTAATGAATATAATATATTGATCAAATTAATAACCAAATTTAAACCTAACTAAACAAATCATTTCAATATAGTAACCAAATCATATATGAATTTTTGCTATACTAATATCATTAGGTCGAGCCAAATGTCAACATTATAAATACATTTAGTCACCAAAATCATATATTAAAATGAATTTAATTAACTGAATAAATTTCAGTTAATTTAAAATGAATTAAATAAAATTCACTAACAATATATAAATTGTACTAACTATATTACCCATTTAGTAACACGTGCTAAAAACACCTTCATATAATTTAAATTAATTAAAAATCAATCATCAATTCATAAACCAATTAGCTATTAACTAATAACTAATTAAATTAACCCAATTTACTTAAATTAACTATTTAAGAACCTAAAATAATATAATATTTAACACATATATGAACTTGTTAAAGAGTATGAAACATCAATTAATTAATAAATTAATTAATAATCATTAAATATTAATTAATAAATACATGTATTAAAAATTAAATTTATTAATAAATGACAATAAAAAAATTAAATAATAAATTAAAAAACTACCAAAAAAAATTACAAGAAAATGTTTTAAGTCCCCACTAAAGACTACAAATCACAAGCCCACCCTACTGCGGCAGGGCAGTACACCTGCTAGGCAGGGCCCATACCTATCATAGTAGGCAGATACCTGCATAGCACGGCCCGCGGCCTCCACACCCAAGCCGTGGGAAGTGGGGGGTGTGCCCCCCCCCTTTTTAATATATATTTATTTTTATTTATTTTTTTAAAAAATTGAATTTAATTTTTTTATAAAAGGCCCACCAACGTGGGTCTTCTAACAAAGGTAATTAAATATTTTTTTTAAATAAAGTTTCAATTTTAATAGCTGTTGTATAAAATAGTCTTTTTTTAATTATATTTGCAAGTGGTTGGAGAATAATATTTAATATTAACTGTGTCTTTTTTTGGAAGTGTATGGGAGAATTTTTTTTTCTCCCATACAAATTCCAGAGACCTGTAGGTCTCTTTTTTTGAACACTTAGTTTTTTTTTAATATCTTTTTCTCTTCCATAGTTTATTGCTTGTTTGTCTCAATTTGCTGATGGTAATAAGATTAGATCTATTTATTGATTATATACTAAATTACTAATTGTCTAAAAGAAGTGAGCAAATGATCAAAGAAACCTTTGTCTAACATTTATATATAACTATTTTCTTTTCAGTCTATTGTTTCCAACAAAAATACTACCACTATAATATCAAGAACAATTGCATTGAAAGAGAGAGAGAGTGTGTGTGTGTGTGTGTGTGTGTGTTTTTAAACAACTATTTTCATAACTATTAACATTTTCATTAAAATGGAATCATTACAACAAACTATAATGGATTGCAATCACTCTTCTTCTTCAAAGTTTTCAACATGGACACACAGATTATCATTGGGTAAATACACAATGTTTTCACAAAAACTAATCCAACAATAACTTCACTTTTTAATGCATAAAATAAATTGTCCACTTCTTTATTGATTATAACATGAATGCACTAGCATCTACCTTTGAGCATCATATAGTATTTTCATAAGAACATGAATCTATATAAAAAAGAAATCAAGACATTACTTCATGACTTTGAATACATCAACACTTTGATAAAACCACAAGACATGGATTGTTAACTCCATTACATAATAAAAATGAGCTCAAGGGACCCTTAAGATTCCCTTACAATAACAACAATAATCAAACAAATGTGAACCACATTAAATCTGAATGCATCCTCAAACTTTCTTCTTCAAGCTTTACGGCTTCAAATCCTACAATTAAAATATGGATAGACCATGGGAAGCTCACCTCCCAACCTAGGCTTCTAAGAAGCCACCCCTGAGCTAGGGGAAACAACACATAGACAGGATCACATTCATGCAGACCAACATCATCAATAACACATTAAACATGTTAAAACTCCCAACCAAGGCTATGAAAAATGGGTTTCATAATGACCCAAAAATTGGGGTGAAGGTGGACTAAATACCAAGGGGAGAAAGCTCATTTCATAATAAGAGACAAGCCTACACTTGGCTTTCTCATCACACATCTTACCCCTAAAATATAAAAAAAGAAATGCCTACATGGAGCCCATACTTCCGCATTTTCTTCATTCTCCTTTCTAAGGACAAACTCTACACCCATGGCTTTCCCAATTAACCCTTCACCCCCAAGGCTACTATTCCCCCCATGGGTGAGTGTGGCCTTGAGACTCCCATAATAAGGTCCTCGATCCATAGATAGTTAGAAGAAAATATGTGAACCATCAGAGTTGCAAAATCAAATACTTGCAAATTTGGTTCACTATTGGTATGTACATTTTCTATTTGAAAAACTATTTTTCCTCAGTTGGTAATGTTGAATGGGATGTAAACTGGCCGATTATAATGTAAATAAGTGAATTCATTAGTAACCTAGACAATAACTTTGAGCCTGTTATAAAAGAGTATTTTTAAATCAAATTCAAGGATAGAATGTAGAAAAGAACAAGGATTCTAGCACAATTAGTTGAGAAATACAAGGATGAAATTTTCTTTTGGTGGACACTGACATCACCCTAATTAAAGTAGTTGAACTAAGGACAACTTGGCTACCTCCCATGGAATATGAAATTGACATAGATCAAGCTACAAAATCAGTCAAGGATTTACTTCCAGAGCCTAATGATACAGATGCCACACAGTTTGGAACTATTGGGGAAGCCAATTCCAAAATAAAAATGGGACTTGTAGTAGAGAAAATGGAAAAGAAAAAGGATAAAATGGTAAAATCATTAAAGAAACAATTTGGTGTTCCTGATTAAGAGGCTAAAACATCGGTTTAAGAGGAGACTAAGGAAAGGAGACAAGTTAGTGATAATGATGATGAAGAGGCCACAAAGTCCAATGAATAAAAACAAGCAGAGCTACCAAAGGATGCACGGGAAAAAGGCAAACATGTTGAAACTTCAACCCAGACTAGGACAAGGTCATAAATGGGTAACACAACACATTTGAAGAAAGGTGTATAAAAGATAACAAGACCTACACCAACATACACATATCAGAAGAAGCGAGGGTCAAAAGCTTCTACCGATCTCCCTGAACTGAAAAGGAGAAGAAATCTGATAAGAGGAAAATATGACATAGACTCAGAAGATGAAGATATTGATCAATTTTGAGTTGTGTTGAACAAAGGTCAACAAATTATTGATGAATTTGTAGAAGGAATAAATAAGACTGGAAGGTTTGCCACTCCTAAGCTTAACAAGCACTCCACTATGAGAACAAAAGATCAAGACAAGCTAGATGAAGCTATTATAGGTATGCTGATTAATTTCAAATGAGTTCAAGTTGTGTTTTCAAGAAGCATACCAAAGGAGTTGTATGACAATGTATCTACTATATGGACTTATGAACTTCAAAACGAGAAGAGGATGACTGAAAGATCTCTAATCTTGGTAAAAATTGATTTCTCTATCCCTGACATAGATGTTGTCTTGAAACAATATGCAAGTAAATTTATGATGAAGGCTGGAGTGTTTAATATTATGCAAGGTAAGATACAATAAGTAAATGAGGAAATTAGAAGGATATGGACTAAAGTTATAAGTCCACCAGCACATACTCAGGCAATTGCACCTACAGTTGACATCGAACAACATCTACTAAGCTCTCAAGAAGATAAACCAATAGATGGTGACAACATTTAGGGATAAAGAAATCATGATTGAAGATATAACAGGAGCAGACCCCGACGACAAAGCGAAGGAAGATGAAATAATAACTGATCCTACTAAGAATCTTTGAGAAGAAGAAGCAACCAAGGTAGCAAGAGAAATATTACAAGGAAATATGCCTATATTGGTACAAGATATAGATATAGCTACCGAGAAAAAAATTGAGGAAGCTCCACCTAAGTAAGAAAAAGATACAACTAATGATGAGGGTGAGGAAACCATAAAAGAGACTAAGCATAGGGGTGAGGCTACACAAGGTGAAGTACACACCAAGATCACTAATGCAGCAAAAAATGTTCAAGAAATAAAAACAAAGAAAATGGTAGACACTCCTACCATAAACACCAAGTCAAAAGTCCCAACTCCATAGATTACAAAATCAACAACAGGGAAAAATAAAGAGGAAGAAAAATCCACTAAGCCACCTAAGCCAAATCTAGAGCATAAGGCTCAAGCTTCCATTACACAATCTCTAACATCTAGAGTAAAAGATGAAAAGAAGAGGAGGAAATGAGGAATTAAGGGTTCGGTCACTCTTGATGAGAATATTGAAATTCCAACATGTGACCTGAGGAAACTTGACCCAAAAGATCTTAGGAAATATGGAGATTTATGCACCCAAAAAGAAGCTTAGGAAAAGATGAAGCAAGAACACAATAATACCAAGGTCCTAGAGGATGTTAAGGATATCTTAATGCAAGTTGCACCAGGCGTCAATGTAGATAAAATTACCCCCATCATTGACCAACTTGCACTGCTCACTAATACCATCAACGGAGGAACTACTGATGCAAAGAAGATGATAGAAGAAAGAGAAGAAAAGAAGATTCAACACAAACTCACTGAGAAAATCATCCAAGTAGTGGAAGTTAACAAGGTAAAACTTTCTGAGGTAATAACTGAGCTAGATAGTATTATACAAAGGGTTATTACAATTTTGCAAAAGTTATGCACTTTAGACTCCTTCACTACCAAGTTTAGTGAAAAGATAAAGAAACTTGATGAATATCTCAATTTAAGTGCAAACAGTCTCACAACCGAGCCCCATGAATTTCATGTGCATTATGCTGAAGTTACACACATTCAATTGTTGAGACTTGAATTGAGAAAGGAAGATGACAAAATAAGAGGACAGGTAACTGATCTTCATGATGAGTTACTACCCCACTTAAAGGTGATGAAGAAATACGTGAATAAGGAAAAGGAATTAGTTGCCACCCCTGAGATATCAATCATATAAAATATTTTTGACATGCATGCACAAGTAGGCTTAGAGAAGATTGCTCTATAAAATCTCAAAGAGGAATGGAAAAACCTCTTGGACACTCTCAACAAAACTCATCAAAATATATTTGACAAGATGTAAGTAAATTTTTGGCATTACTTTCAAAAAAGGGGGAACCATATGTATATATATTATTTTCTTTGTATGTACTTTACACCAAGAGCATGTTCAAAGGGGGAGTTCACACAGTTCAAACATTTTTGGTTTATAAATTATCAAGTCCAAACTTTTATAGTAAGCATACACATATGTTATCTTGATACTAATGCCAAAAGGGGTGAATGTTACTCCTAACGGTATTAAGAGTTGTCATTAGTATTCATCTATATAATCAGTAAATAGAGAATGATAGTTCAGTCAATCATTACTATAGATATTACCAAGTATAGTAGTCACTGAACACATAGGATAACCAAGCACCAATCTAATACCGAGGTGTACACACAATATTTACCAAGTAATCCAAAGTTCCCATACAAGTTTGGAATGACACATAGTTCAAGGTGAATAACTTTTTACTGAGCTATAAAATGGTTTACCAAGATCATGATGAATATTTAATACAGATGTAATCATTTAATGACTAATTATTCCTATGTAAAGATGATCTAGGTTCAATATTTGAGTCATTGATCTTAGGTTTTATAGATAGTGTCAAAACACTAATTAGGTCAATTCATTTTAATATAAGTATTGTAAAGATGTCATTTTGACAAGGATTAGACATGAAGTGGTCGCCATTGGGAGACATCTAAAGATCTGGCAAGGTTATGTTGAAGGATTTGTTAGAGTATTCAATTTATCAGAAATAGATATAAGGCTATCGAGCAATACAGAGGATATATTTCATGACATAAAGGTTATTTCATTATTATACTTAACTGATCTGATATGATCAATCCAAGTTGTTTTCACAAAGATCAAACTTCATTGTTGCTCTCTAGAAATTGTAGTAGACTTAAAATCTCCTAACAGAGTAGACTTAACAATATTTTGTAAAATATCTTAACCAAGTGCACACTTGATGAGTGTTGCTAAAATCCTCTAACTAGGTAGATCTATCTGAGCCTTTGTTACTCCTAACAGGGTAAGATCACCAGAAGTGATCAATCTTTGTAGCCTTAACCAGTAACTTTATTTACTATTGTAGGGTCTGTGCAAGATCATGAGGGGCCAAAAAGTGGCTATGTGAAAAATATTCACTTTTCACTCATCCAAAAGCGCATGAAAGTGCTTGTTGACTTTTTAGTAGGCCTGGGTGTCAGTACACCTGGGCAAAGCTGCCACCAAAGCACATACCTAATCGAGTACCCAAAAATATCGGGTACTCGATATTTTCAGGTACCCGATAACTGTGGCATATATCTGACACCCGCGAGCCCTATTCTTCATTTCCTAGCGTGATTTCTTCAAGTTTCTAACCGCATTTTTCTGATACCCGATATATTTTCGGATACCTGATATTGGAAACCCCAAATTTGACTCCGAGCATATTCGGTAAGTAGTTAATTGCATATTTTTATTAATTTATTTCATTTTCATTATAAATGTAGCATTTTTTTTTTAAATAGGGTTTTGTATTTATATTTGTAATAATATTTGAAACTTAGATTTGTTTTTTATTTAATCAGGCATGGCTGACAACAATGAAGAAAATAACCCTCCAAATAACAATCCTGAAAACAATCCCCCATATCTAAACCCTAAATCTTTACAAGATTTGATAGAAGAAAATTTGAACACAATACGAGGTTTCCAAAACACGTATCAAAATATACCTACATTAGGTCCCATGCTTCCCACACTAAATACAATTGTTGGAAATATTGACACACTCACGCAGCAACATAGTGTTGCTCTTCATTGGCGTGATGATATGCACGCCCAATTTGATGATGGGCTTGACCATGATGGGATTGCGGCCCTTAATATAAGTAAGGAAGATATAGCCACCCTTTTTGTCGATTCTAAAACCAGAATACCAGTTGACCCCAAAAAGCCCAAATTATCAATAAAATGGTGCACAAATGAAGCAATGCGCACAAACTTTTGGGATCGCTGGTGGATGGTTTTTGATAAACCACCACATAGAAATTTGAAGGTCCCATTTTATTTCCTTAAAAAATTGTATGCTGAGTTTGTGCTTGGTCACCATGTTGATTATTGGAGTATGAGGCCCAACATGGGCGTAGGCAGAGGAGCTCCTCAGACTAGGCCATCTTCCCAGCGCTAAAAGGCCACTACCTTTGTCCCCCCCACTGATGTCACACCCCCTCCTCCAGTGCAGCATCCTGATATCATTTATGAGGCTATTGAACTGACTATTAGGGCCATTCATTTAATAAGTGATCAGTTGATCACACAGACTAGGTTAGTGTTGCCTACTGTGGATGCTGCTGGCGCATCGAAATCTCATCGGAGTTCACATGTATGTGAGCCCCATATGTACATTATGTGCAGGCATATGTGCCTCGGACCGCTTACTGATTCTGATATATATCAGTTTCATGATATTGATGAGGGAGATACAGGAGAGGCTGCAACACCTCATGGAGCATCTACATCTCATGAGAGTGCTCAGGAGGTGCATGTAGAGCCATTGACTCCTGTTGATATGGTAAGAGTAAACATTATAAATAAATTTGTCACATGACTTATTTAATTTTAAAATAATTTATTTATTTAGATTAGTTTTAATGATTGCATGCACTTATGTATATATATTTTTTCCATTTATGTTCAGTCGATGACACAGGAGGAGGTGAGATAGGTGGATGAGTCCACACTTTTGGCCATTTCATTTGGCCTTGATGACTATACGGTATATTAAAAATTATGTACCCATTAGTTTTTTTTATATCATTTGGTGTACATGCTTAAATCTCTATCAATTAGAGCAATAAAATTCATACATTTACTAATATATATTGTCATCTTATTGTGTTCTTGTAGGCTACAGCCGACATCAGTGGGGGGCGTGAGGGGGTTCCTTCATCAGGTGTCGACAAAGGAAAGGTAGTTAATTGTTTAAGATTAATTATGCATGCATATGTATGCCACTTGTGTGTAGTAATAAATATTTTACTTGCACTTTATTGTATAGGGTGTGGCTATTGATGATGTCCCGACACCGGTTCGGCAGCGTAGGGTTATAGGCATCTCGATTCAGAGTGATAGCCTGATTGTACATAGACTTTTACATATTGTTATTTGTATTTTGTAACTAGGGTTGCTATGATGAAGTACATTGATATATAATTGACAATCTTTTTACTCTCATAGGTTACTCCGACTGTGAGGGAGGTCCCACAAGAATCTTTTGTTTCTTTGTTGACCTAGCCCACTATTCCAGAGGAGGGATCACCAGATGTAAGTTTTAATTTTAGTTCAATCAATTTGTAATTTTATTATGCTATCATCCTATTTTGTAGATTTATTACTCTATGTTGCACCAGTCTACTAATCTCATTATTGAAAATATATATTTATAGGTCAGAGTTGGTATTGTTGGCATGGTCCCTTCGCTACCCAGGACTTATGCTAGGACACCTAATCATGGTAGACGATCGAGAGACTAGGTACAAATTTATTTGTATTCAGTTATAATTTTAATTAAATTAGTGTTTGAAAATTATGAATTATATCTATATATATGTACAAATCATATAAAGTAAGCAATCTAACTTTGGTTTGAACTCATTTTTTATGTAGGATCAATCAGAGCCCAACACTCCTTCAAAGAGGCTACATTTTGATGATCCCCCTATAGCATAGGATGCAATTTTAGTTTTGTGGTCATTTAGAGATGACACTTGGCACATTTTGAGATGGCATATATGCCACATTGTACACCTTAAAACATTGATTTTGTAGACATTTTGAAATGGCATGTGCCATAGTTGTATATGGACATACTTTTGATACATTTGATACATATATAGAACATATTCATTTATATGTTATATTTGCGTCATCTTTTGTATATACATATTTATTATTCATGTTTATGGAATTGAATGGTGAAGTTATATCTTGACTATGATTATCATTATGATTTAAATTATATCTTGTTGAAGTTACATTTGTTTTTCTTTACTCTGGAATACCCTGTTCATGGTTCTTATTATGTTTGAGGTTTAACTTCTTGTTGGTGAAGAAATTTTTCTTCAAAAGAAACGCTTACAAAATGACCCTTAAAGCCCAAACAAAAAGACTTAACCAACACCAACAGTTGGGTCACTTCACTATTGAGAAGCGTAAGCACCCTTTGAATTATCTGGGTACAACTCCCCTTGCAGGATTTACAATGAATCAACTAAACTATAAATGATAATGCTTTTAACCTAAAAGCAATAAAGGCTTACAAACATCTATTCTTAAACACAAGATAGAGGCAAAGGGACTAATTTACTGAAAAGAAAAGGACAGTAAACACTACAAATTTCATTTGCCTAAACAATGCATTACAGAAAGAAACTAAGAGAGAAAGATGAATGGTTCTTTCCAAATACACGAAAAACTATAGCATAAAGTCCAAAGATGATCATGTTGATGATCAGACGTAACAAATATGCATTCAAAAGAAACCAATATCATTCAAAGATGAATATCAATCAGAAAGTGAGCATCTAAAATCAAAGTTTTAATATGCTGACATATCCTTCTTTAAACACAGAAAAACAATAAAGATTCTGATGTTCCTGTACATTAATCATTATCTAAAAATAAAATCCCTCTTTCCCTACATTACAATAAAAATCCTAATCTATCCCTCCCCTGGCACAAAGTCTCTCGGGTCAGGCGGAATCCGGAACCCCCAAAATCTCCTCTACGAGCCTTACTTATTTTCCCCTTTCGGTTAGTTTCTTTCCTATTATAATAACTAATTCTTGAGGACGTGTCTATCCACATCTTCTTTCTTGAATACATTAAAGTATCCCTTTGTGAGTGCCTTAGTAATATTTTGTTATGAAAGTCCATGTTACTTGGTGCTCTACATCTTTCAAAATGGATCTTTTCCAATAGAATAGTGCCATCTGGATCTTATTGCAACACAAGTGTTAATGCCTCTATGTTTTGATTGGACGCTTGGTGCTATAACTAGAGCATGTCATTTCTAGCTCTCCACAAACATACCGCTTCATGCAAGTGACACCAAGAAACATTTTGTCGAAGCCATCATACATATGTATTTTGGGATGCAATTGCGAGCACGTCCTCAATTTTCCCACCCTATGAACCTGAAGCCAACATCTCTGAATCATGACTAATGTCAACACAAAGAACTACATTATCATGCGTCATGAAGGCATCAGCTTGGTATTGAAAATCGCTCTTAAGTTTCCCACTGATATAGTCCTAGACCTCTATGAATCCAACAACCGAGCATGAAACAAGGTTTTGTCCATCAAGGAAGATGTCAGGTCCTCCTTGACATTCGGTGTTGGGGCATTCTCAGGAAATGATAATGTCTTAATATTGAAATTGTGTTATAGATTATCATGTTCTCGAATGCCAATACTGTCGATGTGCAAAACCAATTCTCATTGTCATCGACCAATCTAACCTGACAAAGCTTTGGAAACTTCATTTTTGGATACCTTTTACTAGTTCTACTACTCCTATCTACAATTCCATATGTCGTGCTCTGCTTGCGGGCATTCTATTGAATAGTTTACATATATTGTCTATGCATCCAAGTCACAATTTTTATGGGACTCGATAGTTAAAATTATAACCGACCCCAAGGATGATGGCATGTCCTTGGATAGACAGTGGCATTGATAGCCTCTCCAACCATTTTAGTCTACCTTCATAACCATACCAAATAGGACAATGTCTGCTCAAAAAAATTTCTACTTGATCCACGAGCCCCAGAAGATCACTGCCCAATCATGCTTAGTGCACCTTGGGGTCACTTCAGTTGAGCATGGTCGCGAGTGTTTCGGTGACTCTATGGGAAGAATGGGGTTGTCATTGGCATTTACCTGGCCAACCAGAGCTGATGGAGCAAACAGTTCGATGCCAGGTTAGACGGTTTGAAAGATACGCTACTAAGCCACTTTCAACTGACCTTGACTGCAAGTTTTGGCATCGACTGAGATCACCTTGCCAAATGCAAATGAAGTCGAATCACCCAAAGATAAGAGAGCTTATTGTAGACCTCAAAAACATGATCCCATAGCACCTAACATTTTGTTGATATCTCTCACGAGGTCTGAGATACAAGCCCCAGAAGATTGCAGCCCAATCGTGCTTAGTGCACCTTGGGGTCACTTGGGTCGAGCATGGTCGCGAGTGTTCCGGTGACTTTGTGGGAAGAACGGGGTTGTCACTGGCATTTAACCAACCAACCAAAGCCAATGGAGTAGATGATTAGATGCCAGGTCAGACGGTTTGAAAGATATGCTATTGAGCCACTTTCAACTGACCCTGACTGCAAGTTTTGGCATCGACTGAGATAGCCTTGCCAAATGCAAACGAAGTCGAATCACCCAAAACTGAGAGAGGTTATTGTAGACCTCAAAAAAATGATCTTATAACACCTAATAGTTTGTTGATACCTCTCATGAGGTCCAAGATACGAGCCCCAGAAGATCGCCGCCCAATCATGCTTAGTGCACCTTGGGGTCACTTGGGTCGAGTGTGGTCGCAAGCGTTCCGATGACTCTATGGGAAAAACGGGGTTGTCATTAGCATTTAACCAGCCAACTGGAGTTGATGGAGTAGATGGTTTGATGCCAGGTCAGACAGTTTGAAAGATATGCTATTGAGCCACTTTCAACTAACCCTCACTGCAAGTTTTGGCATCGAGTGAGATCGCCTTGCCAAATAAAAATGAAGTCGAATCACCCAAAATTGAGAGAGGTTATTGTAGACCTTAAAAACATGATCTTGTAGCACCTAACAATTTTTCAATACCTCTCACGAGGTCTAAGATACGAGCCCTAGAAGATCGCTACCCAATCGTGCTTAGTGCACCTTGGGGTCACTTGGGTCGAGCGTGGTCGCGAGTGTTCCAGTGACTCTATGGGAAGAACAGGGTTGTCACTAGTGTTTACCCAGCCAACTGGAGCCAATGGAGTAGATGGTTCGATGCCAGGTTAGACGGTTTGAAAGATACACTGCTGAGCCACTTTCAACTGACCCTGACTGCAAGTTTTGGCATCTACTGAGATAGCCTTGCCAAATGCAAATGAAGTCGAATCGCCCAAAACTGAGAGAGCTTATTGTAGACCTCAAAAACATGATCCTGTAGCACCTAATAGTTTTTCGATAGCTCTCATGAGGTCCGAGATAAGAGTCCCAGAAGATCACTGCCCAATCGTGCTAAGTGCACCTTGCGGTCACTTGGGTCGAGTGTGGTCGCGAGCGTTCCGGTGACTCTGTGGGTAGAATAAGGTTGTCACTAGTGTTTACCCAGCCAACTAGAGCTAATGGAGTAGATGATTTGATGCCAAGTTAGATGGTTTGAAAGATACGATGTTGAGCCACTTTCAACTGACCCTCACTGCAAGTTTTGGCATCGACTGAGATCGCCTTGCCAAATGAAAACAAAATTGAATCGCCCAAAATTGAGAGAGGTTATTGTAGACCTTGAAAACATGATCCTATAACACCTAACACAATGTTGATACCTCTCACAAGGTCCAAGATACGAGCCCCAGAAGATCGCTGCCCAATCATGCTAAGTGCACCATGGGGTCACTTGGGTCGAGTGTGGTCGTGAGCGTTTCGGTGACTCTGTGGGTAGAATGAGGTTAACACTAGCATTTACCTGGCCAACCAGAGCTAATGGAGTAGATGATTCGATGCTAGGTTAAATGGTTTGAAAGATACACTGCTGAGCCACTTTCAATTGACCCTGACTGCAAGTTTTGGCATCGACTAAGATCACCTTGCCAAATGCAAATGAAGTTGAATTGCCCAAAGCTGAGAGAGGTTATTGTAGACCTCAAAAACAAAATCTTGTAGCACCTAATATTTTGTTCATAGCTCTCACGAGGTCCGAGATACGAGCCCCAAAAGATCGCGGCCCAATCGTGCTTAGTGCACCTTGGGATCACTTGGGTCAAGCGTGGTCGCGAGCATTTTGGTGACTCTGTGGGTAGAATGGGGTTGTCACTGATGTTTACTCAGCCAACCAGAGTTGATGGAGTAGATAGTTCAATTCTAGGTCAGACGGTTTGAAAGATACGCAGCTGAGCCACTTTCAACTGACCCTAACTGTAAGTTTTGGCATCGACTGAGATCGCCTTGGAAAATGCAAAGGAAGTCGAATCACCCAAAATTGAGAGAGGTTATTGTAGACCTCAAAAAAATGATCTTGTAGCACCTGATAGTTTGTCAATAGCTCTCATGAGGTCTGAGATACGAGTCCCAAAATATCGCTACCCAATCGTGCTTAGTGCACCTTGGGGTCACTTGGGTCGAGTATGGTCGCGAGCGTTTCGGTGAATCTGTGGGAAGAATGGGGTTTTCATTGGTGTTTACCCAGCCAACCGGAGTCGATGGAGCAGACGGTTCGATGCCAGGTCAAACGGTTTGAAAGATACGTTGTTGAGCCACTTTTAACTGACCCTCACTACAAGTTTTGGCATCGACTGAGATCACCTTGCCAAATGAAAATGAAGTTGAATCGCCCAAAACTGAGAGAGGTTATTGTAGACCTCGAAAATATGATCTTGTAACACCTAACATTTTGTTGATACCTCTCACGAGGTCCAAGATATGAGCCCCAGAAGATCGCTGCCCAATCGTGCTTAGTGCACCTTGGGGTCACTTGGGTCAAGCGTGGTCACGAGCATTCCGGTGACTCTATGGGAAGAACGGGGTTGTCACTAGTGTTTACCCAGCCAACCGGAGCTGATAGAGTAGACAATTTGATGCCAGGTCAGACGGTTTGAAAGATATGTTGCTAAGCCACTTTTAACTGACCTTGACTGCAAGTTTTGGCATCGACTGAGATCGCCTTGCCAAATGCAAACGAAGTTGAATCACCCAAAACTAAGAGAGGTTATTGTAGACCTTGAAAACATGATCCTATAACACCTAATATTTTGTCGATACCTCTCATGAGGTCCAAGATACGAGCCCCAGAAGATTGCAGCCCAATCGTGCTTAGTGCACCTTGGGGTCACTTGGGTCAAGCGTGGTTGCGAGCGTTCCGGTGACTCTGTGGGTAGAATGAGGTTATCACTAGCATTTACCCAGACAACCAAAGTTGATGGAGTAGACAATTTGATGCCAGGTCAGACGGTTTGAAAGATACGCTGCTAAGCCACTTTCAACTGACCCTGACTGCAAGTTTTGGCATCGACTGAGATCGCCTTGCCAAATGCAAACGAAGTCGAATCGCCCAAAACTGAGAGAGGTTATTGTAGACCTCAAAAACATGATCTTGTAGCACCTAATAGTTTGTTGATAGCTCTCATGAGGTCTGAGATACGAGCCCCAGAAGATCACTGCCCAATCATGCTTAGTGCACCTTGGGGTCACTTGGGTCGAGCGTGGTCGCGAGCGTTCCGGTGACTCTGTGGGTAGAATGGGGTTGTCATTGGCATTTAACTAGCCAACTAGAGCCGATGGAGTAGATGATTTGATGCCAGGTCAGACGGTTTGAAAGATACGCTACTGAGCCACTTTTAACTGACCCTGACTGCAAGTTTTGGCATCAACTGAGATCACCTTGCCAAATGCAAAGGAAGTTGAATCACCCAAAATTGAGAGAGGTTATTGTAGACCTCAAAAACATGATCCTATAACACTTGGCAATTTTTTGATAGCTCTCATGAGGTCCAAGATATGAGCCCCAGAAGATCGCTGCCCAATCGTGCTTAGTGCACCTTGGGGTCACTTGGGTCGAGTGTGATCGCAAGCATTCCGGTGACTCTATGGGTAGAATGGGGTTGTCATTGGTGTTTACCTGGCCAACTGGAGCTGATGGAGTAGATGGTTCGATGCCAGGTCAAATGGTTTGAAAGATACGCTGCTGAGCCACTTTCAATTGACCCTCACTGCAAGTTTTGGCATCGACTGAGATCGCCTTGCCAAATGCAAACGAAGTCGAATCGCCCAAAACTGAGAGAGGTTACTGTAGACCTCAAAAACATGATCTTGTAACACCTAATAGTTTGTCAATACCTCTCACAAGGTCCAAGATACAAGCCCCAGAAGATCGCTGCCCAATCATGCTTAGTGCACCTTGGGGTCACTTGGGTCGAGCGTGATCGTGAGCGTTCCGGTGACTCTATGGGTAGAATGGGGTTGTCATTGGCATTTACCTAGCCAACTAGAGCTAATGGAGAAGATGATTCGATGCCAAGTCAGATGGTTTGAAAGATACGCTGCTGAGCCACTTTCAATTGACCCTCACTACAAGTTTTGGCATCGACTGAGGTCGCCTTGCCAAATGCAAATGAAGTCGAATCGCCCAAAGCTGAGAGAGGTTATTGTAGAACTCAAAAACATGATCCTATAGCACCTAACAGTTTGTTGATACCTCTCATGAGGTCCAAGATACAAGCCCCAGAAGATCGCGGCCCAATCATGCTTAGTGCACCTTGGGGTCACTTGGGTCGAGCGTGGTCGCGAGTGTTCCGATGACTCTATGGGAAGAATGGGGTTGTTATTGGCATTTACCTAGCCAACCGGAGCTGATGGAGTAGATAGTTCGATGCTAGGTCAGACAGTTTGAAAGATACACTGCTGAGCCACTTTCAACTAACCCTCACTGCAAGTTTTGGCATCGACTGAGATCGCCTTGCCAAATGCAAACGAAGTCGAATCGCCCAAAAATAAGAGAGGTTATTATAGACCTCAAAAATATGATCTTGTAGCACCTGATAGTTTTTCAATACCTCTCATGAGGTCTGAGATATGAGCCGCTTTCAACTGACTGTTAGTGGTATGTTTGAAATTTGAACTGTGAAATTAATCATGATTAAGCTTGTTAAATTTGAACTGTGGAGCATATTATGTTTGAGGTTTAACTTTTATAGATTTTTTGAAATGATTAAAAATAATATCCTTAAAGCATTACAAACAACAATCAAACATGTAAGAATTCAAACCATGCAAATGACATAAGTATATGACATGTAATATCTCTTCTTGGCACTATTGGCCACCCATACATGATTTTGGTCATAAGTCCTTATGAAGAGTTTAAGGACATTTAACTGTTAAATCAAATTTATTGTTACAAATTGCCATTATAGGCTTCAAAAGATCTCAATTAACCATTAAGGATCCTTTTGTCCTTTTATCTCTGATTGGATCCATGGTGACCGTAGGCATCTTCATAGGTGCTCCTGCACAAGTTACATTCCACATACAAAACCAAGTTTATTGACTCAAAATACAATCTAAGAAAGATCAAATTAATGTATTGAAATTAACCTTAATGAACTTAGAAAATAATGCACTAAGTTAACTTATTACCTAGTCAAGTGTTCCTGAAGGGTCATCTCTTTGCTTCAGGGTCTCCAATAGTGCTTCATGATCAGCAGTAGTAATAGTCCAAAGTTCTTTTGTCTTTGGTCTTCCATGATGCTTTTACAACTTGAAATTTGTTGCTATAACAAGGTGTGAATACATTAGAATAGTTTTGTGCTTCTCATAGTCTTCAAATGCAGGAACTCCATTCTTTCTAATCATGTATGTTCGCAACCATGTTCTCGCAACAACAACTGAACCAGTAGGATATGTGAACCCATCACCATCTGTCATTGGTTGTACAAGCTTCTATTTACCTTGTACACAACATGCTAACCAATAATCTGACCTCTCATCATTCCCCTATGGTGCAACCAATGCAAAAACATCTCCTGGCTTCAAAAGATTTGAAAGATGGTCATAGTCAACTGAAGTGTCCATGTCAGCATTTCTTATAGAGAGTGTCAAAGATAAAGGAGTCAGATACTGTGGAACCCATGTATCCACCCACTCACCTGACTTGCAATGATCCCAATCATACTGAAAACACATGGGGCAAAAACAAGCCAACTCTCATGTCCAAATGGTCCATGTACTACTATTGGAGCTTCGAAATGAATGCATTTTTTAAGAGTCTTTCACTGTTTGACAATCCAATCTATCTCCTATAGCTCCCTCTTCAACCAACTAAAAGAATCTAGGCACTGTAGAATCAAGAGTCCCCCCCTGTGACAATGCTAAAGTACACCAATCAACAATAGAATGAGCATCAAGAAGTACAGCACCTGAAATCCTCAATTGCTCCTTAACTAGAGCTCTCTTCTCACACGCACCTGCTCCGTCATGCTCCCCTTTCCCATGCCCTGACTCAAAAAAATTCCAAATATGAGGTACACCTCTCTCCACATGCATTCTACACAACCAATAAAACATTCTAGCATTCTTAAATTGACCGGTGCAATTATCCGACCAAATGAGATGCCTATCCATAGCAATACCATTTTCCTGCAAGAAGTCAAAATAGTTCTGGAAACAATGTTGAACAAACTCATGAGAGTGAGACCTGTCGTCGATCATATAAAAATGGTACTCTCTGATTATCTTTCACTCATCTTTTGTGCTATCAGGGGAATGTCTATATGTGATGTGTACAAAAATAGCAACCTGAATCAAATTGTAATATTGAGCTTGAGTCTCATTTTGGGGCTGCAATGTATAGTTCTCCGCAAAGTCTACAATGGATATAATAGTTCCAATGGGGAAAGTGTCCTTACATGTCCTAAATTGTTGATCCAACCATTGAGACCTATGACTATGCCTTGCATACTTGTAAAAAAGATTTGTCTTGAAATCTGAGATAAAATCAGCAACATTGTATTCATTTGCAACTAACTCACATCTAGAGCCTTCACCTCCACTCTTCAATCTATATTTCATTGTTTCATATACCTTTCTTTGGACGAGTGTCTTTCCAAAATTGTGTTCCAAACCCTCATGAAAACATGTTCTAAACTTGGACAAGCCACCACATTCTGAGCACTTGGCATTTAAGCAATATTTTTTATAAAATAAACAACCATCATCTCTTTGACATAAAAATTGATCTAGCAAGTCTCTTGATGATTTGGGAAGACCACTTGCACCACAATCCTCTAGCATTTCATTAGTATGCAAAGTAGAACGAATGGACCGTAATAATTCATGATGCATTGAAAACTCAACATGATATTTGCAACAACATGTATTTCGAATCTTAAGGGGTACACAATACAATGGCTTCATGGATTCAAAAGACCTTTGTGATATTTTCAGTGTTGGATGTGTCTCACAAAAAATTTTATACAACATTGTTTGACTTACCTCCACATAATGTTTAGGATGTGGAGTGCGGTCTCAATTGCCAACTCTCAACTTCAACACATCCTTCACATTTGGTGACACTCTTGAGTTAGCATCCCAAAATTGTTGAATTTCATCCTTGACAACATCTGTTAGCTTCTTATCGAAATGTGGAAGTCTCCCACCATAAGCCCATGTATCAATTTGAAGGGGATCATCAAGTCCTCTTCTTGCAAGTGCTCTACCCAAAGTTTTACAGTCTATATTGAAGTCAACACAAGTTTGTCTCATCAAATGAGCCTTTCTCAACTGATGACTTACTAAGGAGGTTGTAATAACCCTCAGAGCAACTCTCTTGTCTTTTTCTCTACTATTATTCCCAATGCTATTGAGAGCATTGAAAAGATTCTTCACAACAATGGCATTTCTCTCCATTTTCTTGTTCACACGAATCTTCAATTTCACAAGCACGGGTCTCATCTTTTGCATCTTTAACAACTGCACAAAAATTTGACATTTCTCAACCAATGTCTTGTTTTGAAAAAATTGATCATAAAGTCTTGAAGCCCACAACCTAACGGTTCTATGTGACCTATTTCCTTCCCAATTATTCATAATGTTCTCCTCAATTTCAATTAACCATTTAGGTGTTCTTGAAAGCCCCAAATTTGAAGATTCATTATCTTTATTGCAAGGGACTTCATTTCGCATATAATTTGGAGATGCATAACATTCATGTGGTTCTTGTGCAACATTTTCATTCCCAAAGTCTACATTTTCAATCTCCATCTGTGCATTTTCAAATTGAACATCCTCTTCACTTACAACTACGTTTACGGGGTCACTTTGATTAATGTTTAACATACCTTCTCTCCTTCTTTGGTGATTTTCCTTATCTTTTTCCCTATATGCCTGAATTTCGTCATCTGTCAAGTTCCTCTTGCATTTAGCCTTTCGACGACTAGTGCTTCCCATGGTGAGACCACAAGTCGACAAAAATCAAACAATGGGCCCCAAATCATGTTTTTTGTTTTGCAACGCGTGAAAAAAGTATAAAATCCCGTGATTGTCTGCTCTATGGGGACAGGGAATATTTTGGTCAAATATTGCCTGGAAAAAATTGGGTACCCAAAAATATCGGGTACCCAATATTCTCCTGCCAATGAAAAACCGGTGGGAGCAAATGAAAACAATTGAACTTTTACATATATTTATGTATATAATATATCTATAAAAAAGAGGCATATGATATATATAATTTATATTATATATGTACTAATGTATTATAATAGACTAATGTATTATATATATTAATGTATTAAATATACTAATATATATAATATATTATATATATACTAATCTATAATATATACTAACATGTATATATATATATATATATATATATATATATATATATATATATATATATATATATATAATACATATAATAATGTATACTAATATATTATATATAATATTACAAATTAAGGAGAAACTCTTGCAGAAATATGGAAATTATAATCTTCCTCCTAGAGCATACATTAATGAAGTTCTTCATGCCTTAGCAGAGGAAGCCAGCTGGATTATTCAAGCTTACGGTACTACATACAGAAATGCGGTATGTATTTTCGGCCTAAATTTTTTTCCCATTTCTTTTAGGTCTTTAAAGGTCGTCGGCTAAATCTTTGTATTAAATGTGCCTTTTATAGGTGTCGTAAACCCTAGCTATGCAGAAATGGAGGCTTTGAAGAATAGTTCACTGGAGGCAGAGAGAGACTCCCTAAGGGTCCATTGGAATGCTCAAGTGTGTCTTAAGCGGTCCTAGGATCCTAATACCACTTAATACACACTTGAGCATTCTAATGTGTCAAAAGGGGTTCTGGAGACTCCCTAGGGGTACTAGTACACCTTATCACGCATTAGGACACCTAGAGAGTCCCCATGAACCCTTAAGACACATTGGAATGCTCAAGTGTCTCTTAAGCGGTTGTAGGACCCCTTAGGACACACTTGAGCATTCTAATGCGTCAAAAGGGGTCATGGAGACTCCCTAGGGGTCATAGTATGCCTTATCATGCCTTAGGACCCCTAGAGAGTCCCCACGATTGCTTCAGACACATTGGAATGCTCAAGTGTGTCTTAAGGGGTCGTAGGACCCCTTAAGACACACTTGAGCATTCTAATGTGTCAAAAGGGGTCATGGGGACTCCCTAGGGGTCCTAGTACACCTTATTTGACACATTAGAATGCTCAAGTGTGTCTTAAGGGGTATTAGGACCCTTTAAGACACAATTGAGCATTTGAATGTGTCAAAAGGTGTCATGGGGACTCCCTAGGTGTCCTTGTATGCCTTATCACGCTCTAGGATGCCTAGGGAGTCCCCATGACCCCTTTTGATGCATTAGAATGCTCAAGTGTGTCTTATGGGGTCCTAATACACCTTAAGACACACTTGAGCATTCCAAGGACCCCTTTTGACACATTGGAAAGATCAAGTGTGTCTTAAGGGGTCATAGGACCCCTTAAGACACACTGGAGCATTTCAATGTGTCAAAAGGGGTCATCGAGACTCCCTAGGGTTCTTAGTACACCTTATCACGCGTTAGGACCCCTAGGGAGTCCTGATGACCCCTTTTGACACATTGGAATGCTCAAGTGTGTCTTAAGGGGTCGTAGGACCCCTTAAGACACACTTGACCATTCCAATGTGTCGAAAGGGGTCATGGGGACTCCCTAGGTGTCCTAATGCACATTAGGACACCTAGGGAGTCCCCATGACCCCTTTTGACGCATTGGAAGGCTCAAGTGTGTCTTAAGAGGTCTTTTTGATGCATTGGAATGCTCAAGTGTGTCTTAAGGGGTCCTAAGACCCCTTAAGACACACTTGAGCATTCCAATGCGTCAAAAGGGGTCATGGGGACTCCCTAGGGGTCCTAGTACGCCTTATCACGTATTAGGACACGTAGGGAGTTCCCATCACCCCTTTTGACACATTAGAATGCTCAAGTGTGTCTTAAGAGGTCCCAGTACACCTTATCTGACATTGAGACTCTCTAGGGTAGGACCTCTTAAGACACAATGGAGCGTTCCAATGTGTCAAAAAGGGTCATCGAGACTCTCTAGGGGTCCTAACGTGTGATAAGGCATACTACGACCCCTAGGGAGTCTCGATGACCCCTTTTGACACATTGGAATGCTCAAGTGTGTCTTAAGGGGTCCTAATACCCCTTAAGACACACTTGAGAATTCCAATGTGTCAAAAGGGGTCATGGCGACTCCCTAGGGGTCCTAGTACGCCTTATAATGTATTAGGACACGTAGGGAGTTCCCATGACCCTTTTTGACACATTAGAATGCTCAAATGTGTCTTAAGGGGTCATGGAGAATCTCTAAGGGTCCTAAGGTGTGATAAGGCATACTAGAACCCCTAGGGAGTCCCCATGACCCCTTTTGACACATTGGAATGCTCAAGTGTCTTAAGGGGTCGTAGGACCCCTTAAGACACACTTGAGCATTCCAATGTGTCAAAAGGGGTCATGGGGACTCCCTAGGGGTCCTAAGGCATGATAAGGCATACTAGGACCCCTAGGGAGTCCCCATGAAACCTTAAGAGACATTGGAACATTTTAGTATTCCAATGTATTTTAAGGGGTCATGGGGACTCTCTAGGGGTCCTAACGTGTGATAAGGCATACTAGGACCCTTAGGGAGTCCCCATGACCTTTTTTGACACATTGGAACACTTAAGTGTGTCTTAAGGGGTCCTAATACCCCTTAAAACACACTTGAGCATTCCATTGTGTCAAAAGGGGTCATGGGGATTCCCTAGGGGTCCTAAGACATACTAGGACCCCTAGAGAGTCCCCATGACCCCTTAAGACACATTGGAATGCTCAAGTGTGTCTTAAGGGGTCCTCTGACCTCTTAAGATACACTTGAGAATTCCAATGTGTCTTAAGGGGTCATGGGGACTCTATAGAGGTCCTAATGCATGATAAGGCTTACTAGGACCTCTAGGAAGTCCCCATGACCCCTTTTGACACATTGGAATGCTCAAGTGTGTCTTAAGGGGTCTTATGACCCCTTAAGACACACTTGAGCATTCCAATGTGTCTTAAGGGGTCATGGGGACTCTCTAGGGGTCCTAACATGTGATAAGGTGTACTAAGACCCCTAGGGAGTCCCCATGACCCTTTAAGACACATTGGAATGCTCAAGTGTGTCTTAAGGGGTCGTACGACCCCTAAAGACACACTTGAGCATTCCAATGTGTCTTAAGGGTTCATGGAGACTCTCTAGGGGTCCTAACATGTGATAAGGCATATTAGGACCCCTTAAGATATACTTGAGTATTCCAATGTGTCAAAAGGGATCCTGGGGACTCCTTAGGGGTCCTAAGGCATGATAAGGTGTATTAAGACCCTTAGGGAGTCCCCATAACCCCTTTTGACACATTGGAATGCTCAAGTGTGTCTTAAGGGGTCCTATGACCCCTTAAGACACACTTGAGCATTTCAATGTGTCTTAAGGGGTCATGGGGACTGTCTAGGGGTCCTAACATGTGATAAGGCATACTAGGACCCCTAGGGAGTCCCCATGACCCCTTAAGACACATTGGAATGCTCAAGTGTGTCTTAAGGGGTCGTACGACCCCTTAAGACACACTTGAGCATTCCAATGTGTCTTAAGGGTTCATGGAAACTCTCTAGGGATCCTATCGTGTGATAAGGCATATTAGGACCCCTTAAGACATACTTGAGCATTCCAATGTGTCAAAAGGGGTCCTGGGGAGTCCTTAGGGGTCCTAAGGCATGATAAAGCATATTAAGACCGCTAGGGAGTCCCCATAACCCCTTTTGACACATTGGAATGCTAAAGTGTGTCTTAAGGGGTCCTATGACCCCTTAAGACACACTTGAGCATTCCAATGTGTCTTAAGGGATCATGGGGACTCTCTAGGGGTCCTAACATGTGATAAGGCATACTAGGACCCCTAAGGAGTCCCCATGACTCCTTAAGACACATTTGAATGCTCAAGTGTGTCTTAAGGGGTCGTACGACCCCTTAAGACACACTTGAGCATTCCAATGTGTCTTAAGGGTTCATGGAGACTCTCTAGGGGTTCTAACATGTAATAAGGCGTATTAGGACCCCTTAAGACATACTTGAGCATTCCAATGTGTCAAAAGGGGTCCTAGGGACTCTTTAGAAGTCCTAAGGCATGATAAGGTGTATTAAGACCCTTAGGTAATCCCCATAACCCCTTTTAACACATTGGAATGCTCAAGTGTGTCTTAAGGGGTCCTAATACCCCTTAAGACACACTTGAGTATTCCAATGTGTCTTAAGGGGTCGTGGGGACTCTGTAGGTGTCCTACGGTGTGATAATGCATACTACGACCTTTAGGGAGTCACCATGACCTATTTTGACACATTTGAATGCCCAAGTGTGTCTTAAGAGGTCCTACAACCCCTTAAGACACACTTGGGCATTCAAATGTGTCAAAAGGGGTCATGGGGACTCCCTAGGGGTTCTAATACGCCTTATCACGCGTTCGGCCCCTAAAGAGTCCCCATGACCCCTTTTGACACATTGGAATGCTCAAGTGTGTCTTAAGGGGTATTAGGACCCCTTAAGACACACTTGAGTGTTCCAATGTGTCAAAAGAGGTCATGAGGACTCCCTAGGGGTCCTAGTATGCCTTGTCATGCGTTAAGACCCCTAGGGAGTCCCAATGACCCCTTTTGACAGATTGAAATGCTCAAGTGTGTCTTAAGGGCTCATTGGGAATCCTTAAGGGTCCTAGTATGCCTTATCACACCTTAAGACCCCTAGGGAGTCCCCATGACCCCTTTTGACAAATTGAAATGCTCAAGTGTGTCGTAAGAGGTCCCAAGACCCCTTAAGACACACTTGAACATTCCAATGTATCGAAAGGGGTCATGGGGATTCCCTACGGGCCTTAGTAAGTCTTATCATGAGTTAGGACCCCTAAAGAGTCCCCATGACTCCTTTTGACACATTGGAAGCCTCAAGTGTGTCCTAAGGGGTCTTATGTGTGTCAAAAGGGGTCATGGGGACTCTCTAGGGGTCCTAGTACACCTTATCACATGTTAAGACCCCTAGAGAGTCCCCATGACCACTTTTGATGCATTGGAATGCTCAAGTCTATCTTAAGGGGTCCTACGACCCCTTAAGATAGACTTAAGTATTCCAATGCATCAAAAGGGGTCATGGGGAGTCCCTAGGGGTCCTAGTACACCTTATCATGCCTTAGGACTCTTAGGGGTTATGGGGACTCCCTAGGGGTCCTAGTACGCCTTATCATGCTCAAGTGTGTCTTAAGGGGTCCTCTGACATGTCCTAATGCATTCTAAAGGGTCATTGTTCCATCGAAGTTGCATTTGAAACCCTAATGACCTTTTAACGGGCCTGCTGACCCCGATTCGACATGTGGTGTCCCGAGACCACCCCATGGACCCCTTTCGAGTTCTACTAGGAAAAAATCATCCAAATTTTGTACGTAGGTCCTCTGACATGTCCCAATGCATTGAAAAGAGTCCCTATTCCATCAAAGTTGCATTTGGAACCCTAATGACCCCTTAACAGGCCTGCCGATCTTGATTCAACATGTGGTGTCCCAAGAGCACCCCATGGACCCCTTTTGAGTTCTACTAGGAAAAAGTCTTGCAAATTTAGTATGTAGGTCCTCTGACATGTCCTAATGGGTTCCAAAGGATCACCATTCCATGGAAGTTTCATTTGGAACCCTAATGACTCCTTAACAGGCCTACCGACCCCGATTCAACATGTGGTGTCCCGAGAGCACCCCATGGACCCCTTTTGAGTTCTACTAGGCAAAAGTCATCCAAATTTGGTATGTAGGTCCTTTGACATGTCCTAATGCATTGCAAAGGGTCTTTGTTCCATTGAAGTTACATTTGGAACCCTAATAACCCCTTAACAGGCCTATTGACCCCGATTTGACATGTGGTCTCCCGAGAGCACCCCATGGAGCCCTTTCAAGTTCTACTAAGAAAAAGTCATCTGAATCATAAAATTAGGTCCTTTGACATTTCCTAATGTGTTCCAAAGGGTCACCATTCCATCAAAGTTTCATTTCGAATGCTATTGACCCCTTAACAGGCCTACCGGTCGCGTTTCGACATGTAGTCTCCCCAGAGCACCCCATTAACCCCTTTTGAGTTCTACTAGGAAAAAGTCACCCAAATTTGGTAAATAGGTCCTATGACATGTTCTAATGTGTTACAATGGGTCACTGTTCCATCGAAGTTGCATTTCAAACCCTATTGACCTTTTAATAGGCCTAACGACCCTATTTCGACATGTGGTCTCCTGAGAGCACCCCATGGACCCCTTACGAGATCTAGTAGGAAAAAGTCATCCAAATTTGGTACATAGGTCCTATTACATATCCTAATGTGTTCCAAAGGGTCACTATTCCATCGAAGTTTCATTTGGATGACACCTTAACAGGCCTATCGACCCCGATTAGACATGTGGTCTCCCGAGAGCACCCCATGGACCCCTTTCAAGTTCTACTAGGGAAACGTCATCCAAATTTGGTACGTAGGTCCTTTGACATTTCCTAATGCATTCCAAAGGGTCATTTCTCTATCAAAGTTTCATTTGGAACCCTAATGACCCCTTAACAGGCCTACCGACCCCGATTCGACATGAGGTCTCCCAAGAGCACCCCATGGACCCCTTTTGAGTTATACTAGGAAAAATTAGTCCAAATTTGATACATAGGTCCCATGACATGTCTTAATGCGTTCCAAATGGTCACCATTCCATCAAAGTTTCATTTGGAACCCTAATGACCCTTTAATAGGCCTACCGACCCCGTTTCGACATGTGGTCTCCCGAGAGCACCCCATAGACCACTTTCGAGTTATACTTGGAAAAAGCTATCCAAATTTGGTACATAGATCCTCTAACATGTCCTCATGCATTCCAAAGGGTCACCATTCCATAAAAGTTGCATTTCAAACCCTAATGACCCCTTAATAGACCCACCGACCCCAATTCGACATGAGGTCTTTCGAGAGCACCCCATGGACCCCTTTCAAGTTCTACTAGGGAAAAGTCATCCAAATTTTGTACATAGGTCGTATGATATATCCTAATGTGTTCCAAAGGCTTACCATTCCATTGAAGATGCATTTGGAACCATAATGACCCCATAACAGGCCTACCGACCCTGATTCCACATGAGGTCTCTCGAAAGCACCCCGTGGACCCCTTTCGAGTTCTACTAGGAAAAATTCATCCAAATTTGGTATGTAGGTCCTATGACATGTCCTAATACATTCCAAAGGGTCACTGTTCCATCAAAGTTGCATTTTGAACCCTAATGACCCCTTAATAGGCCAATCCACCCCGATTCGACATGTGGTCTCCCGAGAGCACCCCATGGACCCCTTTCGAGTTCTACTAGGCAAAAGTCATCCAAATTTGGTACGTAGTTCCTATGACATGTTATAATGCATTCCAAAGGGTTTTCGTTCCATCAAAGTTTCATTTTTAACCCCAATGACCCCTTAACAGGCCTACCGACCCCGATTCGACATGAGGTCTCCCTAGAGCAACCCATGGACCCCATTCAAGTTATTTTGAGAAAAAGTCATATGAATCATGGAATTAGGTCCTCTTACATGTCCTAATGCATTCCAAATGGTCACCATTCTATCAAAGTTTCATTTTAAACCCTAATGCCCCCTTAACAGGACTACCAACCCCGATTCGACATGAGATCTCCCGAGAGCACCCTGTGGACCCCTTTCGAGTTCTAATAAGAAAAAGTCATCTAAATTTGGTACGTAGGTCCTATGACATTTCCTAATGCATTCCAAAGGGTCACCATTCCATCAAAGTTTTATTTGGAACCCTAATGACCCCTTAATAGGCCTATCGACCCCATTTCGACATGTGGTCTCCCGAGAGCACACCATGGACCCCTTTTGAGTTTTACTAGGAAAAAGTCATCCAAATTTGGTACATAGATCCTATGACATATCCTAATGTGTTCCAAAGGGTGACCGTTCCATCAAAGTTTCATTTGGAACCCTAATGACCTCTTAACAGGTAGGTACCGACCCCGATTCGACATGTGGTCTCCTGAGAGCACCCCATGGACCCCTTTCGAGTTCTACTAGGCAAAATTTATCCAAATTTGGTACGTAGGTCATTTGATATGTCCTAATGCATTCCAAAGGATCACTGTTCATCGAAAGTTTCATTTGGAACCCCGATAACCCCTTAAGTCACCTATCAACTCCGAATCGCACAATGGTCTCCCAAGAGCACCCCATGGACCCTTTTCGAGTTTGACTAATCAAAATTTATCTAAATTATGGAGTTAGGTCCTCTGGCATGTCCTAATGCGTTCCAAATGGTCACCGTGCATCAAAGGTTGTCTCACGAGCCCTAATAACCCCTTAAGACGCCTAGCGACACTGATTGGACATGTGGTCTCCTGAGAGCACCCCGTGGACCCTTTTTGAGTTGGACAAGCAAAAAGTCATTAAAATTTGGTACATTGGTACTCAGACATGCCCTATTGCCTTCCAAATGGTCACTGTACATCTGAAGTTGCCTCACAAACCCTAATTACCCCTTAAGACGTCTAGCGACCCCCATTCGACCTGTTGTCTCATGAGAGGATCTGTTATAACTTAAATTAAATATTAAAATAATATATAAAATATTTGAAAAAATACAATATTTAATAGACTAAATATATAATATATATATTATAAGATATATTAGATATTACATTTAATATATATTATCAAATATAGAATATATTAATGTCCTATTCATTTTATATATTATATATATTAGACATTATATTATATTTTATTATATTATATACACAACAATATTTAATATATAATTTATAATATATACATATATATATTATGTAACATTTATATTATAATATAAAAATATTGCATTTAATATAAATTTGAACAGACTATATACTTAGGCCATTTACATTGATATTATCAAATATATAATATAAATAAATAATATATATACTATATACTATATAATATAAAATATAAAACATAAAATATGAAACCTAAATATAAAATATATAAATTATTCGTTGTTAGGGTGAAAGAAAAAAACATCAAAATTAAAGGGAAATAAAAAAAAGAGTGGGAGGGGGAAACTTTTCAAATTTGAAATTAAAGCAAAATTGGGTAATAGCTTTGGAAACCAAAGCTCCATGGTCAACGCTAAAGGTGTGCAAAAAACATGTTTTTTCGCTATTTTTCTTATGTCAACACTTCGACCATTAGGTTGACGACTTTTTTTCCACCCGATTTCGATAAAATGAAAAGGGTTTCTTTAGATGATTGTCAGCTTTCCATCGATATAAGTGCTGCCAGATTTTGAATTCGTTAAGTATTTATTAGTTATTTTCTAGTTCACTTACGTCTAAAGTCCTGATTGACATACTGATGGAAAAATAGCTATAACTTTCAAACCATATAACATTTTTGAAATCCAAAAGATGTGTCACATTTTATGCTTCATCTAGTATAAGAAAAAAATTTTAAAAATTGAATTATGATAAGTTTTCAATGAGTTAAGGTGGTCAGACAGGAGAGTTTTTAAATTCTGAAAGCGCTGTAGCAAAAAAATCATAATTAATTATTTGTTTGGAATAAAAATATAAAAAAATATGCGTCACATCCGGGCATGAGTCAACTACTTATATATAGAATATTATAAAAAAATATTATCATTTTTTTTTTATTAGGGTGGTCAGACATACACATACTTCTTATTTTTTTGCTGAAATGTTTGTAGTGCTGCATTGCAATCTATACTTTTTACCAATCATATTAATTTTTTTTTAGAAAAGGCTTAGTAGTTTAGAAACTAAATTCAATTTCCTACAAATTATATTCTTACAACTTTTCGATATTAGGTTGATAACTAGTTCATTTTTTCACACCAAGTTGACTAATCCTGATTGTCTGATTTTTCATTGCCACTTAAGGGCATAGTTTGGCCCCTCATGATCCTGCACATACTCGGGGACTCTCTAGGTTCCCTAATGCATGATAAGGTGTACTAGTACCCCTAGGGAGTCCCCAGAACCCCTTTTGATACATTAGAATGCTCAAGTGTGTCTTAAGTGGTATTAAGATCCCTTAAGACACACTTGAGCATTCTAATGTGTCAAAAAGGGTCATGGGGACTCCCTACAGGTCCTAGTACACCTTATCACATGTTAGGACCCCTGGAGAGTCTCCATGACCCCTTTTGACACATTGGTATGTTCAAGTGTGTCTTAAGGGGTATTAGGACCCCTGAAGACACACTTGAGCATTCTAATATGTCAAAAGGGGTCATGGGGACTCCCTGGATGTCCTAATGCATGATAAGGTGCACTAGGACACCTAGGGAGTCCCCATGACCCCTTTTGATGCATTAGAATGCTCAAGTGTGTCTTAAGGGGTCCTAATACCCCTTAAGACACACTTGAACATTCTCATGTGTCAAAAGGGGTCATGGGGACTGCCTAGGGGTCCTAGTACACCTTATCATGCATTAGAACACCTAGGGTGTTCCCATGATCCCTTTTGACACATTGGAATGCTCAATTGTGTCTTAAGGGGTCCTAAGACCCCTTAAGACACACTACAACATTGCAATGTGTCAAAAGGGTTCATGGGGACTCTCTATGGATTCTAACATGTGATAAGGTGTACTAGGACCCCTAGGGAGTCCCAATGACCCCCTTTGACACATTGGAATGCTCAAGTGTGTCTTAAGGGGTCGTAGGACCCTTTAAGACACACTTGAGCATTCCAATGTGTCAAAAGGGGTCATGAGGACTCTCTAGGGGTCCAAACGTGTGATAAGGCATACGAGGACCCCTAGAGAGTCCCAATGACCCCTTTTGACATATTGGAACGCTCAAGTGTGTCTTAAGGGGTCGTAGGACCTTTTAAAACACACTTGAGTATTCCAATGTGTCAAAAGGGGTCATGAGGACTCTCTAAGGGTTGTAACACATGATAAGGCATACTAGGACCCCTAGGGAGTCCCAATGACCCCTTTTGACACATTGGAATGCTCAAGTGTGTCTTAAGGAGTCGTAGGACCCCTTAAGACACACTTGAGTGTTCCAATGTGTCATAAGGGGTCATGGGGACTCCCTATGGATCTTAACACGTGATAAGGCATACTAGGACCCCTAGGGAGTCCCCATGACCCCTTTTGACACATTGGAATGCTCAAGTGTGTCTTACGGGGTCCTACGACCCCTTAAGACACACTTGAGCATTCCAATGTGTCAAAAGGGGTCATGGGGACTCCCTAGGGGTCCTAACGCGTGATAAGACATAATAGAACCCCTAGGGAGTCCCAATGACCCCTTTTGACACATTGGAATGTTCAAGTGTGTTTGAAGGGGTCCTAAGACCTCTTAAGACACATTTGAGCATTCCAATGTGTCATAAGGGGTCATGGGGACTCCCTAGGGGTCCTAATGTGTGGTATCTCAATCCCAATCCCTAGGGGTAATAATGTGCCCGCAATCCCTGCCATATTTAAGAGTACTGATGAGAAGCAATGGCGAAAGTCTGAGACAGAGGTGGTGCCGACATTGAAGCGGTAAGACATTCTTCATAATATTGCGGAGGGGGGGCACCATCGAAACAGCAAGGCTTTCCTCATAATGTCGTGTCACCACTGATCTCTTCTTTAAATTTATTAATGCGGTCAATTTTCCGACATGTGCATCATTTCTAGTACAACTGCTCATTTTACCAAACCCTTCCCTGCTCTCCATAATCTTCGACCGGTTCAAAGATCCATCTTGTTGTTCTTGTTTAACCTCCCAATGACTCTGTTTAGCTACCGAATTATCAATAGGCATGGTACAATTGTCTGGCACGACTAGAATCTATTTCGAGAACCTTTACAATTTAGCATTTCGGTTGAAAAAGCAGGGAAAGACACCATTTCATAGCCACAAGTGGTGGAAACAGAGTGATTCTCTTGCCCTCTGCTTCTATAATCCGCCTCCAGTGAACTATTCTTCAAAGCCTCCATTTCTGCGTAGCTAGGGTTTTTGGCACCTGTAAAAGGCACTACTATGCCACTGTAGGGACTCATGCTCATGCTCTGAATCATATTAAATAATATTTAAAATGTAAAATGTATATTATATAATATTTAATATATAATATATAATATTATATATAATATATAATCTAATATATAGTTTTTAATATTAATATATATTAAATAATATTAAATATAACATTTAATATATAATTCATATTATATAATATTTAATATATAACTAATATATAACAATTAATATATAATTGATATTATATAATATTTAATATATAACTAATAATTATCAAATATATAACTATCAATTATATAACTATAATTGATAAAGTGGAACCAAATTTCAAAATTAGAAATTAGAGAAAGTGGAGGCAAAGAAAAAATTTGAAATTCTGCTGCCAGATTCGGGTACCCGAAAATATCGGGTACCCGATTAGGCTCGGTATTGGTCTATGCACCAAACCTACCTGGTCAACTCTTCAAGTGTCACAAAAATGTGTTTTTCTTCTATTTCTCTCAATTCCAGACTTTGACCATGTAGCTGACGACTTTTTTTTCACCCGAATTTGATAAAATGAAAAGGGTATCTTAAGGAGATTATCAGCTTTCTATCGATATAATTGCTGTCAAATTTTGAATTCATTAAGTAATTATTAGTTATTTTCTAATCGAGCCACCTCTAAATTGCTAATTTAGATACTGATTGAAAAATGACTATATCTTTCAAACGATATAACATTTTTGAAATCCGAAAGAAGTGTCACATTCTATGCTTCATCTAGTATAAGAAAAAATTTAAAAAGATTGAATTATGATAAGTTTTCAATGAGTTAAGGTGGTCAGACATGAGAGTTTTTAAATTCTGAAAGCGTTGTAGCAAAAAAATGATAATTAATTATCTGTTTCGAATAAAAATACCAAAAAATATGTGTCACATCTGAGCATGAGTCAGCTACTTATATATAGAATATTATAAAAAATATTATCATTTGCTTTTGATTAGGGTGGTCAGACATACACATACTTCTTATTTTTTTGCTGAAATGTTTGTAGTGTTGCATTGCAATCTATACTTTTTACCAATCATATTAATTTTTTTTCAGAAAAGGCTTAGTAGTTTAGAAACTTCATTCAATTTCCTACAAATTATATTCTTACAACTTTCTGATATTAGGTTGATAACTAGTTCATTTTTTCACGCCAAGTTGACTAATCCTGATTGTCTGATTTTTCATTGCCACTTAAGGGCATAGTTTGGCCCCTCATGATCCTGCACATACCCTATAGTGAAGCTTTGTGATTTCCATCCCCACCGTAGTTTTTACCTTTTAACAAGCATTTCTGTGATACCAAAATGCATGTGTTATGTGTATGAAGTTTCATGTATGCATATTTGATTAGTCTACATGTATTTACATTTTATTTATATTATTGAATGAATGGTGAATGAAAATGATATACTCAGTTAATGAATTTCATTTCTACAAGGATTTGATTAAAAAGTTTTTAGGGTTACTGATTCACCCCTCCCCTCTTAGTAACTCAACTTTCCATAATTCCAACAATAAGTTCTCGGTAGTATAAAAAAGAAACTAAATGGAACATCACAATGTAAAGCATAAAATTCTCAAGAAATAACTCTTGCTAATGGTTATATTTTGTGGGTTTAGGTATAATATGAGTATTTATAGTATGGTATATAATTTTTCTTATTGTAGCTTGGCCTACTTCTTAGAGAATTAGGGGAAATTCTACATGTGGCTTAGTTGTGAGTGCCCTTTATTTCTTTAGATATTTTTTGAACTGTCTATGTTAAGGAAGGAATTAGGGCCCTTTCCCTACTCATATAATCCAAAAAAATATTCATATATTTATGAATAAGAGTACCATGACCATTTCAGTAGTACTTTGAACCATTCTATACTATGTATCCTTACGATAGGACCACATCTAATGTTGAGTAATATAATTCAATATTGGAGTAAATCATAATTTAGTTTGATTTGGATATTTTTCATAATGTAATAATTTTCCTAAGGCAATGAATGTAATGCCAAGATCTAGAATCTCAATAGATAGCACAAAAAAGACAAAATGATATCATTGTCAAATGACTAGATTCAATGTTGATCAATAATCAAAGAATAATGGATGCAATCAATCCATCAATCTAAGTACAATGTAGACATGTCTGAATATATAGGAAATGCAATAAGACTACTCGATAAGGAGATGATAAGATATCAACCACACTAGGTGGAATCACATGTACGCCAAAGGTGGATAATCCCCCATTGTACAATAAAGTATGTGCAACAATGAAATGATGATAATGTGATAAGAGAACTAAAGGTAGATCTCACACCTAAAGTGGAAATTCTCCTACACCATGTGCTAAAATGAAATGCCAACTCCTAGGTGTCTCAATGACAACTAATATGCAAATGTATTATCCCAAGTAAACTTAAGTAAAGTGTAATTAGTGAATAACTAATTACACCAACACTCCCCCCTCCCCCCCTATTAAGTGCAACTTAGGGGAGTGCACTTAAGCTCAAAATGCTAGATGTCAATGCTTGATGGGTCTTGGCTACTAGGCCATGTTAGGTACCTATGTACAATATGCAAGATCAATACAATGCAATCTCTCATAAAGCAGAGAAAGAGGGAAAAACTCATGGGAAAAGACCTCCCCAAAAAGAGAGATAAAAACAAAATGCATGGATGGATTGAGTAATCAAGACCCCCTATTATGTCATACATCATGTATATAAAATAGAGAAGTTTGAGAAGGACAAAACCCCATAAGAGGAAAAATACACCCCATAAGAGAGAAGAATTATATGAAGAAGAGACACACGGTAGTCCCACCCTCAATGTAGAATGCCCATTAGTGATAGCTTCTCCAAGATGAATGTAAAATTTGGTTCATGAATGTTGAGCAACGTTCCTCCACTTAAGAAGAAATAATTCCATAGGTGTATATGATATGTCTCTGAAAAATTTCTCAATTGTCCATGTGTCAATGCTGAAGGCAACCCCTTCACAAACTGTTGAAAAGAACAAGTAGGGATCAAACAAGGATAGATGTACAACATGTCCCAAAGAACCAAATGTCTCCCCTAACGATAAAGAGACCTCCTACATTTTTTATACATAAGAATCCCCAATCACATCAACCTAAAAAGAATAATCATATAGAGAATGGACAAGAGGATTAGAGTGTTCCCTTGTAACAACTCAATAAGGATATTACCCATCAAAGAGATGATGTATATGATCAATGATGTTTCCTATATCGATAATGTAGGAGTCTAGAAACAAACCTACAATGTCTATCAAGTAGTCATCCCCTAACGTTGTAACTTGAAGACAAGAGGTACCCATTTGTTATAAGTGATATGGACCCATAATTGTAGAAATATATGCATTTTGAATATGATGATGTTGTGACCTTGTCCTTAGACTATCTAAAGGATCCCTCATAAGTGAACCTATTGAATGAAGTGTCTTTCTAACCCAAAGAGGTGTAGTGGAAGATGATGATGATGATGATGATGGAATATATTAAACCTTAATATTACCAATCAAAGGTGTAATATTGCATATCAGAGTTGAGGTAGATGAGCCATATTAATCTCTTTCACTACTGTCACTATCAATTTCCACAATGTCTGAAGTATAGAGAGGAGTAGAGGATAAGCTAGGTGAACTTTCCTCAAAGTGAACATTCTTCTCTATGAAGATCTCATGAGTCTTGGGATCCATAATTATATATCCCTTATCACCTTCTTCATATCCAATGAATGTACATGGTCTTTGTAGAGGTGCCTTATATTTGTGTGAAGATGTGTGTCCATGTTGGACAACCAAATACTATGAAGTATTTCACAACCGATTTTCTTCTACACCATGCCTCAAAAGGAGTCATTCCATCTAAGGCATTATGAGGAGATCTATTAAGGATGTAATTGGCACAACTTATAGATTATACCAAAATTGATGGATCAAGATACTTGGATTCAATCAAGCAAATTTCCATTTCCTTAAGAGTTCTAATCTTCATTTCTTTAGATCTTGTCTATTGTGGAGTAAATGCAACTGGATTTTGAATATCAATACCCTCAAGTTCACAAAAGTCTCTAAATCTTGAGTTCACATAGCTTCTTTGATTTTCTACATGAAGAACCTTGATGGATTTACTTGATTTCTTCTCAACATGACTCTTCAAGATTAGAATCTCATTAGACAAATCATTGTTGCGACCAAGAAAGTACACCCATGTGTAGTAGAAAAATTCATGAATGAAACTGAGGACATAGTGACCCTTGTCAACTGATGTCACTGGAAAGGGACAAACTAGAACACTTTGAACCAAATCAAAAATAACGAATACTTTCTAAGACTTCCCCTTTTCAAACTTCTCTTCAAGATGCATATCCATTGAACAATTTTACCATTCACCCTTATAAAAGTTTAAGGTAGGTAGATCTTTGATCATATGTTTTGAGCTAAGCTGATGAAGATAGCATAAATCAAGATGTCCAAACCGCTCATTCCATAATTTACTTTGTAATTGAGTATGAGTCAATAAGGCATGTAAATAATATATAGGCAAAAAGTGGGAGAAATAATAAAGCCTTGTGTCATGATTAGCATTACCCATTGTAACCAATGAATCATTCTTAAAATTTCACACCATTACTAAATCAGGAAGGACCTTAACTTTATTTCAACCTCAATAGTGAGTGATTTGGTAAATTGAAATGAGATCGGTGCTAACGTTGGGAACATAGAGAACATATTTGAACTCTCTATTTTCCTCATGAAGCCCTATTTGAATTGTTGTGGGGTAGCAGATTGCAATTTGACCTACAATTGTAGAGAGTTGTTAAGATGGTTTGTGGGAGGCGAGATGCAGATCCAAGATTGGCAGGTATGCTAAGATATATTGCGACAAGATTAGAAGCAGTTCAAACAACCCAGAGGAGAGGTAGACATCTTGAAGATGTTAGTGATGATGAAGTTGAAGAAGAACAAATGAATGCAAAACCTGCACTTGTTATGGATCAAGGTGAAGAAATATTCTTGAAGGCTTTGACAAGTTTGAAATCAACACCATATTTCAATCCCCTTGAGTATGGTGGAAAGTTGGATTCTGATGAATTGGTGGACTGGATCACTGAGATGGAAAAGTATTTTGAATATGAGAATATCTCTGAGGATAAGAAGCTAAAGATTGCAAGCACTAAGTTGAAAAGACATGCATCCCTATGGTGGGAACATCTACAGTTGGATAGAAAAAGGAAAGAAAAAGAGAAAATCAAGTTATGGAGTAAAATGGTCAATAAGTTGAAAGGAAAATTCTTACCCTGTGATTATCAAATTAACCTAGTTCAGCGAATGCAAAGTTTGAGACAGAAGGATAGCTCGGTAAAAGGGTATACTGAGGAATTCTATAGATTAGATATCAGATCTGGACATGATGAAGATGATGTGGAAAAAATTGGTAGTTACCTGAATGGTTTGAGGGTTTCCATCCAAGAGGATATTAGTATGGTCAACTTGGAGAACATTGAAGAGGCTTATCAATTTGCTTTGAAAGCGGAGGAGAAATTGAACAAGAGACATGAATAGAGACAAAGAGGTCGTGGTGGTAGATTCCCTAGAGGAAGAGATAGATCTAATGGTGAAAATGGTAGATCTGAACCTGAAAAGACAAATCCAGACAAAGGCAAGACTGAGTGGAAAGGTGAAAGTTCTAGAGGTAGAGGCAGTAACTACCGAGGTGGTTATAGCAGAGGAAGTTTCTGAGGAACTTGTTATAATTATGGAGAAGCAGGACATAGATCTTTTGAATGTTCATAGGCTAGTAAGAAGGCTAGTAGTAGTAGAAATGCTTTGGTGCAAGAAGAGTCACCGAATGAACCTGAGAAAGAAAATAACTTGATGGTAAGGAGAGCACTATGGAATGAAGGTAAGAAGGAAGATTCAGTAAGGAAAAGTTTGTTCAAGACTAGATGTACAATTTCTGACAAAGTTTGGAACGTAATCATTGACAGTGGTAGCTCAGAGAACCTGACATCTTAAGAGATGGTCACAAAATTGCAGTTGGAAAGGTTGGTACATCCAAAGCCCTATTAGATTTCATGGATCAAGGATGAGCATACACTCTTGGTAAGTGAACAATGTTATGTGAATTTGAAGATTGGAAAATACTATGATAAGGTATTATGTGATATCATGCCTATGGTTTGTTGTCATTTTTTGTTGGGTAGATGTTGGCAATATGATAAACATGCTATATATGATGGGAGATTGCATAAGTATACTATTGTGGCTGATGGAAAGAAACAAATCTTGTTACCATTGATGGAAGAACCTGTTAGTAATGTTTGCACATCTGTGAAAGTTTGTTTGATGGAAGGAAGAAAGTTTGTTAACTCTTTGAAGAGGGATGATGTGTGTTTTGATGTGATTCCTAACAAACCAAATGAGAAAATAGGAGAAAATGTTCCTGAGGAGATTGATAAGTTACTCACCGAGTATAGTGATATCATTTTTGATAATGTACCTGATGGTTTTCCACCGAAAAGAAGCATTGATTATTGTATGGATCTAATCCTTGGAGCTAGTTTACCAAACAAGGCACCTCATCAGTTGACACCTACTAAGAATTAGGAATTGAACCAATAGAGTCAAGAGTTGCTAGAGAAAGGTTTGGTTACAGAAAGTTTGATTCCTTTTGCAGTACCAGTTGTATTGGCACTGAAGAAGAATGGAGAATGGAGAATGTGTACTGATTCTAGAGCAATCAATAAGATAATAGTGAAGTATAGGTTTCCTATACCAAGGATGGATGATATAATGGATAGTTTGACTAGAGCAAAGTATTTCAAAAAGATTGATTTGAAAAGTGGGTATCATCGTATCAAAATCAGAGAAGGAGATGAATGGAAGACTGCTTTCCAGACCAAAGAAGGTTTGTATGAGTGGTTGGTTATGCCTTTTGGTTTAACTAATGCACCGAGTACTTTTATGAGATTGATGAATGAAGTTTTGAAAAAATTCTTGGGAAAATTTGTGATTGTATATCTTGATGATATTGTGATATTCAGTAAGACCAGAGAAGAACATTTGTTGCATGTTAGACAAGTTTTGCAAAGACTGAAAGAGGAAAAGTTGTTGATAAATCTCAAAAAGTGTTCATTCTTGAAAGAAGAGATTGTGTACTTGGGATTTGTTATTTCAGCTGATGGTTTGAAGATAGATCCTGAAAAGGTTGAAGCTATTTTGAATTAGCCTACACCTGTGAATGCTAGTGAGGTAAGATCATTTCATTGTTTGGCAGGTTTTTACTGAAAGTTCATAAGGAATTTTAGTTCAATTTGTAATGCTATGACTAAGACTATGAGAGGAGATAAAAGAGAATTCAAGTGGACACATGGAGCTAATAGAAGTTTTGAGACTCTAAAGCAGAAGATTGTTGAATTACCTATTTTGGCATTACCTGATTTCAGTAAGGTATTTCAATTAGAATGTGATGCAAGTGCAAGTGCAATTGGAGATGTGTTGAGTCAAAAAGCTAAACATGTTGTTTTCTTTAGTGAAAAGTTGAATGATGCTAGAAGGAAATATTCTGTGTATGATCAAGAATTCTATGCTATTGTTCAAGCACTAAAGAAATGTAGACATTATTTGATACTGAGTGAATTTGTGTTGTATACTGATCATAAGGCTTTATAATATTTGGGTAGTCAGAATAAGTTGAATCAGAGACATATGAAGTGGGTTGAGTATTTGCAGAGTTATACATTTGTGATAAAGCATAAGAATGGAGCCACTAACCGAGTTGTTGATGCATTGAGTAGAAGAAGATCTTTGATGACCGAGATGAAAATTGAAGTTCTTGGTTTTGATGAGATGAAAGGTTTATATGAAAATGACCCTGATTTTTCTGAACCATGGAGAAAGTGCAGAGCACCTATCCAAGATCAACAAGATACTAAATGGGATGAATATTTTATTTAGGAAGGTATGTTGTTTAAAGGTATTCAGTTGTGTATATCGAGAGGAGTAATGAGATCTAATTTGATAAAAGAGACACATAGTAGTGGTTTGGCTGGACATTTTGGCATTGATAAAACATGGAATTTTCTTAAGGAGAAGTACTTTTGGCCACAGTTGTATAGATATGTTCAGAAATTTGTGAAAAGTTGTGGAATTTGTCAAGTTCCAAAAGGAGTAAGTCAGAATATTGGTTTGTATACACCAATTGTTTTTCTTGAGAAACGTTGGATTGATATCAGTATGGACTTTGTTCTTGGCTTACCGAAGATAGTAAGAGGTAATGATTCAATATTTGTTGTTGTGAATAGATTTTCTAAGATGGCACATTTTATACCTTGTAGAAAGACATCAGATGCAGTATATGTAGCAGATATTTTCTTTAAGGAAATTTTTAGATTGCATGGATTATCGAGGAGTATTATCTCTGACCGAGACAGTAAATTTGTTGGATATTTTTGGAAAACACTTTATAATAAATTTGGCACTAAGTTGAAATATAGTTCTACATTTCACCCACAAATCTATGGATAGACTGAGGTTGTGAACATAAGTTTGGGAAATATTTTGAGATGTTTAGTTGGAGACACACTGAGTAATTAGGATTCTATGTTAGCACAAGCAGAGTTTGCATACAATAATTTAATAAATAGGAGTACTGGAAAAACACCATTTGAGATTGTGAATGGCACACAACCGAGAGGAATATCTGATTTGAGAGACATTACTGATGAAAATAAGAAAAGTGATGAAGGGGTAAATTTTTTTGAATACATGAATACATTACATGAAGATGTGAAGCTGAAGCTGGAAGACAGTAATCAGAAATACAAAGATAGAGCTGATAGGTCAAGAAGACATAAGACTTTTGATGTTGGTGATGAAGTGATGGTTCATTTGAAGAAAGGTCAATTTCCTGTTGGAACATATGGAAAGCTAAAGATGAAGAAGTTTGGACCTTGCAAGATTCTGAAGAAATTTGATAGTTGAAATGCATATGAGATAGAGTTACCTGATGACATGGACATATCACCGATTTTCAACATTGCTGATTTGTGAGTATCATGAACCTAATGAAGAAGTGATAGTACCGAAAGAATATCCTAAGAAGCAAAATGATGAAGTTGAACAAATTTTGAAGGAAAGAGTTGGCAAGAGCATAAGAGGAAAATAGTATATGGAATATCTGGTTAAATGGAAGAATAGACCGATGGAAGACAATTCATGAATTTCATAGTCTGAGTTGGATGCAGCTTGGACCAGGCATACCAAATGATTTGGAGAATAATTTCAAAATAACCCCAGGTGTCTGATGCAGTTGCATCTCAGGTCCTTGGCAATCATGTGTCACCAAAAACATTTTGGAATTATGTTTGTTTTGTGCAGTTTCTGCTTTAATCGTGTTGGTCGGTAGTTGGTTGGTTTCCTTTGGTTGCTGAGGGTGGTCAGTTATCTCCTAGGCAGTCGGTTATTTCTCTGGTGCTCGGCGCTATCTGTCTACTACTTGGTTATCTTGCCTACCGACGGGTTCAATTTTGTTTCCTATTGTGGCTGACTTGTGTATTTATATTGGATCATGGAATTAATGTTGGTATCCATCATTGGGAAGTGTGTGGTCCCAAATTTTACCGTTACTTCTGTTAATTATGGATCTGAAGGCCGACGTAGCTCGGTAGCTTCTTGTATAAATGTAGATGTTTGGTGGTAGATTAGGGGGTAGTGTTAAGTGAAGATAGTAGACATGAGATTGAAGATTTCAGATAGACCCTTGCATGTTTGAGGACTTGTGTAATTCATTGTAATATTTGGCCTGAACCATGAAGGCCTTACAGCCTGGCATGTATGATTCCAATTGATGATAATATATGAAAGATCTAGCATTCTCTCTCTCTCGCTCTTGTTGTTTGTTGCTTCTGCATGTGCATTGTAGGCTTGGATCATTAGGGTGCACCATCCTTTGGCCCCTCATGCTCCCTGCCCTTGCATCACATGATTAGCATTACCCATTGTAACCAATGAATCATTCTTAAAATTTCACACCATTACTAAATTAGGAAGGAGCTCAACTTTATTTCAACCTCAATAGTGAGTGATTTGGTAAATTTAAATGAGATTGTTGCTAAGATTGGGAACATAGAGAACATATTTGAACTCTCCATTTTCCATCTCAGCTAGTCCTTTCCATTCAACTTCAACTTGTGTATCATTCCCTATAAATATGTGAGGTACCTTTGATGGAACCAATGAATAAAATATCCCCTTTGAATCACCCATATGATGTGTGGGACCTAATTCAAGAATCAATTCCTCTGAAGAACTTGAACTTTCCATAAGTGCTTGCCCTTCTCCCTTTGAAGTATATGGAAATGAATCCTTGGAACCATTTGGTTGTATTGATTTTTTTCTTATTGAGTAAGTTTTCCAACTCATCAATTCTCTTCATCTTGCAATGATGCTCATCGTGATTTGGTTTCTTGCAATATGCACAAAATACTTAATACTTCTTATTGTTGTTTCCCTTCTTGCTAAAAGAAGAATTGTCTTGTTATCATGAGGAAGATTATTGTGTCTCTGATTGTGAATTTGGCTTCCACTTATTTTTATTGTTGTTGAAACTTTTTCCACTTTCATTTATTTGGTTCTCATTATTAGCCAACAATGCCATAGACTTTGAAGACTTTAGAATACTCATATCCATCAACTTTGATTGTTCCAACATCAATATTTCTGTAAATGCATAAAATGAAGGCTTAGTGAAGGAACATCCCATGGTAAACTTGTGATTATTGTAACTCAAGAAAAAAGATACATACTCTGAAGGTTGTCTATTCAAGATGTGATGAATCAATCTAGCATCTTTCATGGGATTACCAAAATCATTAAGTAGTGCTCTCAACTCATTGGCTTTGTTGACATAGTCTTGAATAGTGTCAAAATTCCTAGCATCCAAGAGATGTAGATCATTCTTAATTGTAAATCCCTTTTCCTCATCCACTTTACCATACAAATCTTCAAGTTTGTCCCAAGCACGCCTAACATCCATAAAGATTTAAATGTTGAAGAAAACATATTCATGAACACAACCCCTTATAATTCCTGAAGCCATATTGTCTTTGATTTTCTAATCATTTTTTACATCATCATCCACATTAAGAACAATGGGTTCTTTAATTGTTCCATTTACATAAAGATTTAAACCCTTTTCCATCAGTTTAGTCCCTACTTATCATTCCATATAACATAGTTATGTGAAGTTAAAAATGGACATCTAGATGAACCCGTGATGTGGAAATGAAAGAGAACAAGAGAGATAGAGATACAAGACCAAAATAAACCCCTCCAAATTCACTCAATCAAAGAACCCCCGTCCCTCCCACCCAAAAAAATGATGTTTTTGGCACTTTATATATAGTGTGTGTATAATTTCCACTTGCCAAAATGGGCCAAAGTGGACTTCTGATTTTGATGTTTACAACCACCTCAATGAAAGAAAATCAGACTCAAATCAATATTGCTAAGAATCAAATCAAGATTGAAGCATTATTATGATCATACAAGGCCAAAAAGGAGATATATCTTAAATTGATATATTTTCTCATATAAGGCAACAATCTGATAGAAAATCTAGAAAGTACTCAAAATATTATACACTTTTTTTTTAAATGGCACTTGAAAATGTGTTTGTATGAGCCTGAATAAAGCCTTTGAAGTTGCAAAATTGAGGATCAAGTAGGTTCAATCACCAAAAATTACAATTTCTATCAAATCCGTTCACCAAAACTAGAAAATAACAACACCATTAAAAATTTCATGAAATTCTTGCCAAAATAAAAAACCTTGCACTCAATTTGGAGCCCGGATGACCAGGTTATGGCCTCTAGAATTTGGACTGCCAAATCAAAACTACAAATGGTGAGCGACGCTAAAGTTTTAAATGTGATGACATCATAAAAAATTCTATGTTAAATTTGATGGCCAAACGACTATCATAGGCTTGTAAAATCACCCAAAAATGATAGTCAAATGGACATCAAATTTAAAATACTACAGTGCTAATGATATCCTGAGATTAAAGTTGATGGTCATATGACTGTCGAAGAAAAAACAAAAATGACACCTATGATGGCTAAACAGCCATCAAATTTAGCATAGAGTTGATGTGGTTGGGCCCTATCCATGTTCTGTCATAGAAAATAGATGTCGAGAGGAGCAAGCCAAGCGACTCGGCTGATTTGGAGGCTCCGATATTTGAAAGGTGAGTTGGCTCAACTATCAGAGCTCGAGCTTGGGATTTTTCCTAGGCCGAATCAAATCGGCAAGTAGGGGGCTCAACTTGATGAGTAGGGATCTCGGCTAGATGGTAGCTTGCCAAGCGTGGGAAATGCAAGGGATTAATCCCACATTGAATACACTAGTGGCTTCTTTGGTGTTCAATTGTATATGACATGTTCAATTATTTGATAATAAATAAAAAGATAGGAGAATCAAGTGATGAGATTAGTTGGCATCAAGAGAAGTCTTGGTGTCATATGAGAGATTATTATCTTATTATAGAATAATAATGAAGTTCTTTAATGGTGATAGAAATGATTCAAATTAAAATAGATAATCAACAGAATAAGCCCTTGATTTATAGATTTCATCATTACGCTTGTAAAAATTTGTTAATTTATTTTAAAAATTTATATTAAATTGTCCATCATACATATTATTAAGCATTCATGCTATGATTTTATGTTGGGATATGAGATGATATTTATTATGATGCTATGTTTTTCTGTATGATATGACTCAAATTCTAGCACTATGCATTTATTTAAATGTTTTCAATATATTTTACATTTCGTTTGAATTTATGTGTGTAATATGTCATAAAATATAACATAAAACGTAATCATAATTAATGGACATAAAATGCATAGTGGAACCTCATGCAATCAAGTCAACAAGACCAGCCTAGATAAGTGGGTTGTCTTATATAAAAATAATTATTATATTTGAATTATTATGTAGCACAAAACTAATAGATAAATTTTGTATTTGAGTTTGTTTTATTAAAATTGACTAATTTCAACTTGTAAATTTTTATTTTGGTGAGTTTCTCTAAAACATATTAGATGGAAAATATTTTAGGTAAAACATTGTCACCCAAATATATTTTATCTACATATGCAACCATATCTTTTTATCTAATGTTTCATTTGAAACCATTTTTTCCCAAATAATGACACAATTTCACAATTATATACAACTAAATAGATACAATCAATTACTTATACTACTCAATATACATTCATTAAACACAATTGAGTCAATTCAACTTTGGTCAAATAATTATCATTCTTTGGGGAATGAATAATGTATGCATTACCTTAGTCAACTCGCTAATGAAATAATTATTTTAGACAGATGAGATTGTAGAATCTACAATATATCTAGATTTTACTTATCTCATGTCACCTAAAATATAATCTTATACTCTAACTTTTACAAACATTTAATTTTGTTTAATCAACAATTTAATATGTTTCTTATATTTTTACAAGAATATTTAATAACAATTTTGTCTATTGATTAATCCATTTCCATTGAACAAAATTTAAAATAAATATGGAAACACCTAATATTAAAGTTTTCTACTCATTTTATTGCATCATGAATAATATTATCACTACTTATTATACTTAATAATAATAATAATGAATACATTGGACACCATTAAATATTTGAATTAAATCAAACAGTGTCAAATCTATTGTTTCAACTTCTCAAGGAAGGATCTAAATTGTGAAAATCAACAAAAATGTGAAATTCAATTTTAAATTGGAAAAAGATAAATTTGCAACTAAAAAATTGTTTTTCTATTGAAGGATGGTTACATCTAAGTAGAACAAATGAATTGAAGTAGTTGCATCAATAAATAGATTAATCAATAGATTGAAATTAGTATATCAGAGCACATAAATGATTAGGCTATACATAATTATCTACAAATATGTATATGGGTGAAAGGATTAAAAGTCTAGGAGAACAATCCCAAAACCATAAAATATGATGGCATTTAAACAATTATACATATGTAATAATATGTTATTTAAATACATGTACACAACTATATAGAAAAACACATGTTTATACAAATTGTACCATTCTAGTATTATATAACTACATTTTAAATAAGTTATACATGTGCATCTTAATAACTAGGAATTATCATTATGACATCTTAAATTAATTTTTTACTTAATATAAATTAAAATTTAATATTTAAAATATGTAGAGACACGTATAAAAGAAAATAAGTTTAACTTAGTCTTAATGAATAGATTAAAATTGCATCACATTTCAAAAGATAAATTAATCAAGAAAGTGTGTAATATGAGAATCAATTAGCTCCAAAAAAGAAACAACTACATAACTAAAACCTTCCTTTCATATAACATGATATAGTAAAAAATCAATAGGAAAACATATGTACCTATTTAGTTGTTAATTATTAAGACATCCCTTATTTTGTAAAGCATTGTGCTTTCATACAAAATGTATCATAAATATATTCATATGAACAAAAGAAGAGGCATGACACAAATGAAAATTACACGTCGCTAGTTGTATCATTATAAATAAAATTATTGATAATAAATAGTAAGTGATCTTTTCTATAAAACTTAATAAAATTTACATTCATGTGAAAGAAGAGAAAAGACAAAAATAATATTTATAAATAACAATAATATATTAATGATATTATTGATGTACATGACCATGGAAAGAAAATATATTAGCAATTGAAATGAAATTAGTAGGATCGTGGAATATTAGTGTTTTTTTTAGGCAAAAGAGAATATACGTTGCTATTATTATATATATATAACTGATTCAAAGGCTCAACCGGGAAAGAATCAAGAAGAAAACCCGAAATCATTGTCATTACAAAGTATTTAAATAATCATGGAATATTAGTTGTCCATATGCTCTTGAATGATATTAAATCCCATATACCTACACATATTGTATATTCAAATATTTTTGTTAACTCTGTAACTTGAAATCTTTGGAACATAAAAAATATACCTCCCAAGCATCATGGTAGTAGCCTGTGGATTGGTACCAGGACAATCCTCAAAAGTTGAGCCATCCACAACTCGTAGATTATCAACACCTTTTATTCGATATTTTTTGTCAACCACCAAATCAACTTGACAACCTCCATGATAGTGGTAAGATGACCCTAGTGTAGCTTTGCAGAACTTTCCCAAGGCATCATCATCTGATATATCCTTTGGTAATGAAATCCCAAGGAAATGTAGTGTTCTAGAATTTTCATTATCAGTAAATGCAAAATCTTGAATAGAAGGTGACATACTTAGATTAACCATAACTTTCACATTAAGCATACATTTTTGTAAATCAGAAGGGTGTGAGTAGTAATTATAATGAACATTGGGTGTATCTTTAGGATCTACACTTTTAAGCCAAAGTTCGCCCCTTGATAAGGGAAATGCTACCTCACTTACAACAAGACCTAAATATTGTATACTTGTGGAACTATTATGTTGGAGAAAGCTACTACCCTCGATGTAGCCTTGTGAGTTGTCTAGTATTCCCACTACTTGTGGATAAGTAAATTCAAGTGGTTTTGGGGATTCTACAATGAACATTGTACTAGGATCGTCTTGAACATTTTTGCCTGCTGAAGGTAAATCTAAAAAATGGTAATATTTAATTTATTTAGTTGGTTTATAGGACCAATTCCACTTAAGAGTAGAAGTTGAGGGCTAGCTATGCTTCTTGCTGATAAAATCACCTCATTGTTGGTTGACAATTGATCAAGTGGTACTTGATAAGCCAAGTCATCATTATTGCTTGTGAACTCCACTCCACTAGCCCTAAGCTTTCCTGCATAGTAAGTATACGAATATGAAAAATTATATATAAATAGATAGCTAGAAAGATAGTATAATGATTTTGACTTCTATTTTTTTTACATTTATAAGAAAATTAAAAATATTAATCTAACTATTAATAAAAAACAATATTAAAGAAAAATATATAAAACTATTATTTCATTTAAATATCATTAAACATAAAATATGTAAACGTACCCGATCCCAACTTGAAGAGGATTCTGCTGGCAGTAGCATTCAGAAGAACTAGAATATTTTCTGGATTTGCGTACTGGAGAAGATCTGCGGTTGTATGTCTCTTTCCATTCTTGTCAAAAATTGCGTCACTGATCTTGGTGCTCCAAATGATCCAAGGTATACCCATTGTAAGGAAGAACTCCTGCATCAAGAAGCCCATCCTTCAAAGCAGAACTCCAAGGAAAAAGCTTGTATTGTTTGAAGGCAACCAACTTTTCTACCCATTCATACGACTCATTTACAAGTTTCTCATCCCAGTTCATTTTCCTAATATATTCAGAGCTGGCCCTGCTGTAGAATCCACCATTGATCGATGTTCCTCCTCCTAGAACTCTCCCCCTTATCAGCTGCACTCCATCTTCTGAGACAAAACCCTCCATTACATACGGATAATTTTGGGAACTCCCGAAAGCCTTGTAAAATGCTTCGAAGTCTTCCACATCAGGATTTCCATAAGGAGAGTCTCCTCTCTCCAATAGCAAAACAGAGTAGTGCTGTGACAGAGTTGCTGCGAGGGGACACCCAGCTGCACCGCCTCCAACCACAATGTAATCATACGTCCTTGCAGCTGCCTTCTCAGCATCTGCTGTCATAAACGGATATGGGTACTCTGCATGTATCAAGAACAGAGCATTATAATCCCATGTCAAATAATCTCTGAGAAAAAAAAAAAAATTTAAAAATGATTTCAAATAGAAAGTTTGAAAATTTGTACGGACCGAGATTAGATGTTGCTGCATCTGAGCTGAATTGATGGTGCGGATTTGTAAACATCAAATGAAATAAAAACAGCAGGAACATTATCTCCATACTTATTAATCAATCTAACTCCCCTTCAAGATTTGAAACTGATAAATCTTATGTGAACAACTTACATTCTATGAAGTTTATTTATAGATGAGATGCAAAACTGCTGGATCCTCATTCCGACGTTATGCTGATGTCATAGAAATATCCATAGTCTGGTTGAATTTGTTGTAACGGAACTCTCATTCCAAAGAAAATTTGTCAACCTCTCCGCTCCCATTGTTATTATTGGAAGTATTTATTTAGAATTAATTTAAACGCTTCTCAACAACTGTTTATATAAAGTTAATATATACTTGAAACTGTTTGTCAGTCGCTCAAAATTGTCATAAGTATCAAATGCTTGGACGTTTCCCCGTGGCATTCAAATGGATAAATTTTCAGTTGTCATCTGTATCCTTTACAACACAGGATTTACCAAATAAGCCTATTCTTAGTCACTTTCACGGGTTCGTATTTATTCACTGAACTTTTATCCAAATTAAACTACTCCCTGCCTACTTTCAAACCTTAAATTCAAACATTGAACTCTTCTAGAATCATGTCATTCCATCAGAGAATTGTCGAGCCCATTGCAAGTCATGCTCTTGCTTATGTAATGAATTTTTTTTATTATTCTTATTTAGAATTCTTATAATAATAGACTAACACATGCTTGAATTTATTTAAAATCGTCAGCCCTTTGCAACTGTCGGAAGTGTTGTGCAATGACGCATTTCTAAATTATTCTAATAGGAATTAAGGAGAACTAGAGGAGCTTTGAGGCCGCTAAGAGAGATGAATAGTAATCTTCCATTTTCGAGTTGAGAGATAGACTCACGGTTGGAATAAATTTTAATTTCCATTTGACTACTAAATTTATTCCTATTTGAATAGGTGTGGTAGTAATGGCTATTGAAGGGTGATTGAAGTTCTTATAATAATATTACTTATAAATGTTCTAGACTTGCCTCTAAAAACAAGATCTTTTTGCACAAAATTTTCCAATAAAATGTATTTTTGGTGTTATGTATTAATATAAAGGTGTTGTAGTACATAATGGTTTAATTCTAGCATTTCAAAAACCTTTCTGTATAGTAAAGCTAATTTTGGAAGGAGGGATTGGAGATGATGCTATAGGTCAACACCATTATTACATGGAGTATGTTAAGTTAATTTCCACTATAAAAGTAATGGATTTTCCATCTCATTGTCAACGTTCATTTTTTACGGCAACAAATCTATATAATAAGTTGTGAGGCCTCACCCCAACCCATCATAGCATTTTTTATTATTCACATTTTGATACATTGATACACTTGTTGATTATTCTGACAGAGACTCATGATATCATATTTTGATGATGACTATTATGTTGTGTGGATTACCTTATGATGTGTATTAGAATTTAGAGTATGTTGAGATTTTGATTATGCATGTTTAGTAATGTGAATTGATGAGAAGATTGGATCATGGTTAGATTTGATTACTTTACGGATGACATGTCATGATGATTATGTAATTATGATGTTTAAACATTATTGAATGAAAAATTTTCAATTAGGATTGAATTCTGCAAATAGATTATGTTGTTAAATCATGAATTAAATATGTATATTTTATGTGATTTTACTACCTTGAACTACTGATGCTCGATGTTTAGTGTGCAGGTAAGAGAACCATGGAATTATTCGGAGAACCAAGGTTAAACATATGTGAACTGAGTAAGCCAAGCTTTAATCTGATATGAGATTAAAAGTCTCGTTGTAATGTGAACTCGTTGTAAATGTGAATTTGCATATGTGTTATTAGTTAACTTCATGTTGTCGTTCAGGACATGACATTTTGTATGTAATGTGCAATCGTTAGTGTCACTTGACACTTTTTATATTCTTATTTAAATTCATCTTTGTTTCTAGCCACTTCTAGAGGCCAATAAGGGGTTCTAAGGGTCATTTTTGGCATTATTTGAGTACCTAAGTGATAGCGATATGGGTTAGGAAGGTTTTGAGCATGTCCATAATTCCCCAGTGACCTTGGTAACCCATTTTATGACCCATTTACCCTTAGCTACGAAATTGGATAAGTCTTGACCTTTACCCAACTCCACCCTTCCCTTTCAATCATGCATTTATCATGGGGGACAAGGAAAAACAATAGGACCCTAGGGTCAAGTCTACATTTATTGATGGTGGGTGGGTAGAAATTAGAGGCCCTTGGTAGAGTTAGAGGGTGTTCACCCACTCTCTACTTTTAGAGACATTAGGGTTTGGATTGAGGAAGGATAAGTGGATTAGCTCTTCTCAAACTTCTTTTGCCATAGCACTTGTGAAGGTTGGTTACTCACTTCCATGGAAGCTTTCTTACTTGTTCAATAGATTAACATGTATTATTGCTCTCTCATGCATATGTATTTTATTCTTGTTGTGATATTGTGTTGTAAGGGATGAAATTTGGGTTTGAATTCATGTTTCCTTCTTGTTTTATTTTTCTTGAATGAGGGAGTTCTTGTTCATGGGAGTGAGGCATTACTCACCCTTTTGGGAAGGGAAGAAGTGGCCTTTGGGTGAAGGGGTTAGTTGGGCTCTCCATGTGGTGAAAGTCTCTTCTCTTGGAGAAGAGGGACAAATTCATGGTGTATGGGCACTTTGAAGCCATTGGTATCCTTGCATCTTGAGGATGTAGATGAACAAAGTATGTGTATGGAGGTTTTGTTTATGTAGCCTTGAAGAGGCAATGAAATACTCATGTTGAGAAATGTTTAATACCATGGCATTCTCCCCTTGGAAAATCCCACCTTCACCCTCTTTCAATGAGCTTGTAAGACTCATTTGTGTAGCCTTGGGAGGGAGTAAATTATTGTATATGCATATGTGTATTTTGTGAGCATTTTGTTTGTTGAAGCATACCCATTTAGCCTTGGTTCTCCAAGCTCGGGGGTGGTCTCATGGAGACCTAGGTTAGGAGGTGAGCATCCCATGGTTCTCCCTTTTTTATTGTAGGTATTGATGTCTTGATTCATGTAGAAGAAGCTTGAAGGAGTTCATTCCTTGGATGTGTTTGTATGGAAACACCATATATTTTTGTTTTGGTTGATCTTTGTAGTAAGATCCTCCTTTGGATGCATATTGTAATGAAGAAACCTCTCCTTGTAGAAGGAGCATACTTGTGGATTTGAGTAGTGTTCTCTTTCTCTTCATTGGAGCACCATGAAATTGTATATTGTAATGGAATTGAGAAAATCATGTTCATTTTTTTGATACTTTCATTCATGTATGGTTACCAAATTTTATTTCATTAGTTTGAAATGTAAATAAGGATTCCTTACTATCATGTTGATGCATTCTACTTATTTGAAATGGAGGTGTGAATCTCTCATGTTAAATGTTTTTCCAAGTTGACAAAGAAGAAAATAATGTATTAGTTTAAAAAAATCTCTCAATGTATTGATTAAAATATTTATGTTCATTTCATTCTATCTCATCTTAGGCAAACTTCAAAGATCAATAGAAACAATACTTTAGATGAGAACAACATTGCAACCTCTAAAATTTCTCTAAAATGAAGTATGATAACATTGAATTATTGGATAGATTAAGACACTAATGTTGAGATCACATATAACTAATATTCTACCCATAATCTCTTTAGTATAATACATCAAATAATCAAGCAATTCATTATCTCTTAAAAGAAAAGAAAAAAACAAGATAAACAAGCAAAGGAATGGAAGGAGAAATCATATTTTTTCAATAACACTTTCTAGAATTTTAAGAGCAAATTAGCTCTCTGGATTTTGTATGGGGAAGGAAATTATTATCTTACCATAGAGAATATTCCCTCCCCTTTTCATTATTCTCCCTAATTTGGATTAGGAACCTAATCCCCTACTTAGCCCCATGCTAATACCCATTACCCATGTTGACTATTAATCAAATAAACTTAAACTATTAAAGGACTCTCCCACTTGATTTTGTGGGACCCACATCAGTCCTTTCCCCTTCCTTACACAGGTTGACTGACATGGAATTGATTGTTATGCATATTTTTGGTCAAAAAAAAAGGAAACCCCATCCCCTTGCATGAGTGCTTGGGTGCATTATGATTTGACACCCCACCAATGTTTTAATTAACTTGCCCTTCCTTACCTTTATGCATTCTCAAGAGGTGACATGGCTTTAAATTCCTTACTAGTAGCAATCCATTCTCTTCCCATGAGTACTTCATTTTGACATTGGGAATTTGGCATATTCCTTTTTGCCGTGGAAGTCTCCTCCTACTTGCCATGTGTACCCCCACTTGAACTTTTCTTGGGCAGGGCAAAGTACCTTTTTGATTTACTTGCTTTAGCTTAAAATTTAAACTTACCTTTTTGCACTCCTTGAAAGCTGTGAAAATCCCCTTCATGTATGGTGGGACCCTCACATCTTGTCCTCACTTCACTCCCCTCCTTGGATTGTGCCCACTTTTAGATGTGATGTTTGGAGTGGGTAGGTGTTTAGGATGGTAGGGTGGCTAGATGTATAGGCAAGATGGAATAGGTGGTAGGCTAGGCCTTTGTAGGATTTTTTTATAAATTGCATATTGTTAATTACATATTGCATTAGGTGATATGTGTAGGATGTTGAATGGGTATTATAAGATAGGTCCCTTTTAGGTTGACTTTATGAATATTTAATTAGTTATTTGAAGACAAAATTTGTTAGATAAAGCAATACTTTTTGGGCATAAATCTACTCTTAAATATATATTATTAAGTGGAAGCTAGTAATGCTAGTACTTGATTAGCAAGTTTAGCTAGTAACTTAGGTTTGTTTGTCATTTTAATCATATTTTGTTTAGGTTAAGTACCTAATTAAGGAAATGGGTTGCTAAGTTAATGGTATATTTCATTCATTTGGTAAGTTATTTAAAATGAGACTAGTAATAATAAACATTTGGATTTATATAAATTGTGAGCTGGTATTTAAGAAGTTTTGTTATTTATTTAATAATTTTTTCGGTGGAATAATTAATCAACATGTCTATCAATTAGGTAGTAAGGAGATGACTTAGTGATAATATGATTAGGTTCATTAAGAAATCAACTAGTTAACTCTATAGTCCACTATAGTGCTTGCATAGTAGATGCGATAAAATAATTGATATTAGTTGTTGGGTTTCTTTAAATTAATTTCTTCGAGGGTTGTTATTATGGAATAACCAATGCATAATATAAATGAAATATCTTAAATCATTAGTAAACCTAATTGAAACTATGTCAATAAGAAATGAGTTATTATTATGATAAAAACCTTGTTTAACTATTAGTTAAATATGAAAATCCACCGTAACGTATGATCCTAGAGAATAATGTACACGTCTTTTGACATTAGCTTCAAATAGAAAATATTAGAATAGCTAGCGTTCATCGATGATTTGATTCCATAATGAAATTAAAGTTTGGGATAGGTTACCCTTGGTTCAACTAGATAACATTGTATCCGGAATAACACCAATAAAGTTCATTGCCATATGTTAATTGGAATCCTATCCTTAACGTAGTCATCCCTTGAACCTTCAATGTAGGACTAATCATCCTACAGTTGGATTGAAACCTATCGAGAATCATAACCTTATCAAATATTTTTTTGAGGGTATAGTCTCATTGGGCTTAAGTGTATATCTAATACTCTAGGTACTGTGAGTATACCTTGAACATTAATCCCTATTGGAAACTGTATACTCTAGGGTTCCGTGTTTGAACCTGACTCTTACAACTTTCATTATAAACTTGATCCTAGATTGCTTCCCCATAACTTATGTCAACTTACACTTAACCGCTGAACGACATTTCATCTCACTTAAAAAAAAAATTTGGTGGCATTTTTGGTTGATTATTTTGGGCATGACATAAGTCTCTTGGTAATGAAATCCACTCACACAATACACTATACTACATTTATGTTTTTTGATATTTGTAGGGTTTTATTGAGGTTTTATTTGTTCATATATTGAGCTATGGAAATAGTGATTTAGCTCCTCAATGTTGTTCATACCTATTCTAAATATATAATTTTATAAGGGCCCATTTGGTGCATGGAATATGAGCTCTAATTCCAGAATTAGATTTCCGGATAATGTAATTCCATGTTTGTGTCCATCCAAAAATTGGAATTGGAATTTTGAAATTCCAATTTCCAATTCCAATTCCAATTTTTATAAAACCAAATTTAATATTTCATGGGATCCGTGACTATAAGGATGTATATATATATGTGTGTGTGTGTGTGTGTGTACACACATGTGTGTATTTATGTATATATATAAGGATGTATATATATACATGTATGTATATACATATGTGTGTATATACACACATACATGTGTATATGTGTATGTATATATATACAAATGTGTGTATATGTATATACACACATGTGTGTATTTATTTATATATATACACATATGTGTATGTGTATACATGTATGTATATACTTACATGTATGTGTATATATGTATGTGTGTATATATGTGTGTATGTATGTATATACACACATATGTATATGTGTATATACACACATGTGTATATATATACATATGTGTGTATATATAAATGTATGTGTGTATATATAAATGCACATATGTATATATAAATGTACATGTGTATATGTGTGTGTATACACATGTACAAACATGTGTGTATGTGTGTATATATACACATATGTGCATATATGTATATATGTGTGTATATACACACATGTATACATATATACACATGTGTGCATATATATATATATATATATATATATATATATATATATATATATATATATATATATATATATATATATATATATATATATATATATATATATATATATATATATATATATATATATATATATATATATACATGTGTATATATACAGACGTATAAACACAAATTTAAAGAAATTAAAATACATAATTAAAATTCCTTATGCATCTTCTTAGTCATCTTCCAGGTGAACCAAACAGGTCATCCCATATTCCAGAAATCATTTTCAGGATTTGTATCTTCTAGAATTGCAGCATCTTCCTAAATTGACTGTATCTGGCATTTAGTATTCCAGCACCCAAATGGGCCCTAAACTCTATTATGAGTGTTATATTGTTGACCATAATATATTATTGGTACATACCTCTATTATGGAGTTGTATAACTAAAATATATGAGAAAAATAAAAAGGATAGATTTTTCTTGGTTTTGATGATTTCTTACGTACCCCTTACCAATTAATCTACATATGTGGGTACAACACAAAAATACATTTAAATCAAGAAATGGGTTGTTTCTTGCACCAACATTTTCATTGAGTTTATCAAATAGACATGATGAATATATTAGGTTCTCTAGTACTCATTTTTACAATAGAGAAAGTTCAAAAGATACAAAGGTCATGGATTCCTCTTTACTACTATGATATTCAAATAAAAGAGACCCTAACCTAAGAGACTTTTTTCAAGGTATGGCTAAATTATTTTTTTCTAAAATGAAATGGAACTTGCATCATAAATAAAATAAAAATATTCAATATACCAAGTTCATCAAAGCTTCTATAGGAAGTACTAGATATGCCAAATGTAAACTTGTCATAATCTCTATTTTATCATATGTGAAATTGGACTTGCAAAAGATTTGAAAATCTTCATCTTGGTTTGATGATTTGAAAGATTAACATATTGGGAAAAATTCATGAACATGAATGCTATAACTAGCAGTTTCATGCTTGTGGATGTGGAACGAATACCTGATGGGTTTTATATCGTTAAAGTGAAGTCCATAATTATGGTGAAAATAATTTAATTTATTTCTTGAATGAGTTGTCATAGTAAATGCAAAGTTCAAAAATAAAGCAAGGGCCCGACAATAGTTTTGCAATGAAGTTAAATCTTTGATCTGTGTGGGATTGTTAATTATAAATAAATATCCTACTATACAAGATTTAGTTTGAAAATAGTTGTCTAACTTCAACATTAGTCGAAGGATCAAAAGTGGTGTTTGAGAATTGATGAATGCATACAACATAATATCCATTTCCATCTCAGTGCATTGGTAACTATTAATAAATGAAATGTGTTGTTCTCAAACAAGTCATTACATGCTAATAATCAATAACAATGTTACATTCTACACATTACTTTTTTTAAATATTAGTTGCATAGTTTAATATATGTTCCTACAAATGTACAAAAAACCAAATCGGTCCTTTGGTAGGTTTTGAAACCCTTGAATGAAGTTAGAGATTTTTATGGTTTGAGAACCATGTTGAGTAGTCAACAAAAGAATGAACTTATTGCATTAGATCAAATATTGAAAAGTAGAAATGACAGAATTAATGATTTAAAATGTACAATAATGTCAGTTTATATTAGTAATATTTAAAGGATGTCATTAACTAGAACCTCAATAATTACAAAAGTATACAAAAAAAGAGACTTTAGAATTATATTTAATAGTATAGTACATATGAGTCTACTTTAATGGGCACAAAAACACACATTAAAAACAAACCAAAAATTACTAAATTATAGTTTTACATTGTACATTTTACAAGAGTTTTAATGATTTTATAATGAATATTGTATGAAGGTCACAAATTGCACTCCACAAAATTGAGAAAGCATAGTGACAGCAATATAGGCTAATTGTATATGGATAATATCGAATGCAGATAAAAGTTGAATATCATAATGAGGGCCTGCTCCACAAAAAAGTTACAACACAAATACATGTGATAAGGATCCAATGATGGATTGCATTCAATTTCCAAACCAGTATTTTAATAGTTCTAAGTTAAACTATTATATTTTCATATTCTTTCCATTTCTTTATTCTACCTTACTATTTGGGTAAGCCTCAGAATGTGACATGTTAATGATAAATATGATATGATGAGGGACAATTATAAAATGATTGTAGTTAAAATGACAACCACGGCCAACTAAGTACCCTCAAGACATAAAATTAGGACAATTTCTATTGATAGTTGTATGACAATTTTTTTCAATGTAATTTGATTTATCAAGAGTACCTCACTTTGTTTGATCCTCATAGTTAAGTCCAAGTGTACAATGGTAATATTATGCTCTGCATACCCATCCCAACCTTTTACTTGGAAAATGTTGGGTCCCCTTTCCTTTTTGTTTTCTTGTCTATTTTTTTCTTTCTTCCCTTTGGTACTTTGAGGTCCTAGATCCCAAAGTTGTTCCTTTTTTTTTTGGTCCCTTGGTTGGATTCTCAGACCTTAGGATTTCGTAATGTCTAAAGCGTTATTTAAGATATTTGGGGCTTTCAACATCTAAGAGTCCCAATCTCTTGTTAGTATCAAAGGACACAGTGCATTTAATATGCCTAGCCTACTTGACATTAAAAGACCACTTCAAAGCTCATTTTTACATGCCAAGTGTTTTAAAAAAAATGTGATCTCTAAATGTCATGTGAAAATAGATCAGCATTTCTTGAGGATTTTGTGCATTTTATTTTGCATTTTTTCAATTTTTCCTTCTTCGTCTTGAATTTTCTAGTTCAAAAGTTTTCTTTTTTAGTTTGGAATAAGTGATTTCCCTATGAAATTTGTACCCTAATTTCCTTAAGGTCCATTAATTTTGGTAGTTTTTGGGCTTTTTCATGCCCTAGAGTACAATGTAGTATGTTTTTGTGTGAGAATCTTGGGAATTTTGTGAATTATGGCTCTTTAGCATTCAATTGATATGCCATGTTTCATATAATGGTAAACTAGGGTTTCCCTCTTTGTCTCTGAAGGTTCCTTTGATGCTAAGATTTTTTTTCTTCATAGATAATTCTGGCATCATAGGACACCTCATAGTTTGTGTCACCTTAGCTAGTGCATTTTTACCCCTTTCAAATAATCATATTCAAAATGCACCAGTAATTGTTCCTACCTTTGGAACTCCCAGTCTTTGAATCTATTCTTTTCCATATAAAAATTTTGAATCCTTCCTTTCTTAGATCCCTAGCCGTAGATCTCTAGACTCTTTTCCTAGAACCCCCTTTAGAAGGTTACTTCTAACAAGGAAAAAATGTTGAGGTAAGATGAATCAATTTTAGGGTGATTTTAGACTCTTGGGTATGGGATCCCTACCTATGGCTTATGTCATTTTATCATGAGATATTTTTCAAAATCCCCAAACTAGTATTCTTGGTTCTCCCTTCTTGCAAACCAATGTTAATACCTAAATAGAAGCCTTTTGTATGAGGGTTTGGATATACCTTCCCAACTATCCCCCTTTTCTTGTGTATGCTTACTCTAGGATTTATAAACCTCTTGTCCTAGAACTCATATCCTAGGGTGCTACTATATAAGGAAAAACTATTTCTATATGAAACTATTTCTATATGATACTTAAGTCCTCATCAAGTCCAAAACACACACACACACACACACACACACAGATTACATAATCCTAGTGATATTGTTGGTCTTATGTGAACCACACCAAGAAAGTTCCACAAAAGATAGCATTGAAAGTTCTAGAAAGCTATGTTATGCTAGTTCAATCCATCAAGGACCCTTTCTTAAGGAAAGCATATCCAATAAGGACTCCAACAAAGAACAATTTGTGCTAAAAAAGGTAGGCTTCCTTTGGGGTTGAAAAGAAAAGGAGAGGATATGTCTTTAAGGAAATTATATCCATTATGGGATCCAAAAGGTGATCTATCCTAAGGAATGATAAGCTTTGTTAGGGATCAAAAAGAAATAAGGATCTAGCCTTAAGGAAAGTTTATCCATTAAGGGACCCAAGAGGTGGTCAATCAAAGGACCAAATGAAATGTAGCATTGAATGTGTGTGTGTGTGTGTGTGTGTGTGTGTGTGTAATATGTGAAATATAGAGTGGATTGTATTCCCCCACATTAAAGGTATGGAAAATGCCGTAATGGGAGAAATTTCTTTAACGAAGTGTATATGCATGCACAATAAACATTTCCACGATGAGATGCCCCCAAGAAAAGACAAATCAATGGAAATGAAGACATGGAAATAGAGAGCACATAAGAGATCTACAATTTATGGGGTCAATATGATCATATGATAATATATGAAATATTATGTCAAAATGAAATGTCATCATCCCCCAGAGGTAAGAGAACTACAAAGTAGAAGAAGAAAAGCACACAAGCGTTACGAAGAAGAGTCTTTTTGGGTCAACACTAGAGAGACCAAAATGATCCAGGAGCATCCTAAGGTAGTTGGCAATCCTATATCAACCAAAAATGTTTATTTTTTCCATTTTTGGATTTATTATGTATCTCGGTTGGAGACCTGAGATTCTAGGTTTCTTGGGGTTAGTTATCAGTTGGAAGTTTGTTTGGCTTCATCGATGGAGCTCAATGGTTGTTGGTCACTTCAGTGGTAGTTCTCGATTGGAAGGTATAGTGCTTCACCAATGGACTTTGTGCCTCAGTGTGTTGGTTGCTCGATTGAGGAGTTCAATGCTTGGTTCTCTTGCTGACTGACTTGCTTGTTTGGATGAATCAGCTTGGATGACTAGTGTATTTAATTCAGGTCGTGCTCCTCGAGTTATGGATTGACCATTGGACGTGTGGAGACCTAAATATGGCATGTTACATTCTTCTATGTGGATTGGATGACCGTTTGAAGGTCAACATGAAGAAATATATTTTATAAAGGCTATGTTGAGATCCGGCTAATGTTTTGTAATTAATTATTGTTTTAAAACCAACTTGTGGATGAGTAGTATATAAGGAAGGTATGGGTAGTGTTTAGGAAAAAAGGGAAAAAGGTACCAATAGTAGAGGATATTCTGATCTAAGAGCATAATTCAGTTAGTTATTCTAAGTGTAGTAGAGTTAGTATTGTTTTGGAACAAGGAGACTACTTGGAGGCTTGTGAGCTCAAGTTTAGATCTTCCTTTGTAGTCCAACTGGTTGTTGGTTTTGGTACAGATCTGGACTAGATAGGGAGAGTTGGATCATTTTTTATCTTGTTGTATTTTCTAATGTAACTGGGCATAACCAAGAAGGCCTTATAGCCCGACATGTTTCTTCTATGCTCAATTATTGATAAATGAAAATTTAATTTTTTATCAGGGATTGTCGTGTGTTCGTGTTTTTCATTTTGTGACTTTGTCTTCTACATGTTTGGACATCTCCTATGGGGATTCTCTGACCATGATTGCATCAAGTGGTATCAGAGTGAAGTTTGATTTTGTTGGGGAGAACTTGACCTTGTTTAGCCAAAGCTTGATTGGGTTGATTTGTGTGAAAGTTGAGTTTCCTTTAGAGATCCATGTTATAGATATGTGTCCCGAGACTTATGAAATCATGTTTGATTATTTGTGTAAGGTATTAGGTTGTGATCTAACTTGCAGATAGTTTAGAGGTTGTCACAAGGTGGTCATCTTAGGGTTGTTTGCAAAGGGTTTTTGAAAATATTTGGAGACGCCTCTGAGAAGATTGCACCCTAGGGTGGTTGAAAATCTCTATGATGGTATGGAAATAAGGATAGAAGAGAAATTGAAATTAGATGTCAGATTTGAGATGATTTTAATGAAAAATGAAATGGTCACTAAGATTATGAGGGCTATTACAGGTATGCTGAGGAATCTTGGAACTGATGATGGTTATGAGGAAGTTAAATACTTTGAAGTTGCTAGGTCTAGTGGTGATGACAGAGTTGACCAAATGGATAGATTTGTTCGAGACAAAATTGATCAGTTGCAAGGATCTAGAGCTTGGTTGAGTACATCTTACTAAATGGAGGTTTCTAATTTCTCAGGTACATTGAAACCTAAGGACCTGATTGATTAGATTGGTGAGTTGGAAGATTCCTCTGAGCTAGAAGATATTGGAGATCCTCTTAGAGTGTGGTTGGCACAGACAAAATTGAAAGGATATGTTGCATTATGGTAGAAAGAATTGTAGAGAGACAGAGAGGAAGAAGGTGAAATGAAGATCAATCGGTGGAGGTTGATGGTGGCAAAATTGAAATCTAAGTTCATCCCTTCCAACTATGAACTTGAGTTATTTAAGAAATTGTAGAATCTGAAACATAAGGAAATGACCGTGGAAGATTATACCAAGGAGTTTTATAAGTTAACAATTTGGTCTGGGCATAGAGAATGTTCTAAAGAAAATTTGGCAAGGTATATTAATGATTTGAAATTCAATATCTAGGATGAGATTGGTATATTGAAGATTATTTCAATAGAATATTCTTATCAATATGCCCTGAAGGCAAAAGAGACACTCAAGAGAAGAAATCATGGTAATTCCCAAGGGAAGGAAAAGAAAGAGCAGTTGGTGAAAGATAAACCAAAAGATGAAGATGGACCAAAACCTGTTGAACCAGGGAGAAGAATAGGTAGATGTGGATTCAAGGGTGCTTGTTATAATTGTGGTGAAGAAGGGCATTGATCATTTGAATGTTCCCATGCAAATAAGAAGCTCAGTAATAGTAGGAATTTTTTGGTGAATAAAAACATACAGAATGAACCCGATGTGGAGTAAAAAAACATGTTGGTTTGAAGAACAATGCTTGGTACTAAGGTGAAACCTTGTCAAAGGAGGAATTTGTTCAAAACTCGGTGCAAGTTAGGAGGTAAAAATTTTCACATGACTGTGGATAGTGGAAACTTATTGATAACCTTGTTGCTGAGGAGATGGTTCAAAAACTTGGTTTGAAGAGCCTGTGAGACATCCTTATCCTTATAAGATTAGTTGGGTGTAAGATGAATATTCATTAGAGGTAAGGGAGCAGTTCTTTGTTGATTCTCAGATTGGATAATATGTTGATCAAGTGTTCTTTGATATTGTGGACATGAGCTCTTGTCACATATTACTTAGTAGACCTTGGCAATATGATTTTAAGGTTACAGTACATGATTGTTTCAAGAATGTGTTTGCTGTTGAGGTATGGCATAAATTTTTCCCTAATGCCTTTACAGGTTACAACACTCAATAAGAGGAACCTAATTTTTGGTAGGAAGAGTGAATTGAAGGATTCTAAAATAATTGGTGATCAAAATTGAAGACAAGCTTGTAGCATACTAAGGAATGATTTGAAAAGGCAAGGAAAATAGAAGTGGAACCATGGAAAATTTGTTGTCAACTCAGAGGACATGTATACCAAGAACCAATTTAGGATTTATGTGTCAAATCCTGAAAGATGTTCGTTGAGCTGCAGAGAACATATTTTCGCACTTAGGGTGTTTGATGTAGGAGCATCCTAGGGTAGTTGGTAATCTTGTATAAACCAAACACATGTTTGTGTTTAATTTTGGATTTCTGTTGGATCTCAATTGGAGACCTGAGATTCTTGATGTCTCCAATGTTAGTTATCTATTGGAAGTTTTCTTGGTTTCATCAATGGAGCTTGATGGTCTTTGTTCACTTCGGTGGTAGTTCTTGGTTGGAAGGTGTGTTGCTTCACCAACGAACTCGATGACTCAGTGTGCTGGTTTCTTGGTTGATGAGTTTGGTGCTCGATTACCATCTAGGTCTCATTCACATGTTATCAAATGGTTCTAGTGCTCAGTGCACTTGTTGACTGACTTGCTTGTTTGGATGAATTGGCTTGGCTGACTGGTGCATTTAATGTGGGTTATTCTCCTTGAGTTATGGATTGACCGTTGGATGAGTGGGGGCCTCCATCCGGTGTGTTTCATTATTCTATGTGTATTTGATGACCATTTGAAGGTTGACATGAAGAAATATAGTTTATAAATGCTATGTTGAGAGCCAGCTGATGTTTTGTAATTAATTATTGTTGTAAAGCCGACTTGTGGGTGAGTAGTCTATAAGGAAGGTATGGGTAGTGTTTATGAAAAAATGGAAAAAGGTGGTAGTAGTGGATATTCTGATCTAAGAGCATAATTCAATCAATTATTCTAAGTGTAGCAGAGCTAGTATTGTTTTAGAACAAGGAGATTTCTTGGAGGCTTGTGTGCTAAATTTTAGATCTACCTTTGTAGTCCAACCAGTTGTTGTTTTTGGTATACATTAGGACTAGCTAGGGAGAGTTGGATCATTTTTGATCATTTTGTATTTCCTGATGTAATTAGCCATAACTAGGAAGGCCTTACAGCTCAACATGTTGCTTGTAAGCTTGGTTATTGATGAATGAAAGTTGAATTTTCTATCAGGGATTGTTGTGTGTTCGTGTGTTCCGTTATGTGAATTTGTCCATTGCATGTTTGGACATCTCCTATGGGGATTATCTGACCATGACTACGTCATAAAAATTATAGGTAGCAATTATTTCACATCATTCCAAGACAATAAAAAGGCACATTTACAAATAGTGATATAGGTACAACCTAACATGTAATGACATATAGAAGAAGAGTGATACAAATAGAAAAATGTATATGATATTGTGATTCATTTATCACCTTGTGCCAATAAAGAAACAAGGGTCGGTTAAAGAAATATAAACAAAAAAATAACAAGAAGCACATCATGGGGGAAGCACATTACAAAATGAAAACACATAGAATCCACTATGCAAGAAGAGATAATCATGTGTATCACCTACCCCATGTCTTTCAAAATAAAGCATTTACTTCCAAAAATCTTGAAATAACTTACAGTAGGTTTGTGTCCAAACCATAGCTCATAAGGTGTTCGGTTGGAGTCCTTCTTCAGTTGTACTTGGTTAAGAACATATATAGTTGTACTGACAGCTTCCCTCCAATATGTCTAAGCAACATTCTTTTGTATCATCAATGTTCTAGCACAGTCAATTATAGACCTATTCCTCCTTTTAGCAATGCCATTTTGCTGAGGTGTCCTCGGTGTAGATACTTGTCTTTTAATTCCATGCTCATTACAGAAATTAGTGAATTCATCAGAGATAAATTCACCTCCTCTATCAGATCTTAAGCATTTTATTTCTTTTCCAGTTTCTTTCTCTACCTTTTCTTTATACCACTTAAACATTTTAAAGACTTCAGATTTCTCTTTTAGGAACATAATAGTCATTAGTCTGGTATAATCATCAACAAAAAGAATAAAATATCTATCACCAAAATAGCTCTCAGTTCTCATAGGACCACATAGGTCGGTATGAACCAACTCAAGTATCTTCTTTGTTGAGTAGTCTTTTCTTTTAAAACTAGACTTAGTCATCTTACCTTTCTGACATTCATGGCACATAGCATGATTAGGTTTTGTCAAGTTAGAAAATCCTCTAACTCTTTTCCTTTTGCTAATCTTGATCATGTTGTCAAAGTTTACATGGCATAACCTTTTGTGCCACAACCAAGCATCTTCATCCTTTATTAACAAACAAGAAGACTAATCCATATCAAGATAGAATAGATTACCTCTGGATTGTGTACCAGTTCTGACAAGTCTTCCTTCATCATCATAGATCTTCACCTTTTTTCTCTCAAAAGCTAGTCGGTGGCCTGAATTATTCAGCTGAGCCACACTTAATAGATTATAGTTCAGTCCATCTACCCAGTATGCATTTTCACATTTTATTCTGTCATTGATCATAAGTGAACCTTTACCTCTTACTGGATACAAGGTGCATCATTTCCCATTCTCACAGATCCTCCATTGTATTCAACAATATGATCAAATTTTTCTACATCACCAGTCATATGATGTGTACAACCATTGTCTATGATCCATGTATCATTTCTACTTACTTTAGAGATTAGTGTTGTCTCTTCATGTTTCTCTTCTTCTTCTTAATCATCTTTCATAGCAGAAAATACAACTTCTACATCATCATCAAATTCAGATTCAGTTTCAATATCTTTGGCTATGTAACATACCTTTTTGCCTTTATCATCTCAGTTGTCTCTGTTGTTGTGGTAGTAGCCTCTATTGATTCTTCTCCCATAGCTTCCTTTAGATCGTTCTTTGGTTTTATCATCATCTTTCTTCTAAGGACATCTAGCAATGATGTGACCGAGTTCTTTACAATTAAAACAAGCCAATGGTAGTTTGCCTCTATATCTTCCTTTTCCATTAGGCAACCTTCTGGCCATAAGAGCTTCAAGCTCATCAAGTTCATCATCAATATTACCATCACTATCATCATTCTTATTATTCCTACTAGACTTTCCAATCTTCAAAGAAGACATGAAAGTGGACTCAATAGAAGGAACAACACTATTATCAAAGTTTTTTAATTCAAAGGTTGTAAGTTTACCAATCAGTGTGTTAAGAGTAAGGTTGGATACAGCTCTTGTTTCATGAATTGTAGAGATTTTGATTGCATAAACTGGTAGCAAAGTTCTAAGAATCTTGCTTATCATTGTTTCATCATCAATCACTCCATCAAATGCTCTAATATCATGTACCACTTCTTTTAATCCATTTGAGTACTATACAATGTTCTCACCTTCTTTCATTCTCATATCATCAAATCTACCTCTTAGACTTTCAGCTCAGGCTCTTTTGACATTCAGATATCCACTGTATATTAGAGTTAACTTATCCCACATTGCTTTGGCAGTCGTGCATGTCTTAATATCTTCAAATTTAGCATCAGAATAGGTAGCAGCAAGTTCCATCATAGTAACATTATGTTCATGCTTATCTCTTAGTTGATCAAGTGTTAAGGGACCAGTGGGTGGTTGTATGTAGCCATTCTCCATTAGATCTAGTGTAGAATTCCCAATTCCAGATATGTGCAACTTCATCCAACTTTGCCATACTGTGAAGCTCTCTTTGTTTAGCTTTGGTACTTCCCTCTTATACATCTTGAGACCTTTGTGCTTAAGTCCTTAAAACTCTGTTCCAAGAAACCGATGCTCTGATACCAATTGTTAGAATAACTGAGAGGGGGGTGAATCAGTTATCTAGTGTCTCAAAACAAAATGTATAATTCAAAACAATTTCTTCAATTTTTGCTCCTCGGTAAACAATAATAAATTTCACTATCTGTGTGCATTTACCGATTACCAGTCTAATACTTAAACTTCTTACCGATCAAATCTAGTATGAAATATGAAAAGTATGATAACAAACAAATATCACAATCAACACATAACACAAAAGATTTAACATGGAAACCCTGTAAAGGGAAAAACCACCTGGGACCGGCAACCCAAAATTGTTCACTCTTCTGAAGTGAGGTCAGTTAAGACCCAACCCTGTTAAAGGTTTACAAACACACTGTCAGGTGTGACCTTGTTAGAGGATTTTAGACTAGAAGTTATCATCCAACCAATCATTCACTATGGGGCTGACGGGATAACAATGTTCATTCTATGAATGATACATCATAAGACTTTCAGAGTCCACTCTGTTAAGAGATTTTAACTGTTTACAATGGTTAAATATGTAACAGTATGTGACCTGCCTTAATACAACTTCAATTGTAGATTACAGATCAATATTCAGTCCATACAAATCCTTCTGACCAATATTTCACTTCAAATTCAATACTGTATCAACGTACTATCTGTCGGTAATAGCTCTTTGTAGCTCAGTAATTGTCTTGCAGCTCGGTTCTCACTAATCAGTATGATCAGAATGCATGAATCTTATTCATGCGATGATTCTACAGTCTCTACTTCTTCTGGCATCACCATCAATAATGAAATCAATGTCTCTTATATAGATGAGTAAATCATTTTCTTCTCCACCATTAGATTTTTCCGCTTAATCACATTCATAGATTTTGCCGCTTAAACTTTCTTCGGCTGATGTGTTAATAACACGTTTGATTATCATCCTTTAGATCTTTCCTAAAAATTTTTAGCCATCGATCTGTGTAACAAATATTATCTGTTACCTCAAATTTATACTCATGCCAACTCATCACTTTAATGGCTAAACTAATCATTTAGTTCATTCTATTTTGCTCGGTTAACAAAGAAATGTGTCGGTAAACACTACTCGGTTAATACTGCGATCAATATACACTACACTCCGTTGGTGTATACTAGAATTGCTTCATTTACCGACAACACTACTTTGTGTCTTTCAGCTCTATACTTCATCATAGATGAATGCAACATAATAAATTCAATACCATCAAGTCATAGACTCGTCAACAAGTTACTTAATGTGTTCTTTATCCTCATCTATCATGTACATCTTCCTCATGTAAATTTCTTTGTTCTTCATCTCTTTCACCTTTCCTTCAAATGTCTCGGTATAGTAACTTACAAGATAAGTATTGTCAAACTAGTTGACATCAATGACAACATAATACTAATTTAATCATATTACATATCTAATCAGCAACTCCTCAATGATCTTTAATCACATATTCTTCAATCAGATTTCAAATCAGTTGTAGTCTAACACTTGTATGTATTAATGGAACCTAAGATACATCAATGTGTCCTAGGACTTCCTAAAACACATTAATGGGTCTTGGGGGTCCTAAGGGGTCCTATGTTTCTTAAGATATCATAAGGTATCAATAAGGGTCCTAGAATTTATTAAGGGAATGTAGGTGTCATAAGTGGTCTTAGGGTATCCTAGGTTACATTAATAGATCCTAGTATGTCTTAAGGGGTATTGATTATGACAATAGATCCTCCTATGTATTAATAGAACCTAAGATACATCAATGGGTCCTAGACCATCCTAAGATATATTAATGACTCTTCACCTGGTCCTAAGGGGTCATATGTATCTCAAGATGTTGTAAGGGATGGATAAGGGTCCTAGAATATCTTAAGGGGTCATAGGTGTCATAAGTGGTCCTAAGAGATCCTAGGTTACATTAATGGATCCTAATATGTATTAAGGGGTCTTGAGTGCAACAATGGGTCCTCATATGTATTAATGGAACCTAAGATACATCAATTGGGTCCCAAGACATCTTAAGATACATTAATGGGTCTTGGGGGTCTTGAGGGGTCCTATATGTCTTAAGATTTTGTAAGGTATGGATAAGGGTCATAGAATTTCTTAATGGGTTGTAGGTGTCATAACTGGTCCTAATGGATCCTACATTACAATAATGAATCCTAGTATGTCTTAAGAGGTCTTGAGTGAGATAATGGGTCCTCGTATATATTAATTAAACCCAAGATACATCAATGGGTCCTTGGACATCCTAAGATACATTAATGGGTCTTGGGGGTCCTATGTGTCTTAAGATGTTTTAAGGGATGGATAAGGGTCCTAGAATGTCTAAAGGGGTCATAGGTGTCATAAGTGGTCCTAAGGGGTCCTAAGTTACATAAATGGATCCTAGTATGTCTTAAGGGGTCTTGAGTGTGATAATGGGTCCTCGTATGTATTAATGGAACCTAAGATACATCAATGGGTCCTAGGAAATCCTAAGATACATTAATGGGTCTTGGGGGTCCTAAGGGGTCATATGTGTCAGAATATTTTGTAAGGGATGGATAAGAGTCCTAGAATGACTTGAGGGGTCGTAGGTGGCATAAGTGGTCCCAAGGGATCCTAGGTTATATTAATGGATCCTAGTATGTCTTAAGGGTTCTAGAGTATGATAATGGGTCCTCGTATGTATTAATGGAACCTAAGATACATCAATGGGTCCTAGGACATCCTAAGATACATTAATGGGTCTTGGGGGCCTTAAGGGGTCCTATATGTCTTAACATGTCGTAAGGGATGGATAAGGATCCTATTATGTCTTAAGGAGTTGTAGGTTTCATAAGTGGTCCTAAGGGATCCTAGGTTAGATTAATGGATCCTATTATGTCTTAAGGGGTCTTGAGTGTGACAATGGGTCCTTACATGTATTGATGGATCCTAAGATACAATAATTGTTCTAAGTGGTCCTATGTGTTTTAAGATGTCCTACTAAGGCTTCTTAAAGCTTTTTTTATGTCATAATGGGTCTTATGTTACAACATGTCCTAGTAAGGGTTCTTAAAGGTTTTTATGTCATAATGAGTCTTATGTTATTATATGTCATCAAGTAAGGGACCTATTATGTCCTTTTATGTCAATAATAGCTCATGTTAATGGTTCGTAAATGGTTTTATGTCATAATATAGATATTGTTAAGGAACCTTATATAATGTTGAATAAAAGATCCTACTAAGGGTTCTAATTGTCGTAAGGGGCCCTAGGAGTTTTATAAGGTTTTAAATGATACATACTTAAGGGGTCCTAAGATAATATGTTAACATGTCTAGTTATAGAATGTATAATAGCTTTACATGTAAAATGGAAATATCTAGAGCATATACATAATATTTCAACATATCAAAAAGAAATCTAAATATTTTAACATCTTAAATATGCATGTGCACATAAAGAAAATCTACATTTTTAAAAATAAACATTTTTTATATAGTTATTTAACTAGGATTTTCTAACATTTTCTAACTAGGATTGTCTAACTAGAATTTTCTACCTAAAGCTTTCTAACTAGGGTTTTATAACATTTTCTAACTAGGGTTTTCTAAATAATATTTTATAAAAATTTCTAACTAGGATTTTCAAGTATTAGTTTAACTAGCATGTTTGTAAAAGTATCTAGCGAAAATTTTTAAATATATGTACATAACATTTCAATATATTAAAAATAACTTCAAACATTTAAATATCTAACTATACATGTGTACATAACATTTTCTACAACTTCATAAACAAAACTTTTTAGATATATCTAACTAAAAAAATTTTAAAAAAAACATTTATGAAACATTTTTAAATGTTTTCTACCCTAGGGTTTTCTTACTAGAGTTTTCTAGTTTGGTTTTTCTAACTAGGGTTTTCTAGTTTGGTTTTCCTATCTAGGGTTTTAAAGCTTGGTTTTTATAACTAGGGTTTTCTAAAAACATTTAAAGAGGATTTTTTAACATTTTCTAAAAATTGATTTGTAAAATTATCTAACAGAATACAAAAAACTACTGAAAACACTAAACTAACTAAGATACATGAAAAGGAAATAATTTAGAATTTAAAAAAAGAAAGGAAAAATAATGTGTACTTGATATGAAAGATAGTCAAAAGAGGCTAGAAATTATCATAGGATGCTAATGTTGCGCTAGGACATCACTGGGTTAGATCTAACACCTAGGGGTCCACAAGTTCAAAAAAAAATGGTGAAAATGCCCCCCATCACCATAATTTATTAAAAATTCCAGCCAGAGGGGGGTTCGTATGAACCCCCCATCCCCCCTTCATTCGAACATGCTAAGCGGTCATGTTCGAATGAAAGGGGGGGAGGGGGTTTCATTCAAACATGCCACATAGATGTGTTCGAATGAACCCCTTAGGGACCTTCGAACAAAGGCCCCAACTCATTGGAAGGGGTCAAAAATGAGTTTTTTTTCTTGTCAAATTTTCTTGTGGCAAAAAGTGGGAACCACTTTTGTGGGCTTACCCAAATACATAGTGAATGGCTCCAACATATCTTACATATAAATAATGACTAGCTCCAACATGCGTCACATATGTACCTACTAACTATCTTAGCATACATCATTAATATATAGTAGCTAGGTCTAGTATACGACACATATATATAACAAATAACATATACATAGTGAGATTATAATACATACACAATAGCTAACTATCACTTGCACATAGTGCATCCTAGAAATAAAAGGAATATTGGTTCATTGTTCACTACATTGTGGATGACTTTTCCCTAGTCTTTTACAACAACGAGCCACAAGGAAGAGGATTTTGTGTATACCATACTACATCAAGGATCTATCCTCAACCCAATAAGATCAAGAAGACTATTTACATACCAATGTATGTCCAAATTATAAATTATGATATTTATTTAACTATTAACTACCTATTTTTCATTAGAAACTATTTTCTCCAATGGGCAGGAAGAGGATTTCCATGGAATTTTCAATGCTATAGTTTCTCATAACTTCACGGGAGCATCTCGGGAGCTTGAGGGTGTTGAGGACAAAAATTTTGATGATTATGGGGATGCTAGTGTTGGGTTTGATTTTTGGAGTGGTATTTTTCCTATATTTTCATGTGTTTGGGGCTTGGTTTGTTGGTTAGATAACGTGAAGTTGCTAGAGATTATGTCTTTGGCTGAAGGCACTTGGGGTCTTGGTGTTCTTTATCCTTCCTTACCTCATGCACTATTTGATTGGCTCTAGATTCTACCAATTGTGCTAGTCCTTGTTGCTACTATTTGGAGGTTTCATGGTGTCATGGGTGTTTTCTTTATTATCATTTCTAAGGTGGTTCTAAATTTTGGGTTAGAGCATGGTGGATGGAAGCTTCTATCCCTTATTTCCCCTATGCCTATATTATGTTTTTTGGCTGCATATGGAAGAGTGTTTGTTCCCCCTTGGCTAGTGTACTCTCTTTTGTCAGGTGCCTTATGGGTTCAAGGGCTTGGTTTTGTGTGCCCTTTTGTGCTACCTCTTGATCCCCTTAGATATATTTTTAGATAGAACTTCCTCTCAACTGTCATGTCCAACAGTGGGTAGTTTTCTTTCAAGCTAGTTGTCTAGTTGGATTTTTTTTACACTTGCTCTTTAAAGGCCTTATTTTTGGTGGTGTGATTTTAGTTATTTTGTGTTCATATTCTCTTCTATCATTTTCCTCCTTGTCTATCTCTCTATGTGGATTTCCCACCCCCTGTTGATGTGGGGCCTCTTCTTATGGCTTTTTGGAGGTGGAGGTTTACTGTGGCCCTATTCTCTTCTTTCTTGTTTCCTTTTGTGGAAGTTCCTACTTAGGTGGAAGAACATCCTATGGAGGTGGATCATTGCATTTGGGAAGAGGTTTTCAGTGGTTGTGGGTGGTCTCTTCTTTCACTTGTCTATATAGTGGTAGGTTGGATCTAGTTTGGGACTTGTTGCTTGGCTATCCTTGTTTCAGTAGTTCCTATATAGGTGGGCTCTTCTCCTATGGAGGTGGGGAGGAGTTTTACTACTAGGAGGTGGTTTGGTAGGTGGCTAGTCCTTTCTTTTGGCTGGTTTCTAGTAATGGGAACCATTTCAAAATCCTTCGAGTAGGTTTGGTGTGCCTCACATAACCTCATTTTAGTTTTGTTTTTCTTGTCAAAACTTTTCATTTTGTCAACCTATGTTTTACTACTTTTTATTCTAAGGATACTAATGGTGGAGTTTTGGGGTACCTTTCAAAACCCCATATTATAGGTTGGGGGAGCCTTTGGAAACCCCATAGTTCCACCGAGCCCTGTGACAATTTTTTTTTGAGATGGAAGATGGTTATCGCTTATGGGTGCCTTGTCTAAACCCACATGATTTTTATAGAGTTTTGACATAGTTATTCTTTCAATTTGTTCCTTTTGTTTTGGTTTGAATCTGCTATGTTGGAATGGTCTTTTTTCTTATTGCACAAGTGATGGTTAGAGGTGCCTTCCAAAACCACCTCTTTTCTTGTGAGCTTATTTTTTTACACTCTCTTTTCTAGCCAGATGCTAACAATTTTCAAGGACCTAGCCTTGATTGTAGTTGTTTTTAACTAATGAACGAGAAAGATTTATGCTTCTTGAATAGGGAAGATTGTTGGCTCTTAGATGTTCAATCCTTTATGGAAATTTAAGGTTATGGTTTTGAGAGCCATGTTAAAACCCAAATATTATGGTTTGGGAATCTATCAAATCCTTATAGATCTCATTGTGCTTGAGGTTGGTTCTTTGATATAAGGTTATGGCACCTTGTGGGGTTCCTTTGGGGTAGTTGATGCTTTGATTGCTTTGAATTTTGTGGTTGTTGTTCATTTTCTTACTTTGGGTTGGTTCTCGGATATTGTTTCATTAATGTATTATTTTTTGTAGTGTCTCTTCTTAGCGGGGTTCAAGATCCCCCTCAAAACCTATTTTGAATGGGTTTTGGGGCCCCATCAAAAAAAAATTCCTTAATCAAATAGTACCTATATTTCATTAGAAACTCACTTCACTATATTCCATAAAATGGCTAAGTAATAACGTGGTTGATTTCCTACACACTTCTATCCTTAAGGCTCTCATCCCACATGTCTAGAAAATCATCTAACTCTCTAGCACACACTAATCATCTATCATTGGTGATTTTCTAGCCCCATGGCCCACATACTCTTAGTGGAATACATGCATGCATATATAGAGTAAAATGGGGTATCCATCACCTACATGTTGTGGCTCTAACACCGACATGATACTCAAAGAATGCATCCCACTATCTCTATTTTATGACTAACAATACATTAAAAAATTACACTCCTTGACTACCATCAGTCGCAGGTGTTGATAAGCTTATCTTAGAGTGGATCAAAGGATTTATCCATTTATGATTACCTCTAAAAGAGAGGAATAATCTACACATTATAGTTATAAATCCTCTAGCTATTCCTTCACAGAGTCCTTACTCAATTCATTGTCATTAAAGTTATCACTTGTGCACAACTTATTACAATAACCACAAATGAGATAATAATTATGAACAAATAGATCACATTGATTGATTTGGGAGTCTATACATAAAGTCCTATAGGATTAAACTTCATGTAAACAAATAAAATCACTTAGATCCAACACATGATTGCCTCTACTCAATTGATGCATATTCAGTGCATTGAATATTACATGAAGTTGTCAACCTAAGAAACATACTTACATTGATGAAATTGATTTATAAAACACATACTTAGATTTGGAATTGGAAAGGGATAATTGTGCAACTAGAAACTTTCCTTAATATGGAGTAATGGTTAGATTCATGTAGCAAACAACTAAATGGAATGACGTGTGCTTTAATAAGAGTGATAATTAGTTTATTATGATGAATTTATAGAAGTATACATAATTTATTAGGATATAAATAATTAAATATAAAATGTATGTATGTAAGAGGATTAAAAAAGTAGGAGAGCAAGATTAGATTTATACAATATCATTACATTTTTTATTATGCATATTAATTATGTCGATTTATTTATTATAATTAATGAATTAAATATTTAATACAATATTTATTAATATATATTGATATCAAGAAAAATAAATATAGCTCATTCTTAGAGAAGGGGTTAAAATAACACCATCTTTTGAGAGAAATTTAAATCAAGAAAGTGGGAAAAAATAAATATAAGTTAAGAAAATGGGAAAAATAAGTTATATATGGCTCTATAAATGAATCAATAACATAATTAACACTACCTTGTTTTCAACATCATATAATAAAAAAAAAAAAAATGAAATTATGTAGCTATATAGTTATAAAATTTTGGAGCAAGAATTCTTTTGTAAAGTATCAATTAATTTTAAATAGTAAGCATTTATGACACCTATAATATGTATATTCAAGTGAAAGAAGAGACACTATAGAAATGACAATTATATATATTACCAATTGTATTATTTAAAATGCTACTATAATTTTAAATTGTATCCATTCTTTTCTATGAAAATAATATATATTCATTTGAATGAAGATACAACTATAGAAATGACAATTACAACTTGTTACCCAAATTTTCCTATGCATACAAATTTGGCTAAAATCTATCCCAAGGTCTACATTTTTGCCCTGCCAACCATCCCTGAATTTTTTATGGCTCTATGTTGTGTCTTCTGGCCTCTGCAATTTGTTTTGCCCCCTGGTCTGCAGTCAAAAATTCATAAAAGTGACCGTTTGGGCATAAAACCCTAAGTGACCCTAGCCTTCATTCTATTTTTGAGTTACTTTATCGGCCACTTAAAATCCTCAAATACTCATGTGCGCTTTAATTCTATTGGCTGGTCACAGGTTCTCTAAGTCTTCCAGCGGTTACTTTTCTTATTTGGTGAACTGGCGACTGCAACAATCCTCTTAGTTGCATAACGTTTGGCGGTTACCTTTTTCCAACTAGCGACCCCATGAAACGGTTAACTTCTCTTCAGTTTTGTATTCGCTAAGAACTTCAGCAGTCATTTTATGCGAAGGTCCCAATCAAGAAGATCTGACAGTTGTCGTGAGTTCGTGAAGGGTCTGTCAGAGGCTTGCAATTTCGCGATAGCCGTCAATCTTCCCTTTTGCTCAGCGCTTCATACCTTGTGTGGGTCCACTGCCACGTTGTCCTACATGGAGGCTTCCTATTGGTCGAGAGGTGGTGACTTGTCCAATTTTTAGAGCGGGCCCAACAAACTGTGTCCCTTTAGATCAACGGCTGGCGTATAATCTCATGGGGTTTCTCTGACACATGAGATTATGCACCGACCGTCGATCTTTCTTTGTTGTCGGAGCCTTTGGAGGTGGGTCCTTTCTTGCTGATGTTCTCGCATGTGATTGGTCCATAAAATGATGACCTGGATGAGTTAGTGGGTCCTGATCTTTTGGGGAAGTTAAAGTACAACAAGATCTCGCAGTTGTCGTTACACCGCTAAGATAAGATGCATGTTGTTTCAGTCAGCGATATAACGACCACCATCTGATTTAAACCTTATAAAGAGTGGGTCTGATGCTAGGTCAGGGTGACATGCTCATTTATGATTGGCCAAAGCATAAAGACATGTCAGTGGGGTCCTAGTGCAAAGGTGATCTATGGCTGGTGCATGATCAGAAGGAATATTCAAAGGCTATGAGATCATGCACCGGTCGTTAGATCAGAATCTCGATCTTAGTGGGTCTGATGTCAGAAATAGTCGAGGTGTCTACTGATGGAGCGGTTGAGCGTGAATAGAAGATTGAAAAGTGGCAAGTCTGGGCCCAGGGTTTAAAGACATTCCATGACTTGGTGAATAAAAGATTTCTCTTGTTCGCTAAATGAAACCAGGGTTAGTAAAAAGACTCAGCTATTTAGCGACTGTAGTGTTCGCTGAATCACTTGACCAGACTGAGGTCAAGAGAAGGATTTCACAAATGAATAAAGGTCTTCATTCATGTGGTTGCTAGATGACTTAAAGGAAGAAGGGCTCGAGGTGGGTCCAAATATGCTAACATGTCGATTTGCTTGTTTCTCATTGGCCGCTGACTTCCACGGTGGTTTTGACTTGTCAGAAGGGTTTTAAAGTTGTTTTTTTTTCAAGAGTAATCTGGGTCATTCATCTGCCAGGAAACAAAGGATATCGATGGTCATGTTTTAAAATGACCAACTAGTCATTAAAATTTCAAATTCAAATAGTTCTAAGAGGGTTTTTTGCCAATATTTGATTTGCAGGCCGCGAGCGGCGAGGTAGTTCAAAAAAATTTTGTCTCCAAGACATTTGCAGTTAAAGGAAGATGATGAGGAGGTCTTGGTGACCGTCATGGGTTGATTCTTGTCCCTGAGAGGTACCTTTTCAGCATTCATGGCGAGACTTTGTGCAAAGAAGTTGATGAATCCAGGTTTCTTGTCTGCAGGCAATGTAGTACACGGATGGGCACGTAAACAAAAATATCTGATCGGCCATGATGTTGCAAAGCTTCATTTATGATTAGATTTGATTAAGTTAGGGTTTGATTATTTCTATTGCAGATCTTTGTAACCCTAGTTAGTTTTTGACTCCTGCCTGCGTGCATAAAAGGAGATGTATATAATCTTTTTTAGAGCCTTAGAGCTCAGGGTTTACATTTTGTAAAAATAGTTTTTCTCTTTCTAGGAGTTATCTGTGGCATTCTTTTTTCCCTCTGACTTTTACAGTTTGTGATCTTTCATTGAAATTTTAGATTCAATAGAGGCTATCCGTGGTATTTGTTCTACCCTTTGGTCTTTTCCTTATCTGTATTTCTCTTATTGAGTATGATATACTGGTTTTATTAGAGAAATCTTGGAGTTCCAGGGCCCTTCTTTCTTTCAACTTATATGTGTACTACTGTGTATGATCTTATTTGAGTGATTTTGTGGGTATAATTCAACCCCCTATCATTCTGTCTCATTCCTATGCCCTTTTGCTGAAGAGAACGTTTGCTTGCAGGTCACAGTCTGTGTCTTTTGTCCAGGCCTCTCTGTGAAATACTTATGCAAGCATGTTTAGGAAGATTGTGTTCTATTAGATCTAAGAGTTTTCATGCTAATTTGGTCAGTATATTGTGTTCATTTCATTTCAGTGTATCACCTAGTAGGTAGTTTATTTTCAGTTATTTCCCTTTCAAGCATTCCTTCTATCCCTTTCCCTCAAAAGTTTTTACTTTCCTATCAAGAAGCAAATTAGGGTGATTATCCAAGAGGAACTAGCCTAGAATCTGGAGGTCTCATCTCAGTTAGCATAGGTCCCACAACCTGGAGATGATTCCCATGTTATACTAAGTTATCAAGACCAAGAGAGCTTGAAACAAAGGCACAAACTTAGTGTATAACACAACTATTATCAATAACAAAATAATGTTACTATTTATATATATGACCATTACAAAGAAATAAATTGTGCAAATGATTTTGGCTAGGTGTCAGAATTTTTCTCAGTTCTTCATGCACTTCTGAATGATATCAACTCCCATATACCTGCATATGTTGGATAATCAAACTTTTTTTTATTGTAATTTTAAATTCTTGAAACATAAATAATGTAAATTGACCATTAACAAGAATATACCTTCCAAGCATCATGGTGGTGGCTTGTGGATTGGTACCAAGAGTATCCTTATAAGTTGAACCATCTATAACTCATACATTATTAACACCTTTCACTCTATATCTTTTATCAACTACCAAGTCAACTTGAGAACCTCCATGGTAATTGTAGGCTGTTGCTAGTGTATCTTTGCATTATTTAATAGATACTTTGGTAATGCAATCCCAAGAAATCGAAGTGTTTTGGTATGATCACTATTAGTAAATGCAAAGTCTTGAATAAAAGATGTCATACTTAGATTAACCAATACTTTCACACAAAACATACATTTTTGTAAATTAGAAGAGTGTGAGTAGTAATTATAACGAACATGGGGAGTATCTTTAGGATTTGTTCTTTTAAGCCAAAGCTTACCTCTTGATAAGGGAAATGCCACGTTACTTATGACAAGGCCTAAATATTGTCTATATTTTTCATTAATCTGTTGGAAAAGACTACCTGATTCAATGTAGATTTGTGAATTATCTGCAATGCCCACTGCTTGTCCATAAGCAAATTCAAGTGGTTTTGACGAGTCTACAGTGAATCTTGTACTAGGATTATCTTGAACTTTTTCTCCTACTAAAGGTAAATCTAAAAGAATGGTAATATTCAATTTTTTAAGTTGTTTAGCTGGACCGATTCCACTTAAGAGAAGTAGTTGGGTACTACCTATGGCTCCTGCTGACAAAATAACTTCACTGCTAGTTGACAATCGGTTAAGTGATACTCGATAAGATAAACCATCATTATTTCTTTTGAATTCGACTCCATTAGCCTTAAGCTTTCCTACAATATAGATTCTAAACATTATTAGACACATACACATAGAGAGAAATATGAACAGGGGATTTTCCATAAGACAAAGATGTATAATTTGAGAACAAGAGAGTTTCAAAAATAAAAGATTTATACAAACCTGGTGCCTTATTGAAAATGACTCTGTTGGCTGTAGCATTCAGAAGAACCACAATATTTTCTAGATTTGCATACTAGAGAAGATCTGCAGCTATATGTCTCATTCCATTCTTATCAAAAATCGAAGCACTGATCTTGGTGCCCTCCAAATGCTCCAAAGTATATGCATTGTAAGGAAGAACTCCTACTTCAAGAAGTCCATCCTTCATAGCAGAACTCCAAGTAAAAAGCTTGTCTCACTTGAAGGCATTCTTCTTCTCCACCCATTCATATGATTCACTCACAAGTTTCACATCCCACTTCCTTCTCCTAATATATTCAGAGCCGGCCCTACTGTAGAATCCACCATTAATGGTTGTTCCACCTCCTAGAACTCTTTCCCTTACCAACTACACTCCATCTTCTGAGACAAAACCCTCCACTACATAGGGATAATTTTTGGGATCCCCCAGACTAGTGAAAGCCCCTTTGAAATCCTCAATAGCAGGATTTCCATAAGGAGAATCTCCCCTCTCTAATACCAACACAGAATAGTGTTGTGACAGAGTTGCTGGGAGGGGACATCCAGCCGTACCTCCTCCAATCACAATGTAATCATATGACCATGCAACCACCTTTTGAGCATCTACTATCATAAACGGATATGGGTATTCTGCAAACATCAAGAACATATCATTATAAATTAATGTCACAACAAAATAATTGATTTCAAATAAAATGGTGAAAATGGGCTAGTCCCTTTGTTGAAATGGTGGGGCTTCTTGCCTGTAGGGCCTACAACCAAGGTTCAAGTCCCCACAGGATCGCTCTTTACTGTGGTTCTTAATTGAGAGTTGCTTACTTTGACCCTTGGTGAAATAGTGGGGCTTCTTGCCTAAAGTGCTTACAGCCAAGGATCAAAAAATTTAAGGGGCTTGTCCCTTTGGTGAAATGGTGGGGCTCCTTGCCTATAGGGCCTACAACCAAGGTTCAAGTCCCCACAGGATCGCTCTCTACTGTGGTTCTTAATTGAGAGTTGCTTACTTTGACCCTTGGTGAAATACTGGGGCTTCTTGCCTAAAGTGCTTACAACCAATGATCAAAGAATTTAATCTTATAATTACAAGATTTTTCAAATGGGAAGCGGGAGCAGAGCGGGAAGCCAGAGTAGGAACAAAGAGGGAAGGAGCGGATCGGGCAGGCGCAAGGTTTTGAAGGCCTCTGGCCTGAAAGAGCAGGAGATTACCACAGAAGATGATGAAGACGGTGAGGGAAGGTGGGAGTTCTATAGGGGGGTTTTTGTTGGTGTGTTGGGTGCCTTCTCCCCCCTTCTTTCGAGCCTTCTACACTTTGGTTGTGGGTGTTCTGCTTTGGTAGAGGGCCTGGGGTTTCTGCTGGTAATGGAGAAGGGGACGATGCTGAGGGAGGGGGTGGCTACAGTGATGAAGATAGTGGGGAGGATGAGGCTTCTGCCTGCCTCCACTTTGTTGTTGTGCAACCTCTGCAGAAGTGGCTGGGGTGTTTGTGTGGCTGCTTCAATGGGTGTGGCTTGAGTTACCTCAACTACATTGGCTGGGGTGACTGGGTTTTGTTGTCGCAGAGAGAGGAAGAGGAGGGTGAAGCTAAGGATGACCCTAATAATGTTGATGATGAAGATTCTTATGGTGGGTCTCTCCTAGTTTTAAAGGATATATTTTCCAACATTGTTGGTGGCCAGTCTTTTGGGTGCTTCCTTTCTTTCCCAGAGTTGAAGGAGGTGGGGAAACAAGATTTTTTCTATTTTTTCTACCAGATTTGCAATAGTGGGAGTAGTTTTCATGGGGGAGAGCTTCTATGGTATCCTATCTTTGATATGCTCTACTAGGGGTCTCAGGATGCTTCTGTTGGAAGACCTGAGTCCCCTAAGGTTGATTTTGTCTATTCCCATTCTACTCTATTTTGTGTCATGATCGGTTTTGTCCCTCTGTTGGTCTATTTTTTAATATTGTGCAGGGATTGTTCTATCTTGGGTTTTTTTCTTTTTTGCATTACTCCTACTGAGGGGGAGTACATCCCTATTGAGGTGGGATGTCTTCATGTGGTTTCTTGGTGGAAGATTCCTTCTCTGCTTCTGCTATCTTCTTTCCTTAATCCTATAGAGGGGGAAGATTCTATTGAGGTGGAAGCCCATCCTATTGAGGTGGACAGTGGTAGTTGGATGGGGGCTAGATGCTGTGAGGGGTTTTTTCTTTCTGTGAACAACATAATGGTGCATTGGATTTGGATGAAGAAGGACTCATTTCTTAACTCAACGAAGTGGGCTGTTTTGGATCACCAACTCATTGTATGGGTATTCTAAAATTCTAAAATTCTAAAATTTGGGTAAGTTAGGCATTGTATGGGTATACCGTATAGTATTTGAAGTAAATAATGAAGATATAACATTTATTTAGTTAGTTAGTTAGTTTCTTTTTATATAAGTGTTGTATGTAAATTGTAGAAAATTAGATTGTTTTTGTAGAAGTCGAATGATTTAATCAATAAGTTGTGAAAATAATTCAGTTACAAATTAGAGAGAATTGAAGTTTTAAAATAAAATAAAAAACTTATGAGTAATAGATGTTTGATATATATAAAAGTATGAGAAAATAAAATATTTGTTAATATTCATAATACATGTTTCATAAGTTTTAAAAGATAATTACTATGAAATGAACTATATAAAGAGAATAATAATTTTTTAATTTTTTTTCATCTTATTAAACATATGTATTGTTTTTAATATCTTGAATGAGGAAGTTATATATGAAAATTTACAGAGAGAATAAAATAAAAATTATTTTTGTTATTTTTTATCTATGTGAAATTTGAAAATAATAGAAATTTAGAAGTAAATTATTGGTATTCTCAAATTCTTGAGATTATCACTGTTGAAATTTTTGAGGAGCCCTTTGAAGGTTTGTGTAAGTGCCCTGATCTGGCCTTCATGCATTCAGATATCTTGTGATTTTCATGCTTTATCATCTGAGGAGGTATGTTCTTCACCTTGCTTTCAGCCCTTGCGATCATTTCTGACCCCCTTCTCTTTGGTAGGGTTTAGGGTTTTGGATCAATTAAAATCTTTTCATTAAACCCTATGCTATTATTTCTTGTCATTACCTATTTGGCTCATAGGGCCAAGGGGTTAGTCATCATTAAAGGGAACCTATTTGTCAAGACCTGGCGCCATAAGTGATTAAGTGTGGGTCATTTTAATCTTTCGCACCTCAAGTTGTATTTTCCTAAAGTCTCACCCCGTAGCCTGTTTCCTTTTATTTCACCAAGTAATGGGTTAATTGTTCATGTTTGGTGGGACCCTTTACTTTTTCAAGCAGTGGACTACATGTTGTTTTCCCATTTTTCCCATGATCTCATGATGATGTCACGGATAGACTCGACTGATCGCAGGAAGGTGAGGCTTTGTCATCTGTTAGATGTTCATTGATCTGTGGTTTACTTTGACATCTTATGCTATGTTCAGTGTTCTTTTTGGTTAAAGATTGCATTACTAACACATCTATCTTTCAATACGTTCATTTTTCAATGATGATAATTTAATCTATACGAAAAGGTGTTCGGCAGATATTCTGCCTCATTAGTGCTCAAGGATTAAAATGTTGAAAAGTCAATGGTCCTCACGATCTCAAGATCAAACTTGCTCAAATATTATTCAGTGTTGGATCACGAGATAGTGTCATGTGTCTTGGTTCATTTGTAACTGAGAATGTGGGGTCTGGTTGCATGATAGTTGGTGACAGATGGATGTGATTGATTGGTCACATCTAATTGTAGAGTTTTTAATATTAAAGTTATCAATTATATTATGGTTAAAATATTTGGGTATGTGCAGGATCATGGTATGCCAAAGTAGGCCTTTAAGTGGCAATGAAAATTCAGAAAATTAGGTTTAGGCAAGTTGACATAAAAATTTGAACAAAATTTTTAAATATTATATCAAAAATATGTAAGAAGAGAATCTGTAGAAAATTGAATTTAGTTTCTAAGATACTAGGCCTTTTTGAAAAATAATTATTCTATATGTCAAAAATTTCAAATTTCAATGTAGTAGTACAAAAATTTCAAGAAAAAAATAAGAAGTAGGTTTATGTCTGACCACCTTAAACACAATCAAATGATATTTTTTTTACAAGATTCTAGATATAAGTAGTAGACTCATGTCTGAATGTGTATATTTTTTTGTAATTTTTTTTCAAGTAAAAAATTAATTATGATTTTTTTCTACAACTTTTTTAGAATACAAAAACTCTCATGTCTGACCACATTAACTTAGTTTAAACTTTATCAAATTGAAAACTTTTTTTATTTTTCTTGTAGTAGGAAAATAATAAAATGTGACACATGTTTTGGATTTCAAAAATGTTATACAGTTTAAAAGTTATAGCTATTTTTCAATAAGTCTATCAATCAAGACTAGAAATATAACAAGTAGGTGTATGTCTAACCACATTAAACAAAATCAAATGATAATATTTTTTTATAAGATATAGGTAAAAGTAGTAGACTCATGTTCGGATGGGATGTATATTTTTTGTATTTTTTTTCAAGTAAATAATTAATTCTGATTTTTTTGATACAAATTTTTCTGAACATAAAAACTCTCGTGTCTCACCACCTTAACTTAGTCTAAACTTCATCAAATTGAAAGAATTTTTAATTATTATTGTATTAGGTGAAGCATAGAATGTGATGTATATTTTAGATTTCAAAAATATTATATTTTTTTAAAGTTATAGTTTTTTTTTCAAAGAGTCTATCAATCAGGACTTCTTTTTCATATTGCTACTTTTTGGCATACCATGATCCTGCACATACCCATTTGCAACTTATGTGCTAATATTTTAGCACATTAGTAAAATCACCAAAGATGTTTTGATCCAATCAAAGAGGTCATTGACTATTATTGCATAATGATTATTTTATGTTGCTTGATGGTTAAAGAAAGGACGAGATCAATAGTTCTTGTATCTTGTCATCCAATTTAATGGGTCTTTATCCAGTGCAAGATCATGAGGTATTGCCATGTGTTCGTGGTTGGCTAGTGTTGATAAAGATGGTGATGGGTGACAAGGTGTTGACTTTGGTGTTTCCATTTGTCAACTTATCAGTCAACCTTCCATGTCATAGGTCGGCATTCAAATGGACTAGTGGTTTTTGTTTGAATTTCCAACAGGGGAAGGATCGATGGTCTTCCATGTATAGTATGAGGGTCAGTGGACGATGGATAAAAGCTAAAATGGTGTGGCATGCCATTATACTTTCATGAGATTTTCATAGGGCGGTAAGGAGGAGTATTAGAAGAAGGGACAAAGATATTGTGGGTCTCCCATAAATGGAGTTTTTTGATGTGGCATGCATAAGAATCAAAGGGTCAATGTGGCTAGCAAATCTTGAAGATTCTCAAGTTTACAGTGGGATGACAAAAAGATTTGATACTATGAAAGCAGAGATATGTAGACCATTACATGGAAAAAAAATTCTAAAATTCAAGAAGTACAACCACAAGATTCTTCTAGTGTATATGATTTTAGAAGTTATATATTCTTCTTCATAGTAGAATTCATTATTTAGATACTAATAGAAATGGATGTTCTAAAGAAGGCAGGTGACTTCTGGAATATAGCCAAATTTTTGAAGATTCAATTACAGGAAGACTATTGGGAGAGAAAGGATTCATGTGTATCATAGCTAGAGGGGTATTTAAATGGAGAGTGATAACCAAAGGGATATTTAAAGAAAAATTGTGTTGCAAACTCAATATCTACTAGGCTAATAGTCTCATATACTTACTAGTGACAGTATTTCAAAGAGGTACAAGGTAAAGAAGAGGGTGATGAGACCTCAAAATTATGCAATAACCTCTAGAAAGTGGGGTGAGGTTACCCAGAATCTTGCATCCTTGCATGTGTCTTAACAATGCTAGTCAATCATGGGCTTGCAGAGATAACAAAAAATACTTGACACACACCAACTCTAAAAATTTGATGGCCCATCTAGGGAATGATATTTACAAAGCTCATAGCTTTTCTATTTCATCGATTGGTTGTTTGATCACCTTTAAAGGTTAAGAGATAGCATACTATGCTAGTGTAATGATTTTATGTATCAAATAGATTGCTAGGTCAATTTTAGGTTATGACCAAAATCTTGTTGCATTCTAAATAATTTTAGAGTCCTAGGGTCATTGAGGTAAGTACACCAAAATGGTGTGCATAAAATTAGCCACATCCAAAAAAAATTCATAACCCACTCGGGTAACTTGAAATTCACAATTTGTAGACTTGGGGAAAATGACCCTTTCCCAAGCCTCATTTAATTATTAGAATATTTTAGTTCTCCATAACTCGTACGGGTTATGAGGAATATATTTCATTTCACCTACTTTTCCATAATCTGTATGGGTTCTGTAAATATAGGAACCTAGGAAGGGGGCGAGGGGAGAGAGATGGAAAGGGAGGGAGGGAGAGACGGGGAGAGAGAGAGAGAGAGAGAGAGAGAGAGAGAGAGAGAGAGACTAGAATAATGGAAACCCAATCTTTTACTGTATCAAGGAACTTCTTTAATCTTGATCAATTTCTATAAGCCACAACTTCCTACACAACATGTATGCTAGGTGCTAGGTCTCCCAAGCCAATCTTTAGACAATGTTACTAAAAGATGATTCAGGGATTGAAATGGTTTTATACAGATTCATCTTACTTCAAATCAACCCCTTGAATGAGCCCTTCGGCCTTGCCAATATTCTAGACGTCTTTTGCTTGTATTGTCCTAGAAGGCTAGTGGCCCTTGATTTTCAATTTCCTTGGGACAACTAAAAATTCCTCCAAATAAAATATTTAAAAACTTAAGGATTTGAGAACTCTTTTGGTACTTCTGATAGATTCCAAAGAACTAGATTCTAACTTTTCTCTAGCACCTACCTAGGACGCAGACCTAATAGGCCTAGTTAGGTTAGGTTTCCAAAGAAAGTACTAAGGAATAGGTTCACAAAAAAATTCCAATTACTCAAGAAGTTCCTCCTATATCCCAATGCACTAAATCAATCATTTACATGCTCCTTATCACTCCCTTAATTGAATTTCTCTTCTTATCTTTCAAATCCTAGACTAAACCCACTATCTAGTTTAGACTAGGGCTTGGTTGTAAAACTACCAACCCAAATCCTCTGGACTAGCCCTTTAGGAATATTATAATACATATCCCTAAATTTCATTCCACTAGTGGTCATGGATTTCCAATGGCTAGATTGCAAGTTAGGCCTCCATTTGCACTACAACTCTCAAAATAGGTCTTTCCTGGATAGTTTGCAAAATTTCTTCAATAAATATCTTTAGATTTTAAACCAGGAGGTCAGATCACCAAAATTAGTCTGGTAAGGCACAAAAATACCCAAAAAAATCAAATTTGCATCAAAAAAATCTTATTACAGGGATAAACTCATACGGTACAAAAATTCACAATATTTATAGCAAAATTAGAGTTATTTTATTCCAGATCTCCATCAAACTTACACAATACTTCCTCTTTGATACAAGAAGGATCCAAACATATATATAGACCATTCCCAATGATAAAAACTAAATTTTGAATAGTAATGACCATTGGGTGCACTTTTTCCCTTTCTCAAGCAACTTTGTAACTATTGAAAAAGTTGCTTTGCAACATTTTTACATCTTTTGCATTTGTGTTACAAGTTTGAACCTAAGACCATAAAACTAACTTTAGGATATCCTCGGGGTATTTATTATACCAAAACATCTTAGAACACTTAAATGACACTATCCTAGACCCACATTATCAAATTGAAACCCCATGGTCTAATAAGCCTCAAGGTTTATAAATGCACCTTTGAGACTATTAGCCTTACAAGAAAGGGTCGTGTTGATCCTTTTGATCCAACCTTTTATTATTCAAACCTCAACTCTCTAAAATTATAAAAGGTCCATAGACATCCTAATTCCATGAGAGTTCCATGTACCATACTCCTAGGGCCAAGAAGAACTCAAGTCTCTTGAGTTGGTAGGTCTGCAACTTTAACACATGCCATCTCAATAGCCTCAATAGTCATCCATGTGGCGTCCTCTATGGTTTGGTGATTCCATTTGACAAATAACTCATAATATGTTTGTCTCCTTCTCTATTTTCTCACCCTCTTGTCCAAGATACATTCAAACTCAGGTTGTGGTAGATGAAGGATGTCATGCATCAAATCAGTGGGAGGTGGACCTGTTTAACCTACATCACAATCAATACTAGCATACTCCTTATAAGCATATATGTTAGCAACATTAAATATTTGGGATAAACCAATGTTAGGAGGCAAATCAATTTTGTAGGCATTGTGCCCATACTTCTTAAGGACCTTAGAAGGAGCTAGTTTCTTCATCATTAGTTTTGTGCATTTCTCTTTCAGCAATCTCTCCTTTTTGAGATGAATCATCACCATATCTCCCACCTAAAATTGTAAATCTCTCCTCTTCTTGTCTACAGTCTATTTTTATTTATCAAAGGTATGGATCAACTTGTCTCTCACCTGATAATGAATGTCCTTCATGAACTCAGAAAAATCATCTTCTTGGGCACTTCCCTTATCCATTTCTTTCACATCCCTAAGCTCCAAAAGACATCTTGGGTGTGAAACATAAATAATTTGAAAAGGACTTAACCTTGTACTCTGATTTACTAAATCATTATATGAAAGTTTAGCTCATGCTAGAATATTATCCCAAGTGGCTCCATGATCCTTGGTTAGACACCTCACTAAATGGTGCAGGAGCACCCTAAAAAAATGAATAAAATCTCAAAATCATAGGATGAACAACTATCCTAGGATCATGATTAGATGAATAAAAGTCCATTGGACTCAAAACTAGTAATAAGATCCACTTTGTAAGGCCATTTACCAAGATGGTGCTCATATAAACCTCTTGGTTAAAGATTGTCAAAGGATCACCTAGAAGGTTACTTAGGTTGTATTTAGGGTCTTTAGGCATGTTTTTCTAACTTAGGTTCATATGGAACCCTAGATGTTTGTAAGATGTCTTAATTGCCCACTACAAGAAAAAAGTGCAAAATTGCATAAAATGTTGCTATGAAAAAGTTGTCAACTTTTGCAATTTGTTTGTAACTAACTGTTGGGATTATGGAAAGATAAGTACTGAGAGGCGAGGGGTGAATCAGTACCTTCAAAAATTTTCAAGACTAAAACTTTGTAGGTGTAGATAGCATTTAACTGACTGAATCCATTGAATGAAACATACATTCACATATAACTGAAAATGTAATTTTTATGTAATCTAATCAATAATCCATACATGAAAATTCATACACATAACACAAAATATTTTGGTATCACATAAACCCTTGTGAGAAGGTAAAAACTGCGGTGGGGATGACACCCACAAATCTTCACTACTACAGTAACAAAGTATGTTTGTTAAGGATACAAATTTTGATCACTTCTGATGATCTTACCCTATAAGGAGTAACAATTAGATCGACTAGATCTACCTGGTTAGAGGATTTTAACAACACAATACATGTGTGTACTCGGTTAAGAGATTTAAATAAGAACTGTTAAGTCCACTCTGTTAGGAGATTTTGGATCTACTACAATGAGTAAATGGTAATAGTAAAATGTATCTGTACTTAGCAACTTTAATTTGCCTAATTCAGATCTATGAAATATCATATAAATATCACCTTGTAGTAATGTATGTGTCCTATTCTTCTCGGTAGCCTTGTGTATTTCTGAAAAATTGAATGCTTCTTTCAAACCTTCTGTCAAAAACCCTTTGTCTGATCTCCTGATGTCCTTAGTGCAGCTTATCTTTCATGATTCATTTCATAATAACATCTTTACATATTTTATATCAAACTAACTTGACCTAATTAGGGTTTACAATATCTTAGAAAAACCTAAGATCAATGGTGTAACAAAATAACCTAGATCTAACATTACATAGGAATCATCAACAATTTAATGATTACATCCATATTTTATTCTGTCTTGATCTTGGTAAACCATTTTCTGATCAATGTGAATTGTTAACATTGATGTTTGTGCCATTTCAAATTATTATGTCATTTCTTGGTTTACTCGGTGTTCACTGCATTCTTCATTCGGTAATTAACTAGTGCTCAGTTCATATGAATGCTTGGTGATCAGTATGCTCGATACTCAGTAATTGTCTATCGCTCGGTGAGTGTACTCACTCAAACCTTTGTTCAATTAACTTAGAGATCTGCCTTGTGTCTTTCTCAATGTATAGGCTTTATGTGGTTGACCGAATGTCATGTTCATCTCCTTTACCAACTAAATAATTGATTGATACTAATGACAACCATTAATGCTCAATAGTAATAACAATCTCCCCCTTTGGCATTAGTATCAAAACTTTATGTATATGTACCGACTACTCCAAAAAACACTTAACTCCAAAAATATACTAACTCCTCCTTGGTACATGCTCTCGGTGTGAAGTACATATTGGCATCTATATACATAGAATTTCCCCCTTTTTGAAATTAATGCCAAATAAAAATAATGTACCTATAATTTATCAAAAATATGTTGATGGGTTTTCTTGAGTGAATCCAAGAGGTTTTCCCACTCCTCTTTTAGGTTCTCAAGAGCAATGTGCTCTAAACCGACTTGTGCATGCATGTCAAAAATATTTTCCAGTACAGAAATTTCTGGAGTGGCAACTAAATTATTTCCCTTATTAACATGTTTCTCCATTATTCTAAGATGAAGAAGCAACTCATTCTGAAGCTCAGTTATTTGATGTTTGACTATATCTTCTTGCTTCTGCAAAGCTCAGTTAAAGAATTATTGTCACTAACCTTCATTTCGTCATCAAGTTTCTTGATCTTTTCACTAATCTCGGTAGTGAAGTGTTCCACAGTGCATAACTTATACAAAATTTGAATTATCTTCTGAATTATGGTTTCAAGCTTGGTAACAACCTCTGAGAGCTTGACCTTATTAATTGCCACTTCCTGACTTATTTTCTCTACTAATTTGGATTGAATCTTTGCTTATGCATGTTCTTCCATTCTTTTCTTAGCATCTACATCAGAGGCATTGATGTGGCTGGTTAGAGTTGCAAGTTGATCAATGATGGGAGCTACCTCATCAACATTGATGCTGGGAACTACTTGCATTAGGATATCTCTAACTTCCTCCAAAATTTGTTTTCTCTTACTCTCCTTTTTCATTTTCTCTTGTGCAGCCTTCCTTGTGCACAATTCCCCATATCTTCTCAATGCTTTGGGGTCTAAGGTCCTAGTGTCACATTCTTAAATTTCAATAACTTCTTCAAGTGTGACAGGACGCTTACCTTGTTTCTTCTTCTTCTTCTCTAGTGTAGGAGATTTGGTGTAAGGCACTAGATCTTTTGTCTTTGGATTTGGGTTTTCTATATTGGTATACACACTTTCTTCCATATCTTTCCTGATGACTAGTGTCTCTATGTCTTGTCTTTGGGCATCTATTGTGGTGTCTACTGTAGTTGACTCTATAGGTGTATTCTCTTCTAGTGCTTGTGTTTCTTCCTTTGTATTCTCAGGCTCATTTGAAGCTTTGTGCTCTTTTGTACCCTATCCCTCAAGTGTATCCTTTTGTTTCTTGGGGGTTGAGCCTTCAGGTTCCTTCTGTGTGACAATGTCAACTGCTTGTACCAATATAGGTAAGTCACCCATTATTTCACCTATTGCTGCCTCACTAGGTAAATTATCCTCAGAGGTGTCTGTAGCAGTGTTAATATCCTTATCATCATTTATATCATCAGGATCTCCATTGGTGATGTTCTCAATCAAACATCTTCTGTCCCTAGTTTTTCTAATTATTCAGGAGTATCATGTCTATATTCGTCACTATATTCGGCTAGGTAAAAGTCTATAGGAATAATTTCATCTTCTACCTCAGTGTCAGAAATGTGAATTGGCTCCTTGCTGGCTAAGTTTGTATCATCTGAGTGAACTCCTTTACCTTTCTTCTTGTTCTTTTTCTTGGGAATGATAGCCAATGTAAGTTGATTAGCTTCTCCTCTTGCTTTCAAAACTGTAGTCCATAGAATCTTGTTGTTTTCATCAACTTCTTTAAGGTTTCCTTCCAATATGTTAAGGGCTCTACCCTTCATTAGAAATTGTTTTCAGTATTCTTTCATAAATTCTTCTATCTCGAGAACTGATAGATTAGGCATGGCCAAAATCAATGAGTGTTCCCTCATTTTCTTCTTAGTGTGCGGGGCATATGTCCACCTGGCTAACACTTTCTCATATAATTCTTTTGGAATATACTTAGAAAATTCAATAGGAACTTTCTTAAACTTTATCATCATTTGTATGATAGCTTCTTCAACTTTCTCCTGATCCTCGAAAGACATATATACATACTGACTCATTTTAGGGTGAGCAAGTTTACCTGTTTCCTTTATATTCTCAGCTAGCTCATCTACTGATTGGATTTTATTTACCACAACTTTGAATCTTGATTCTCTTCTTCATCATCTTCATCAATATCATATTTTTCCCTTATCAATCTTCTCCTCTTTTTAGGTTGCTCGGAGGTGACTTGGGCACCTCTCTTTTTCTTTTAATATGTTTTGGTAGGAGTTGGCCTTGAGATTTTTGCAATTCCTTTCTTCAGGGGTGGAGAAGCAGTTGTTGAGGATCTTGTCCTTTCTCTTGTAGGTTCCTCTTATTGTTTTCTCTTCCCTGTGGCCTTTGTCAATGCAACTTGGATCTCTTTATCTAACTCAATCTCCTCCTCATCATGTTCATTGTTTCCAATTACTAATTTTTCCTTGGTTGCTTCCTCAACTAGATTATCTGTTGATGCCTCTTCTTCTTATGCTTCATCTCCAAAATATTTTACCAAGGTATCTATCATCTTCTTAGATTTCCTACTTACTTTTACTCTGACTAGATCCATATTAATTCTTAGTTTGGCCTCTTCATAGGTACCGAACCTAGTTGCCTTTGGATCTTTGGGCTCGGCCAACAATGCTTGTATTGACTTATAATCTTCATCAATATCTAATTCATAGCCCATTGGGGCAACCAAGTAGCCATCGGTTCAACTGCCTTGATTAGTGTAGTGTCAGTGTCCACTAGGAAGAATAAATCACCCTTATGTTCTTCTACCAGCTGACCTAGTATCCTGCTCCTTTGATGCATTCTTTCTTTGAATTGTTCAAAATAAATATCCATAACACTAACAAAATTATGTCTGAGACCTTGATTAAATTCACTGATTTACATAATAGATGGCCGGTTGACATCACAGTCAACATTACCAATTGAGGGAAAGAATTTTTTCACATAGAAAAATATACAAATCAGTAGGGAACCAAAATTACAAGTATTTGTCTTTTCTGATATGATGGTTCTCATGTTCTCATCTAATTATTTCAGTAGAAGCTCGGCGAGGTCAAATTGGAAACCTTTCTTCACAATCTTGTAGGCAATGTCCATAGCTCCACAAGGTACATTGTTAGGCCTACTTGATCAAAATATTTTATAAGTGACAACATATGCTCCGAACCTTTTCTCTAGATCAACTGTAGTATTCACTCTCATACCTTTACCATGCCATTCTACTCCAATAAGCTTCTCAATTTTGGTACTCAGTGCATTTGTAATGGCTTTAACTTTATCAGTGATGAGATAAATGGTGACCACATGTATAATGTCCTTTGTGATTTTTGCCTGTTCATCAAGCCATAACTTTCCTTCGTGCACTCAACTCAAAACAACCCTAATCCACTCTATTTTAAACTCTCTCAGGAAATACAGGGCGTTCATTAATCCCTTCACCTCCAAGTGTTTATGCTCATCCTTGAGCTTTCTATCCATACTCAGCTCTAGGTAGGTGGATTGAAGCTTGAAATCTCCTATTTCATTGATATTGCAGTGGATGTAAGCATGAATGTCTTGAACTAGCAAAACCCTAGGCGGAATACTTGAAAATACACCGGATTGGACAACCTATGATGCAATCTCAAGGTGTAGTTTATATTTCAGTTCATCACAGGTTGCAGACTTGATTAAGCTGACCTTCTTATCACTTATGGACTTGGATTTCATGACCTTGGATGAGGATGCAATCATTTCTGAAATTTAGGGCTTTGAAAATAATGTAAAATAACTCGGTGGTTGTGGAACTTACTTTTGATCGAGATGAAATTGCTCAGGAATAATTTAAATCTCTTCTGATAGCTCTGGAAATTCTTCACTCAAATCTTCTCAAGTCACTCTAGTTCTATGTGATCATTGTGTGGAAAAATGACTAAGTCCATCATGTATTTATAATAAAATTTCATTTCCCGCTCAAAATTTTTCATTAAATGCTTGACCTACCACAACTCAATAGACATGGTTACACTCAGTTTACACTTTAAAGACCTTAAGCTCAGTTAACACTTAGATATTACTCAGTTGATACCACGACTCTGCTAACCCTTCCAATATTTACCGACTAGCAAACATTTACTCGGTCATGCTTTTACCAACTGTACATAGTTTAAGTTCTAGACATGTAATCCCATAGTGCATCTTATTTCATGTTGATTTGGTGTGCATTCACTGGATATAAGGAATTGTTGTAAAATATAACTGATTTGAAATTTAGTTCCATACATACCTTCATTTCTTTAGGTGGAGGTGGTGATATCACCTAAAATCTAATGGATGAGGTGTTGCTGACTACAATTCTTGATCCAACATTGTCATTTGATGCTTTTCTCCACATTTGATTTCTTATCCTCATGATTTCTTCAATTTTAATTCCATTTTCATTTGTTTGTATCTCTCATGCTCGATCTCTGCAATCCTTTCTTAAGTGACTGACCTTGTGATAGTGCAAATATGTCATACCAGTATTTGTCCAATTACGAGATCTTCCTCTCCAGTTCTTTCTCATGCAGTTTTCTACTACATGTCCATACATGCCACATGTTGTTCAATTAACCCAAGTGTTGTAATCCCAAGTATATGCATTACCTTGCCTTCTCCATTGATAAGATTTTTTTCTATTCCTTCGCTGTCCAAACTTGCTTTATTTTTATCCTACATTCTAGTGATAGGTTTCCATGCATGTTGCAAGTGCAAAAATGTATCTCCATGTAAGGTTTTTTGGGTGTCCTATTCAGCTTTGATCTTCACTCATGTGCTTGATGTCCATACCTATTATAGTTTTAGCAATAACCATTGAATTTAGGAATGAATTTAGGAATACCTTTTCTTTGCTTCTATAAACATTTGATGTGTGGCCTGGTTTTCCACAATGATAACATGATAGTTTCTTTGGCCTTGGATTAGTGTAGGCATTCTTCTGTTCATCTTGTCTTGATGACTCTCCTTGCTCGGTATAGCCTAAACCATTTTTGCTATCAAGTCTTTTTTGACTAATAATAAATTCATCCATTCTTTTAGTACTGTCTTCAGCTTTCTTGATCATCTCATTATGTTTTTGTTTCATTTTTACCTCATTCTTAAATCTTTCATTTTCCTCTCTTAATTCACCGATGTCTTCTAGTTTCTTGGTAAGCTCACTGTTTACTCGGTTGACTTCCTGACTTATGACAACCATCTAATTAGATATTTAAAAGTGATGCTCGGTGAGTCTTGGTATCTTAGATTCCTTTTCTTGCAACTTGTTAGTCATTTTCCTCATGTCTTCAATAGCCAAGTTTCTTTCTTGTTCTACTTGTCTTGCATTGTTCATCACATTAACCATCCTGACCATTTGGTCTCTTGACCGATCTATAGTGATTTCACTTGTTCAGTAAGATGTAGATTCTTTTCAGATAGATATGATATGGTTCCTTTAGATACATCAGATATGCTACTAGATCCAAATCTAGATACCTCAAATGGGCCATCTATCTCTTTTTCATGATAATCAGTCTCATTATACCCAATTTACATATCCTTCCTTTTGATCAGTAACTTCTTCAGTTCCTCTTTGGCTTCCTTGAATTTCTCCATGAAGATTTTCATCTGTAATTTTTTACTCTCAATAGTCTTATCCATCTTATATCTTTCCATCCTTAGATCTTTCCTCTTTAGTGATTAAACTTCCTTAACAAAAGATCTAGCTCCGATACCAATTTTTGGGATTATGAAAAGATAAGTACTGAGAGGGGAGGGGTGAATCAGTACCTTCAAAAATTTTCAAGACTAAAACTTTGTCGATGTAGATAGAATTTAACTGACTGAATCCATTGAATGAAACATACATTCACATATAACTGAAAATTTAATTTGCATGTAATCTAATCAATAATCCATACATGAAAATTCATACACATAACACAAAATATTTTGGTATCACATAAACCCTTGTGAGAAGGTAAAAACTGCGGTGGGGATGACACCCACAAATCTTCACTACTATAGTAAAAAAGTATGTCGGTTAAGGCTACAAATTTTGATGACTTTTGATGATCACACCCTATTAGGAGTAACAATTAGATTGACTAGATCTACCTAGTTATAGGATTTTAACAACACAATACATGTTTGTACTCGGTTAAGATATTTAAACAAAAACTGTTAAGCCCACTTTGTTAGGAGATTTTGGATCTTCTATAATGGTTAAATGGTAACAGTACAATGTATCTATAGTTATAAACTTTAATTTTTCTTATTCAGATCTATGAAATATGATATAAATATCACCTTGTAGTGATGTATGTGTCCTTATGTTCTTCTTGGTAGCCTTGTGTATGTTCTGAAAAATTGAATGCTTCTTTTAAACCTTTTGTCAAAAACCCTTTGTCTGATCGCTTGATGTCCTTAGTGTGGATACTCCTTCATGATTCATTTCATAATGAAATATTTACATATTTTATATCAAACTGACCTGACCTAATTAGGGTTTACAATATCTTAGAAAAACCTAAGATCAACGGTGTAACAAAATAACCTAGATCTAACATTACCTAGGAATCATCAATAATTTAATGATTACATCCATATTTAATTCTATCTCGATCTTGGTAAACCATTTTCTGATCGGTGTGAACTATTCACATTGATGTTTGTGCCATTTCAAATTACTATGTCATTTCCTAGTTTACTCGGTATTCACTACATTCTTCATTCGATAATTAACCGGTGCTCGGTTCATATGAATTCTCAGTGATCAGTATGCTCAGTACTCAATAATGTCTGTCACTCGGTAAGTGTACTTAGTCAAACCCATTTTCGGTTAACTCAAGGATCTACCTTGTGTCTTGATTGGTGTATAGGCTTTATGTGGTTGAATAATAGTCCTGTTTGTCTCCTTTACCGACGGAATAGCTGATTGATAGTAATGACAACCATTAATCCTCAAATAGGAATCACACTAACTTCCAAATGGTCACAACTTTGGAAAATCAGTTGTAGACATTGGGAAATTCCTACTTGTACCCCTATTGATCGAGTCAGAGGTGGGATGATGTAATCTGCATTTTTAATCAATAAAATTCATACTTTTTCCTGTAATTCTACAAGTGTTTCTGATTGTACAGTCATGTATGGATGAATGAAGGTATGAGACCTATTGTAAAACATTGGTTATTGAATTACCTTTTATTTAAACCTGATTTGGGCTTCTAATTAGTTGTGTGGAGGAAGATAACCAGTTTTATGTCAGTAGACGTCTAGAACCCTATCCAACCTAGGGTTTCATAGAGAAATGTCAATTTCTCATCTTGCCATCAAAAGGAAACCTAAAATTTGGTGAGATAAGAACTTGGAATTTTTAAATTATGATTTTAGAATTTATTTCCAGGTTGAAGATTGGCCCATGTGATTTTGGAAGCAATTAGGTAGACATCTCTATGTGGCTACCTATTCACAATTTCAGAGATTGAGGAATTGGAGAAAGTTGGGGTGGAACCAAGACCTAAAAACTTGGATTTGGTAGTTTTATAACTTTTTTCATCCTATGAAATGATTGGAAGAATTATGTATTTAATAAATTAGACACTTCCTTTGTAAATTTGTCCTAATTGGGGCATTGGGCCTAGGAGAGAATTTGAGGGTTTTGAACTCAAATAAAATGACCAAGACCTGAGTTTGGGGAATCCTTTATAATATGTCTAAAAGTATCTAAAACATTGGAAATAGTAAAAATATCTCAAGGTTTTCATAGGGTTACGGTTATAAGGTTTGTTAAGAAGCCCTACTAGGATTTAAGGCCCCAAAGAAGCAAGTTTTCCCTTAAGCATTGGAAATATGGTTTGGTTTCTTGGGACATGAAATTTAAGGTCCAAATAGGCATTCTACAAAGTGGTTTCACCCCATTTAACCATTAGATCTTTTTTCGTCAATCTCTTACCCATTTTCCCTCTAGGATCACTTGGTGTCTAGAAGGGTACTTGAACTTGTGTTTGAGTTAGAAGTAAGATCTTGTAACCAAAGATAACAAGGAATTTTGGAGACCATGACATTGTTTTGTTGAAACTATAAATTTTCATAAAGGTGTGAGCCCTTGGTTGGATTCCCTAGAAATGTCATTGAAGCCTATCAAGTGTAGGCTTCATGTGAGAAGTTGTATCTCACAAGAAGGAGAAATCAAAATTGTTGGTGATTGGGACTAATCAATCAAGGGCTCTACATCACATAGTTTAATTAATTAATCCCCTTTTATTCCACTTGGAATTAAATATTTCATTTAATTCTATTTGAGCACATGGCTCCTAACTTCAACCCTCACCTAACCTCACTTCCCTAATTTGTCTCATCCTTCTAACCCAAGTAAACCCACTTTCCCACTAATTAATCTTAATCTTCCACCTAATCAATCCCTAATCATTTATACAATCCAAATAAATGGATAAGCAAACCCAAGTCACATGTGACTCTTACAAGTCACATGTGGCTCTTACACACCCTTATACACTTGTCTCCCACTTGTCATTGACATGTCATTATCCAAATTTTTTCACATATGTGTGAGAAACCTTGGTTCTCCCATCCTCTTCCATATTTTGACCCTTGTCATTGACATGTCATTTTCCAAAGTTTCTCACACATGTGTGAGTAACCTTGCTTCTCTCATTCTCTCACATCTTTTGAAATTTGTCATTGATCCATCACTTTCTCAAGTTTCTCACACATGTGTGAGAAACCTTGACCATCTCACCCTCTTACACCCTCTTACACATTGTCATTGACATATCACTTTCAAAGGTTTCTCACACATGTGTGAGCATCTTTCTCCCTTTGAATGGTCAAAACCCTAATCTACATGGCCTCCACTTGGCCACCTCCACCTCATCAATATTATGAAATCTTGATCCTTCATCCAAATTTCAATCTCAACCATCTATTTCCTCAAAAATCCTATAAATTTAGAGCTCCTCTCCTTATTCCATAAGCACCTTTCACACATTGTTATGTTGCAAGATTGTGAGCAACCACATTCCATCAACAACACCAACATCCACACTTAGTCATTTTGGAGGTTTGCATTTACATTTTTGTGTTGAGATAGCTTAAGTTCTCTTCTCATTTTTATTTCATCACATTTATATGTAGGCTTCCATATCTTTTGAGGTTTTCATAATAATGTAGGAATAGATTTAGTTTTTTGAGTTTATTTTTTAAGTTACATTTTATGTAATACAGTTCTTTCCAGTTGTCATTATATTTATTTGGACAAAGAAGGAAAGATGACTTGATCTCTTGCAGTTTGGTTCAGAAAACATTCATGACATGGTGACTAGAGATGAGAAATATAAATCTATCTTGAAGGAATGGATCAAGCAAATACAAGATTCAAGGCACATTAAGTCACACCTTTTTTTTAAAGAGCTTTATCCCAACCATAAACAAAAAAGATAGAATGAAGCTCAAAAAAAGAACTACATTAGTTGGTATATGGGAAAGCAATCTAGCAATGGATTAATATATAAGAAAGGAATACAAACCATTGACAAATTATTTAGCATTTGCGAAAAATAAGAAAAATTAAAAGAGACATTTCAAAAAAAGAGCACACATTACAAGACAATAAGATAGTCTATATGACTGTATGGTACATCGAAGAAAATTGATTATATTAAACACACAAAAATTGATAAAGGTTTTGTTATAAAGGATACTGCAGAAAACCACATTTTTTAGCAGACGGGGTTAGAGTTCATAATTGAGCTCCTTGAAATGGTAGATAATACTGTTAGAGAACATAAAATAAAGTGGTATAGTTGAACAACATATTTTCTCTTTCAAAGAATTTATACCATACTCTATGTATGATGAAAGTATGGAAGAGAACAATGCCAAAAAGGTGAGAAGTGAATTTTAAAAACTAGTAAACCAAAACCTTGAAGGAAAGAAAGAGTTCAACATAGACAATATGGACAATCTCATTGGCATCCCCAGACACATTAAACTAAGAGAGAACAATTTCTCAAAAGAAAATTGATTCTTGAAAGTGAAAAAGTCTTAGGAATCCAAGTTACTTGGATGAGCTTAGTGGTGTTGCTAAAGGGTTGAGAGCTGAAGGAGGTCATCTCTACTTTTTAGAAATGTTAGAAGCATAACAAACTTGTTGGACAGTCACCAAAATAGGAAGAGCAAATAGTGTCAGTTTCATTAGTTTTAAGGGTTGATATTTCTAGAAGGCAATTGCTTAATTTTTTTCTATTATTTAATTTTCATAAAAAAAAAGTTAGAAGAAATCTTACTTTGGAAAAACTCATTCAAGGGCTTTTGGTATCTAGAGATTGCTTAATAAGAAAACTTTTAGAATTAATAATCTTTCCTTGGTTGTTTTATTTTATTTGAGGATAAACTAAGGTATCCCCCTTTTATTTATTTTAGGATATTCCTATAGGAATCTCTACATGTAATTTTATCCTATAGTCCAAGTGGGAGGACAACTCATTTCTTGTAATTCCTTTAATAAGGAAATTAGTTTAGTCCTCCTTATGAGGATTCTCACACTTGGCACACACTTGGTATAAATGTGGCATTCATTCACATGGGAGTTACATGCAAACTCCTTCACTCGTCTCTACTTAAGAGATTCTTCTCCACACACTTGATACAATTTTTCTCACATTTCTATACACAATTTTCTCTTCTCTTGACATATTAGTTCTCTCATTATTGTATTGAGCTTCTTTCTCATATTCTATCTCTCTCTTTAGGCTTTTTTTGCCTCATTCATAAGGGGTTTTTCTTTGTTTTTCCCCTTTCAAAATCTCTTGGTTCTTTGTTGGGATTCTTGGAGCATTCTCATGTTTTGGTGATTGATCTTGAAACTTTATCTCATACTTGGCTTATGGTAAATTCCTTCTTTCACTTTACTTTCTTGGATTATTTTATTAACTCATTTTCATTCTTTTAATACTTCTAACATGGTATTAGAGCGGGTTTAATCCTTGTTTAAGTGTTTTGTAGGAAGGTTCCATTTGAAGGAAAAAGCATCCTCTTGTTTTTTGTTTTTTCTAACTTGTTACAGCTCTAACTTATTTCTTTTAAATATTTTTTTTCTCTCTAAGCCTCTTTGGAAGGCTTGCCACCAAAGAGTAGCTTTTAGATTTTTGGGGGGTTTGGTCAGTTTACCGCCAAACCCAGCACAACTTTCTTCATTTCAAGTATCTTTGCAATCTCTACTCTCAGCTTCACTCAAGAAACCGCAAGGCTTTATTTTCAAATTTCTTTTAAAAAATCTAATATTTATTGTAGGTTTCATCTAACTATGCATTTTTAGTTTTCTAAAAAAACTTTTTGCATGCAGGCTATTTCATTTTGTTGCAAGCCTAACTCCATTTTTTTTATCTAATCTCTTCTCTTGCAGGTTCTATTAAAACTTTATATCATAATCTGCATTAAATATTAAACTTTGGTTAGTTTCTATTTTTTCATTTCATTTTAATCTACTATTTAATCATTTCCTTTTATCTATTGTTCAATATCATTCAACTATTGTTTAATTTTACATAATAATAATAATACTTCTCCTATTAAATCTACTATTAAATCCTTATTCATCTGCTATTAAATCTGTTATTACATCTATTTTTGTATTCTACTTTTAAATCCTTTCTCTTAACCCTTGCTGCATTTTTTCTTCCGGTTGCAACCAACTTTGTCCATCCTTGGTTGTGTTACTTCCCAGCCAAATTCTTTGGCTTTCGCAACCTCCCTTTCTATCTCTCTTGACTTACACAGCTTTGTGTGTTGCCTAAGTGCATAGCCCTCCCTTGGCATAGCCCTCCATCCTCCATGTATTCCACTGCTTAAGTGAAAATGCAACTCTTTTACTTTTTTTGGAGAGCCTTTTCATTGGAGGTTGTCCCTTGCGTAGCCTCCAAACTTGCATTTCTCCTTGGCACATCCTTGACCAAACCTTTGTGTGACCATTCAAACCTTTCCTCTATCTCCTTTGGCTTGTGTGGGTTTTCTGCTGGGTCTTGGCTCCTTGGCGCATCCTTTGTTCTTGGAGAGCCAGTCTTGAGTGTTGTGTGAGCCTCCTCTTGGAGTGCAAGTAGTATACATGCATTGCATTTGCCATTGATTTCAACCGCCAACTTTTTTCAAGATCTCTAATATCAATATTGGGCAAGAGGTCATCTTCCTCAAGCTGTGTAACCGGTATCAGAACATGGCCAGTATTTTACTTATTTGAGTTTCCTGGTCTCCGTAACTCCAACCTCTGCCAGTCTTTTGTTTTTTTCATCTTTTTCAAGTTTCCTGCGAACTTAGCTAAGTTAAGCCTTTGTTTCATTTTTTTGTTTCACCAATTTTTTTTTTAAAGTTAGATTTGACTAATTTAATTCATCTTATTAAACTATGATAAAAACATTATTTTATTAGTATTTTAATTACATTACTTAATTATAATTTTCTTACATTGTAGATTAATTTTTTAACAAAAAAACTATTTACATTATCATTACTTTGTGTTTAAAACTCATTCCAGTAAATTAACAAAAATAACTATTTCCACTATCATTACTTTGTGTTTAAAACCCATTCTAGATTTTATATTGTTAGTTTAAATACTTATTTATTTTTTCCTTTAATTTTATTGTAAATTAGTTTTAAAATTGCATTTAATAATTTCACTTCATTTTAAATTTCTTTTATCATTACAAATAAACTCCATATCATTATTTTATTCCTAAGTTACCACATTATTAGTTTAAAAAAATAAAAATAAAAAATAATTATTAATTCTATTTTATTGTTAATAAGTTTAAATTATTACGTTTAATAGTCCTCACTTTCATTTTCATCTAAGGATTGTGCTTTTTAGTTTTAATTCACTTATTTTAATTATTTCATCATTACTTTTACATCTAAATTTAAAATTTAAAAGTATTTTAATCATTTTTAATTAGTTTAACAGAAATTTAATTGTTAAGTTTCTCTATTTAGATCTTTATTAACGTTAAGTTAAATTCAGGAACATAATTCTATTTCTTCATTAAATTAGTGTTTCAAAGTTTTTTTTATCCATCTCTACTCTTAAATAGCTAATTTTTCCATTTAACATTTTTGTTAATATCTCTATTAAGGAGTTTTATCAAATTTGTTCACATTTTCTAAAAGGGGATTAATTTTTTTAATATGTCTACCCTCATTCTTGAAAATTAAATTGACTAGTTCAAACTATCATCAATGGAAAATGCATATTTCTTTTATATTTCATTTTAAACATCTGCTCCAATTTGCTACAAATGTCTCTCTTGAACCAGTTGCCACTACTTCTCAAACTGACAAAGATGCACGGAAAGTTAAAAATGAAGAAGCCCTTGGATTAATTGGTCTTTCGGTTATTCCTGATTTATATGTCCTAATTGGACATTGCACCAAAGCCTATCAAGCATAGGCCATTTTGCAACAAACTTATGATAGCTCCACCGAATCACGTAAGATTCAGCTCCAAGACAACTTGGAAGACCTCTGGTATTTTGATTTTAAATCCATGGATGAATTTTTACTTAAATTTAATGCTATTAAAACTTAATTAAGTGGTGTGAATGTTACTTTAACTAATATTAGATTAATTACTATTATTCTAAAGAAGTGTCTTCCTAAAGAATTTCAACAATTTATTACTAACATTCATTTGCAACTTGTTATTCCTAGTTTAGATCCTCAATTAACTTATGCTATATTTCAAAATCTTTTGTCAAGAGGAAGCTAAGTTATTGCAGTTTGGTACTCTTAGATCTTTTGAACATGCTTTTGTGTCTAAGCATCAAAATCAAAATAATAGATCTCATAATCATAATACTTCTAATAATAATCATAATTCTCATAATAATAATTATAATCATCATAAAAATAATAATCATCATAACAACAATAATAATAATCATAATAATAGATTTAATTATAGGTCCTCATATAACAATCACAATAATAATAATTATAATAATCAATAAAATACTCCTAATAAGAAACCACATTGTACTTATTTTGGAAAATATGGTCACCTAACTAATGTTTGTTTTAAAAAGAAAAATTATAAGAAGCCTATGAATAACAATAATCAAAATAATTTCAAATCTCAACGTAATCAATCTCGTTGTGCTTATACTATTTGTTTTAACGCTTCTCATGCATTAGAATGGATTATTGCTAGTGGGGCTTCTCACAATGTTACATCTCATAGAGAAGTGTTTGATTCTTTTCAACCTGATAAAACAAATATTCCTATTCAATTAACTAATTATCATAGTTTCAAAGTTGATGGATTTGGTGATGTTAGTGTTCCAAATGGAAAATTATATAATGTTCTTTATGCTCCTGAGTTTAAATCCAATTTTCTTTCTATTGCTCATTTATGTCAAGATTACAAAGTTGAATTTCATAAGGACATGTGTTACATTATTGATCCTAAAAATGATCATGTTGTTGCTAATGCTAAGATGGATCATGATAACTTGTTTAAGTTTTATGAGTTTGCCTCATCAAGGTACTCTTTGAAAGTTAATATTGATTTCAATGTATGGCGTGAAAGACTCGGCTATTTGACTTTTGATTATATTTCTAGATTTCTAAAATCTAACATTGTTGAAGGATTACCACATATTGTTCCATCTAAAATTACATGCACAGGGTGCATGAGTAGCAAAATGAAAAGGGATCCCTTTCCTCATGGTACTTAATGGAGGGTGTCTCATAAGTTACATTTGATTCATAGTGACCTTTTCGGTCCAATGGAGAACACTTCTATTCAAGGTTCAAAGTATGCTCTTACCTTTGTTGATAACTTTACTAGAAGAATTTGGATCTATTTATTGCATAGTAAAGATCAAGTTCTTGATACATTTTCTGAATTTCATATGTTTGTGGAAACGCAATCGGGCTCTAAGCTTCAAATTCTTAGAAAAGATAATGGTACTAAATATGTCAACAATGCATTTCATTCTTATTTGAGATCTTTTGGTATAAAACATCAGCTTACTATTCCTTATACACCATAATAAAATGGTGTGGCAAAAAGGAAGCATAGAACTATTATGGAAATGGCTAAATGTGTGTTACATGCAAAAAATATTCCTTACAAGTTATGGGTTGAAGCAATGGCTTGTGCCACTTATATTCTTAATAGAAATCCTACTAAATCTTTACAATATATAACTCTTGAGGAAGCGTGGTCCTATAGAAAACCAAATTTACAACATTTGAGAATTTTTGGATCTATTGCTTATGTTCACACACCCAAACAAAAAAGGAAAAAAGTTGATTCTAAATCTTCTCCATTTATTTTTGTTGGGTATGATGAATTTACTAAAGGTTATAGAGTTTATGATCCTACTACTAACAACATGCATATTGCAAAAGATGTTTTCATTGCATAAAATGAAGTCCATGATTGCTCCAAGGTCAAATATGATGAACTTAAAGGAGGCACTATTGTGATTGTGGAGGAAAAACCTCCTATTCTAAACCCTACTCCTAATGCATCTAATTCTATTCCTACTAGTAATAGTAATGATGTTGGATTAGGAGAGATAGGGTACTGAGAGGGGAGGGGTGAATTAGTGCCCTCAAAAACTTTAACACTTCAATCTTTCAGATATGTAATAGTAAACAATGTAACCTTCCAAAATAACTTGTATCAAATGAATATATAATTCATCCATTCAACTTGTAAAAGTAAATAACATGAAATCAACAATAAAATAGTCCCATAACACAAGTATTTTGGTAATGCAGAAACCCTTGTTAGAAGGTAAAAATTGCGGTGGGGATGACACCCACAAATTCTTCATTACTGAAAATAGAAAAGGTTTGCCTGTTAGGGCTACAATTTTTTATCACTTCTGGTGATCTTACCCTATTAGGAGTAACATATTAGATCAACTAGATCTACCTAGTGATAGGATTTAAACAACACTACTTGAGTGTGCACTCGGTTAAGAGATTTACAAAAGACTGTTAAGTCTACTCTATTAAGAGATTTAACCAAAACTCTATTACAATTGTTATAAATTAATAGGTATCTATCTGCTAATGACAAATTAGATTGTCTGGTATAGATCAATAAAGTATTGAATGTATATCACCTTTACTGTGATGAATCTCTGTTCTAAACTACTTGGTTAGCCTGCTCTAATTCTGCTCAATCTGATTTAATCTGTATATTGTTCTTCTCTGTCAACTAATAATCTTGAAGTTAGGAAAGTACTTCAAGTGCTTCTTCATTCATACATCAGTTACCATCAAAATGGTGTAAAATACAAAATATATAGCATACTACTTTATGTCGCTTAACAAAATTAGGTTACAATATCTTAGACAAAACCCTAAGATCAACGGTGTATAAAAATGACCTAGATCAAACATTTACAAAAGATCTTCATTGCATTTAATGAATATCAAAACAATAAATGATCCTTGATCTTGGTAAAATGTTTTATGATTCCATTGTAACCATTTGCATAGAAGAATGTGCCATTCCTAATTACTATGTTGTTTCCTGTGATCCTCAGTAAATACTGTATAAACTGCTTGGTGATTATACTAATGCTTGGTGTTTACTGTCACTCAGGGTCTGTGTCTGATGCTCGGTAAAACTATTACGTGCCTGGTGTAAAGAGTAAACTGACTAGCTCATGATGCTTGCATTTACCAACTAAGTTAATATAAGTGACCAACCGATATCTTTGATAACCTTTGATACTAATGACAACCTTAAATGCTCAAATAGAGATAACAATCTCCCCCTTTGGCATTAGTATCAAAACTAGAATGTATATAGACCTTATGTCTCAAAACTTATATCTCCACCATATACATATACTTATCAAAATTTCTATAAACTCCCCCTCGGTGCATGCTCCCAGTAATGTGTAGTATACTTAGCAAAAAAAAGTTACATATTTGGCATATACATGATTATCCCCCTTTTTTATATTAATGCCAAATAGAAAATTGTATACTTACAACTTGTCAAAAATGTGCTGATGGGTTTTCTTTAATGACTCCAAGAGGTTTTCCCATTCCTCTTTCAAGTTAGTGAGAGAAATGTGCTCAAGACTGACTTGTGCATGCATATCAAAAATGTTGTCCAACACATAAATCTCTAGTGTTGCAACAAGCATTTATGCCCTTGCTATGTGCTTCTCAAAAAATTTTAGGTATGGAAGGAGTTTAGTTTGCAACTCAGTAACCTGATCATTGATCTGCTCTTCTTGTTTCTTGAGATCTGCTATCAACCACCTAAGTTCTTGAACTTTGAGTATATACTTTGAAAAATCATGTGGCTCGGTTGTAGCTACATTTGCACTGAATGTGATCTCATTCTCAAGTTGTTTGATCTTTTCACTGATCTTAGTAGTGAATGTTCTGACAGTGCATAGCTTCAACAAGATTTGACATATGGAATTAGTAATAGACTGAATCTCAGTTATTACCTCTGAAAGTTTTACCTTGTTAATTGCCACTTCTTGGCTGATTCTCTCGGCAAGTTTATCTTGAATCTTGGACTCGGCCCTTTCTTCAATTCTCTTGTCAACATCAATATCTAAGGCATTTATCTTCTCAGTAAGTGTTGCAAGTTGATCCATAATAGGAGTATCTTCATCAATGCTCACTTCAGGTACTACCTATTGTAAGATATCCCTTACATTCTCTAATATCTCCTTGCTTTTATTCTCTTGTTTCAACTTTTCTTGTGTCACTTTTATGGTACATAGCTCCCCATATTTTCTTAGTTCTTCAGGGCTAAGAGTCCTCAGGTCACACTCGGGTATCACAATAACTTCATCTAGGGTGACTGGCCCTTTTCCTTTCTTTTTCTTTTTCTTCACTGGTTCCTATGGTGAACTCTTGGAAATTGTTACAATAGCTTTGTCTTCTGCCCTTAGTGTGTTCTGCCTAGTTGACACAGTACCTTCCTTCTTCTGCTCCTCAGTAACCTGTGTGTCAGTTGAATAAGGTGGAGCCTCGGATGTGGTGTCAGGTGGGGTGACCTTAGTTGCCTTAGGTTCTTCTCGTGCCTTGATTTCTGTTTCAGTGGCCTCTTTTCCTTCAAGCTTATTTGTCTCTGTAGGTATCTCGATGCCATGTTCCCCTGTTATGTCTTTAGGTTGCTTGGGGTCTAAGCCTTCGGGTTGTTCCTGTGAAATAATTTCAATAGCTTCAACAAGAACAAGAAGCTCACCTGGTAATGATGGAAATGCACACTCAGTAACTTGTGCTTCATCCTGTGTGTTGTCTTGTACAATATTCACATCATCATCATTTCTATCATCAGGATCACCATTAGTGATGTCTTCAATGAGTACAACATCATCATTTTTTTGCTTAACCTAGATCTCTACTAGATCTGGTGCATCATGTGAACTATCCTTAATTTCTTGTGCAATTATAGTATCAATTATCTTGGTGATCGATACACCTGTGTCCTTTAACTTCTTATTTATGGTATCATCAATATAGATACCTTTACCTTTGGAATTTTGTCTCTTTTTAGACAAATTTATAAAAGCATTTTTCTCAGCTTGTTCTTTGGTTTTTAAAATTGAATTCCATAATGCATGATCAATCTCATCTACATCAACTGTATTCTCATCCAAAATTAACATAGCTCTATTTTTCACTTTGAATCTTTGATGATAATTTGTCATGTGTTCATCAATTTCTGCAAGGCTTAGATGTGGGGCTGCTCAGACTAGAGATTGCTCTCTCATTTTCTTCTCGATGTCTAGTGCATAAGCCCATTTCTAATTTATTATGTCATCCAATACCTTTGGTAGTGAGAGTTCAAATTCTAATGGAACCCTTTTAAATTTTTCATCATTTGGATTACTGCCTCAATTTTGGTTTGGTCTTCATTTGACATCTTATCAAATTTGCTAAGTTCTGGATCTGCAAGATCTCCATTCTCAATTATATCTTCAATAATCTCATCAATTGATCTTATCTTATGACTGCCCATCTTGAATTGATCATTGTCATCTTCATTTGCTTCATCCTCAAGGTCTTCCTTACCTCTTATTAAACTTCACCTTTTCTTCGGTGCTGCATCTACAGCCTTAGTGTTTCCTTTTGCATAGGTCTTTGTCATTGTAGCTTCCCTAGGCCTTGTGATTTTTACTGCTTCTTTCTTCTATGGTGGTGAAGTTGCATTTGATGACCTTGCACGTGCACCTGTCTGCACTGGCAACTACCTCTTCTTTTGAGCTTTAGTGGGAGGAACTGGTGTAGAGTCTTTCTCCTTTTCCAACTTGGTTCCTCACTATCTTAAGGTTTTCCAGTCAATAGTAACTGACCTTCAGTTTCTGCCTCAATCGATGACTCCTCTGATTAGTTAGAAATATCTCCAAATTTCTCAGACAAAAATTTCTTCATTTTCTTTTCTTTCCTAGTCATCTTGCCGATGACATGACCAATTTTAATTCTTGACTTTGTTTCTTCAAAGGTTCCAAACCTTTCCACCTTTTTGTCCTTCGATAGTGCTAGCAGTGTTGTGATTGATTTCAGACCGAAATCATAATTCATTTCATAGCCCATTGGTGTTAGCCACTTTATTCTAGGTTCTACTACTTTTATCATAGTGTGGTCAGTGTCTACCAGAAAACAAATATCCATCTAAAATTTCTCGACCAATTCATTTGAAATACTACTCATATTCATCTTAGCTCTAAAATCTTTAAAATATTCATCTAAAACTTTGTTCATATCATCTCCCAAACTATTCAACAACTCAAAAATCTATACAGTTATTGGTTTATCTATTGTCCAGTTCATTTTACCGACTCCAGGAAAGTACTTTTGTAGATAGAAAAACAAACAAACAAGGAGTGAACCAAACTTACACATGTTTTTCTTCTGTGACCTTATTGTCTTCATGTTCTCTTATAATTGTGTCAACATTACCTCTGCAAGATCTACCTAGTGATCTTTCTTTATAATCTTGTATGCCATGTCGACTACACTACAAGCTACACTATTTAACCTGCTCGACTAAAATATTTTGTACCCACTTACATGTGATGCAAATTTTACTGCTAGGTCTTTGATTGTTGAAATATTCAATGCAAAATCATTCCATGTTGCTCCGATATTCTTCTCAACATCAGCTCGGGATGAGCTTCGAAAAGCTTTTGCTTTGTCAGTTGTAGGATAACCAGTAACCCTACATATCATTTTCTTTGTGACCACAACTGGTTTATCCAACCAGAACTTCCCATCATGGTACTAAATCAATACAATTCTAATCCATTCTGTCTTAAATTTCTGCAGAAAATGTATGGTGCACGACAGACCTATTTTCTCAATTTGGTTAAATTCTAGTTTTAGCCTCCCATTGTTGCGACACAATTGTTGAAATGCAACAATAGTCTCAAAATTTCCTACTTCCCCAATCTTACAGTGAATATATGATCATATGTCTTCAGTTAACAAAACCCTAAGTGGGATGCTTGAAAAAGCACCCACTGAATCCATTTGAGATGCGATTTCGGGGTATGGTTTGTACTTAGGTTCATTAAAATTTGTTGTAACTATCAGGTTTACCTCTTCCTCAACACTTTGTGATTTTCTTGCAGTCGATGTCGATGCCATAGCTTGATTTAGGGTTTCAGAAACAAAGTTAAGAATGTGTTCGGTAGCAAGTAAACTTACTCAGAATCAATGAAGACTGATGTCGATTAGATCTACAATAGCTTTGAATCTTTCTAAGAAATATTTAGCTCGAACTCTCTCTATGAAGTTTTCACTCTTCTCAATCACTTTGTGAAAAAAAATGATTAACCCTTCCATCTATTTATAGCTTTTTCAAATTCCCACTCAAAACTTTATGCAATAAATTCTTGACCTACCTTCCAATTCATGACAGCTATAAGCTCAGTGACAACTATAAACTCTCATCAGCTTGGTTAACACGCAAGTTCTTCCTTAGTTGATACATATGCTCGGTTAACCTTGAATAGTGATTACCGATAGGTAACCAACGCTTGGTCTAACTTTTACCGACTATGTGACTTTATCAGCTCATTACATATGCACCATAATACATCTTTATTCATGAAGATTTGGTATTTTCTCATTGTATATAAGGAACTATATGTATAATATGCTTATTGAAATGTCAGTTCCATACATACCTATGTCACCTTAGGTGGAAGTACCGATGTCACCCAATCCAGTGGATGAGGTTTCACCGACAGCATTACTTGACTTAGTATTCTCATTAGATGCTTTTCTCCACATAGTGTTCCTTATTCTCATAATATCTACTATAGTGTTTCCACTCTCAAATACATGTCCTTCCTCTAGTGCTCAGTCTCTGCAGTCCTTGCTTAGGTGACCGACTTTATGACAATGCAAACATGCCATTCCAGTGCTTGTCCAGCCCATCTTTTCTTGTTATAGTTTGCTGCAATGTGCCCATATCTACCACATGAAATACAGTTAGCCCATGTGTTTTAATCCCAAACATAAGAGTTACCTTGTCTCTTCGATTGATAGGGCTTGCGTTGTGTCTTATGCTTAGGAGTCCATACTTGCTTCATTTTTGCCTTACACTCTCGTGCACTGTGCCCATGTTTATTATAAGTATAACATAACTTCTCCATAGTAGTATTGTTAGCATTCTATTTAGCTCTACATTCATAAGCTTGATGTCCATACTTCCCACAATAATAACAATATCCATTGAATTTAGGAGTGACAAGAGGTTTACCTTGTGCTCTACTTCTACACACATTTGAAGTATGTCCCGGTTTGCCACAGTGATAACATGTCAACACTTTAGGTCTTTGATTTTGGTTGTCATTGACCTGTTCAACTTGTTGTGATGATTCTCCTTCTCTGATATAGCCTAAACCAGCTTTTCTTCCAAATCTTCTCTGATTAACCATAAAATCATCAATCTTTTTGGAATTGTTCATAGCTAGCTTCATCATCTCATTATGCTGCTTCTATTTCTTTATTTCATTTCTCAATTTTTCATTTTCTTCTCTGAGTATAGTAACATCTTCAAGTCTTGACAATTCTCCATTCACTCAGTTGACTTTTTGATTCACAGTCATCATCTGATTAGATACTTGAAAGTAGCGATCGATAAGTCTTTGTATTTCACTTTCTTTAGCTTGTAGTTGTTCAGTTGTCTATCTTCGGTCTTCAATAGCTAGATTTCTTTCTTATTCAACCTATCTAACATTGTTCATTATTTCTACCATTCTCACCATCCCAGGTTCTTGACCAATTTGTAGTTCTTTCACTTGTTCAGTTAAGTGCTGATTCTTTTTAGACAAGTCAGAGATTATACTTTCAGATCCATCAGAAATACTCCCTGAACTAGAACCAATGTGATCAAATATGTCATCAATCACTTCTTCACGATAAAAAATCTCATTTTGCAAAATAGCTAGGTTATTTCTTTCAACCTGTAATTTCTTCAGTCCTTCCTTGGCTTGCTTGTACTGCTCAACAAACATCTGCATCTAAATCTTTTGATTCTCAATGGTCTTATCTAACTTACACCTCTCCATGACTTAGATCTTTACCCTTCAGTGATTAAACTGTCCAATAAGAGAACTATGCTCTGATACCAATTGTTGGATTAGGAGAGATAGGGTACTGAGAGGGGAGGGGTGAATCACTGCCCTCAAAAGCTTTAACACTTCAATCTTTCAGATCTGTAATAGTAAACAATGTAACCTTCCAAAATAACTTGTATCAAATGCATATATCATTCATCCATTCAACTTGTAAAAGTAAATAACATGAAATCAACAATAAAACAATCTCATAATAGAAGTGTTTTGGTAATGTAGAAACCCTTGTTAGAAGGTAAAAACTATGGTGGGGATGACACCCACAAATTCTTAAACTACTGCAGATAGAAAAGGCTTTCCTATTAGGGCTACAAGTTTTGATCACTACCAGTGATCTTACCCTGTTAGAAGTAACATATTAGATCAGCTAGATCTACCTAGTGATAGGATTTAAACAACACTACTTGAGTGTGCACTCGGTTAAAAGACTTACAAAAGACTGTTAAGTCTACTCTGTTAAGAGATTTAACCAAAACTCTATTACAATTGTTATAAATTAATAGGTATCTATCTGCTAATGACAACTTAGATTGTATGATACAGATCAATAAAGTACTGAATGTATATCACCTTTACTGTGATGAATCTCTGCTCTGAATTGCTCGGTTAGCCTACTCTAATTCTACTCAATCTGATTTACTCTGTATATTGTTCTTCTCTATCAACTGATAATCTTCAAGTTAGGAAAGTGCTTCAAGTGCTTCTTCGTTCATACATCAGTTACCATCAAAATAGTGTAAAATACAAAATATATAGCATACTACTTTATGCCACTTAACAAAATTAGGTTACAATATCTTAGGCAAAACCCTAAGATCAACGGTGTATAAAAATGACCTAGATCAAACATTTACAAAATATCTTCATTGCATTTAATGAATATCAAAACAATAAATGATCCTCGATCCTAGTAAAACATTTTCTAATTTTGTTGTAACTGTTTGCATAGAAGAATGTGTCATTCCTGATTACTATGTCATTTCCTATGATCCTCGGTAAATACTGTATAAACTGCTCAGTGATTATACTGATGCTCAATGTTTACTATCACTTGGTGTTTGTGTCTAATGCTCGGTAAAACTGTTCTATGCCCGGTGTAAAGAGTAAACCGACTAGCTCATGATGATTGCATTTACTGACTGAGTTAATATAAGTGACCGACCGATATCTTTGATAACCTTTGATACTAATGACAACCTTAAATGCTCAAATAGAGATAACAAATGATGATTATGATGTTAATAATATATCTACTCCTCATAGTGATAATGTTTCTCATGATGATAATGATACTCCTCATAGTGATATGTATGTTACTTCTAAGAGAAATCCTAAATGGTTTAAAGATTTACTTAATGAAGGTGATGATTATATTGCTAGAATGGGTGGTCTTAGACCTAGGAGAATTAATTATTATAATTATGCTTAAATGTCTTCTCTTATGAACTCTAATGATCCTCAAACTTTTTCTCAAGATAAAAATCAACCTCATTGGAAAAATGCGATGCAAGAGGAATATGACACTTTAATTTCTAATAGTCCTTGGAATTTAATTCCTTTACCTCATGATAAAAATCTAATTTAAAGCTAGTTATATAAAACTAAGTTGAATGCCAATAATGAAATTAGTAAGTTTAAAGCTAGGTTAGTAGCAAGAGGTTTCTCTCAAATTGAATGTTTAGACTATAATGAGACCTTTTCCCCTATTGCAAAAATGCCTACAATTAAAGTAGTTCTTGTTGTGGCTTCTAAAATGAATTGGCCTATTCACCAAATGAATGTTAAAAGTGATTTTTTAAATGGTTATTTGCATGAAGAAATTTATATGTCCCAACCTCCCGGTTTTATTAAAGAAGGTCATGAACATCTAGTATGCAAACTAAATAAATCTATTTATGGTTTAATGCAATCTCCTAGAGAGTGGTATTCCAAAATTAATGCTTTCTTTATTTCTCAATGTTTTGAAAGAATTAAAAATTATCCTAACTTGTATATCAAGCATAGTGAAGATGACATTATTATTATCATTCTTTATGCCGATGATTTGATTCTTACTTCTAGTTCTAACCATTAAATTTATGATATTAAGTTCCAACTTAACCAAAAATTTCAAATGACTGATTTAGGACTTTTACATTATTTCCTAGGAATGCAAATTTGGCAAACCCCTAAGGGGGTTTTTATTTCTCAAAGTAAATATGATAAAGATCTTCTAGATAGAATTCATATGAATGATGATAATCATGTTTCAATTCCATGTGAATTAGGAAATAAGTTAATGATAGATATGGAATTGCCATTTATAGATGCTACTCCTTATAGACAACTCGTAGTTAGTTTAAATTATCTAACTCTCACTAGACCTGATATATCTTTTAGTGTTGGTTTAGTTTCAAGATTCATGTCCAAACCTCAACAAACACACTTCAAACTTGCTAAAAGAATATTATGATACATTAAAGGTACTATTAACTTAGGATTATTTTATGATACAAATTCTGATTTTTCTTTAAAAGGTTTTACTCACTCAAATCTAGGTGGAGACCCCAATGATGGGAAATCTACTAGTGGGTATTATTTTTCTCTTGGTTCAGGTGCTATATCTTGGAAAAGTAAAAAAGATTAATCTGTTTCTCTATGTTCTACCGAATCTGAATACAAAAGTTGTACTCATGCCTCTAAAGAAGCTTTATGGCTTAGAAGAATACTTGAAGATTTGGGTCTACCTCAACAAGAACCGACACCTTTATATTGTGACAATCAAAGTGCAATAGCCTTGGAAAAGAATCTGATCTACCATGCAAAGTCAAAGCACATTTCTCTCCACCACCACTTCATTAGAGAACAAATTGAAGAAAAGAAAGTGTCCCTCATCTATTGTAAGGGTGAAGATCAAGTTGCAGATATTTTGACAGTCTCTTTTTAGAGAAAAATTTGAATTTCATTGCAAAAATTTGGGTTTGATACCCATTAATGTAATCACCCCAAGTAAAGATTAAAGGGGGGTGTTAGAATTTATAATCTTTCCTTGGTTATTTTATTTTATTTGAGGATAAACCAAGGTATCCTCCTTTTATTTATTTTAGGATATTCCTATAGGAATCTCCACATGTAATTTTGTCCTCTAGTCCAAGTGGGAGGACAACTCATTTCTTGTAATTCCTTTAATAAGGAAATTAGTTTATTCCTCCTTATGAAGATGCTCACACTTGGCACACACTTCTAGTATGAATGTGGAATTCATTCACATGGGAGTTAGATGCAAACTCCTTCACTCAACTCTACTTAAGAGATGCTTCTCCACACACTTGATACAATTTTTCTCACATTTCTACACACAATTTTCTCTTCGCTTGACATATTAGTTCTCTCATTATTTTATTGAGCTTATTTCTCATATTCTATCTCTCTTTAGGATTTTCTTGCCTCATTCATAATATCACAAGGGGTTTTTCTTTTCTTTTCTTTTCCCCTTTCAAAATCTATTGGCTCTTTGTTGGGATTTTTGGAACATTCTCATGTTTTGGTGATTAATCTTGAAACTTTATCTCATACATGGTTTATGGAAAATTCCTTCTTGCACTTCACTTTCTTGGATTATTTCATTAACTCATTTTCATTCTTTTAATACTTCTAACACAAATAATATATTTTGGAAGAAAAATCCAGTAATGTTCATTATTTTATCATCAAATAAATTGGATATCCCTATAAAATATGAAAAATAAGTGATAACATAAATATGCAACATTTGTAACACTTTTAAATAAGTGTTATTTGCACTTGTATTTTCATATGCTAATTTTGTCTACATTTTCTGTTGAATTTATTGTTCAGGCTCTCCTTTTTTGCATGTGATGAAATTGTTTGAAAGATATAACTTTTAGATTACATTTCTACTTTGTGTAAAGGACTTGTGACAGATACAATTTTCTTACATTTCTACCTTGTGTAAAGGACTTGTGAATTAAATACCAAACAATAATTATTGCAATATTTGTATTGTGATCATTATTAAACTGACTACTCATGAAATAGATCCTTTGGTAGGTAATGAGTAATTTTCCCTACTTTTATGTGGAATCGTTAAGGAAAATTTGCTTCATCGTTACTTCAGTTAGGTGTCTTACTTATCCATTATTACTAGATTTAATTATTCTTTATAACATTTTTCTAAATTTTGCCCTCTTTAGTTTCTCACTTTCTTATTGTCTTTTGGCTTCTAGTGACATTGATGAGGCCATTGTGGATTTGATAGGAATTGTTTGGTCATGTACAAGGTTTAGAGTCTAACATTGCAAAAGAGTAAGTATGAAGCAAAAAAAAAATCATAGTGGAAAGATCTCAAAATTTTCATATTAGGTTAATTCTTTGATTGTTTTCTTATTGTGGAGTAGATTTTCTAAAGAGTCTAGGACGTCTATTTTCCCTCTAATATCTAAGTTTGTGAAATTAGTCCTAATATTCATAATAGAGTGATATTTTGTTCTTAAAATATCACTAATTGATAAAGGAGGTTGGGTGAAGACTCAAAAACATTTCCAACTCTCCATCTCTAACATCTTGTTTAGAACATCCTTGATTTTCATCATCAATAGTCTTCTAAATTTCTAATCAATAATTCCATCTTCTATGGTTTCTAGATATTGGAAGAAATTCTTTATTCTTGTTATCACTAAGCGTGCCATATTAGAGGTTGTATAAAATCAATAGAAAGGCTAGTACCCAGTTAGATACTATTCTAAATGTTTTATTGATGCCCTGGCAACATTTTGCTAAGTAGGAAATATTTTCTAGATCAAGTCAAATTATGATATTTCTATCATGATTCAATTGTGTAGGTTGTGATATTTCTATCAGGTTTCAATTGTGTAGGTTGTGATGATTATTCTTTAAAGGGTGCTAGCTCAATAGAAGAGCATCTACTTTACAAGCAATTAGAAGGATGGTGGGTCGATTCCATCATGCCTTAATATGAATAAATTAATGACTAAATAAATCACTACCATGACTAAATAAATGACCAAATCAATGATTAAAATAGTTTAGTCATAAATTTGGTCGTGTTATAAATGACTACAAATAAACTAATAATAGTAATGTAACTAAGTTTAGTCATTCATATGCAATTTTTAGTGGTTTATTTAGTTAAATATTATTGTTTTTGTACTAGTGATTGTGTTGCATGCCCAATCTATGTTAGTATAGCCTATCAACTTGATTCCTTCACCTTAAGCATATCTAATCCCATACTCAATTATACCACACAAATAATGAAACGCATTCTTTTTTGTTTTCCAATGCACTCTCTTTATCTCAACCATAAATGGACTAAGAGAATTTACTACAAAATATATATCTAGCTTGGTGTTGACAAAATACATGAGAGAACCAATCAACTTCCTATATAGGGTTGGATCTAAATCATTCTCCTTTGATGTTTCTACCTTCTTCCAACTTGTGATCATAGGTGTATACATGGTTCTACAATCCTCCATCATGAACCTCCTCAAGATTTAAATACACTATTTCCCTTATCCAAGGAAAATATCTCCTTATATTAGCCACACCTACATGCCTATAAAGTAGTGCATAAGTCCCAAATCCTTCATCTTGAACTCTTTTGCAAGGTCCATCTTGCACTCTTCTATGATCCCTAGTGAACCTATTAACAAAAATTTATTCACGTATATAAAAAGAATGAGAACCTTAGTCCCAACCACCAAGTAGTAGAGGTTATCATCTACCTCACTCTTCACAAAGCCCATTCCCTGAAAGTAACTATCAATCTTCTCATACCATGCCCTAGGAACCCGCTTGAGTCTGTACAAATCTCTCTTCAATCTGTACACATGGGTCTCATTTTTGTGTTCTACAAATCCTTCTAGTTGTTCTATGTATTCTTCCTCTTTAAACTCAACATTAAGGATTTTTTTTTTGGCATCCATTTGATGGATCTACCATTCTATTTGTGCTGCAAATGAAATCACAACTCGTATAGATGTATACCTAGCCACTAGAGAAAATATCTCCTCATAGTCTATTTGTTCCTTATGAGAGAACCCCTTTTCCACAAACCTTTCTATGTACTTCTTGATGCTACCATCTACACTATTCTTGATCTTATAGATCCAAAATGATCCAACCATAACCCTATCTATTGGTCAAGGCACAACCTCCCACGTACCATTCTATATTATTGAGGTATATTCCTCAACCATCACATCTCACCACACTTGATGTTATGTGCTCTCCTGATAGTTGGAAGGCTCTCTATCTACCAATTGAGTGACTCTCCATATAGTCATTAAAATTGGTTGGTTGTCTCTATTGTCTACTTCTTGTCCTAGGAGCTTCCACAAACTCCTGAGTATTTCTATGTTTCTACTAAACCTCACGGTTATTTCTGCCAACTATAGAGGATGAGATATAAACCTCTATGTATTCCTAATATATCTCTTGGATTTATTGCACATGTTTTTCTATATTTTGCAAACTCTCAACACCTGAGCCTAAGCTTGTGCTAGTAATTATACTTATACTTTTTTGCCCCTAATCCGGTTGAACGATCCTTGGAATGTCTACTAGCTTCTCAATCTGATCACCTACTAGAAAATATTTGGACTTCCTAAATGCCTTGTCCTCCATGAATTTTACATCACGTATGATTATAATCCTCTTGGTCCCTAGAATAAATATCTAATATTCCTTTAAGGTTTCATTGTACCCCACAAAGTACCCCCTCTCTGCACAACAATCTGACTTGGTACATGTATCCCTTAGAATGTGACAATATGCCAAACTACCAAATATCCTAAAGTGAGTAACATTCATCTTCTTCCTAGTGAATGCTTCTTCTAGTGTCAGCTTCCCCAATACCTTATGTGGAGCCATGTTCAATATGTATACTATCTCACTACATGTCTCTTCCCATATGTAACATGGCACATCCTAGTCATGCAACATAGCCCTTTCTACCTCTATATAGAATAATTATTTCTCTCAATAAACCCATTATTCTATGGGTTGTAAGGAATAATCCACTCTCTCTTGATTCCCTCCCTAGTACAAAACTCTTGGAATTATTTCCCTTTATACTCACCACAATTTTATGATTGAAGAACCTTTATCTTTCTAGCTATCAAATTATTTGTGATAAGATCTTTGAACTCTTAGAATTAACTGAAGACCTCTTACTTAGTCTTCAAGAATTATATTTAGGTCTTCCTGGAGAAATCATCAATAAAAGTAACAAAGTACTCATATCCAATGAGATATTTCATTGACATTGGTCCACACATGCCTGAATGTACTAGAGCAAGAGAACCCTTAGATCTAGAATCACTCCTTGAAAATCTTCTTTCATAAACTTCTCCAACACACATCCCTTACATACATAATCATGCTCTATGCTCACCTTTGGAACACCTATCACTATCTCATGAAGAAATTTAACTTCTCCATGATGTAAAAGGCCCATCCTTATATGTCATATTTCTCCTTGATCTCTATGATTATTGATGCTTATAAGAGCCTTAGGAGTGTCAAACTACAACCTATAAAGCTAACTTCTCCTAACTCTAATAGTTGTGAGTGATTTTTGATACATATGCTTCATTAACACATGGGCCCCTCTAAAGAGTACAGATATGGAAATCTAATTCATACCCAAGCCTGATACATACAACACATCATGAATGGTAATTGACTTGTCATTATACCTCTTAAATAAAATAGTCCCTTTCCCAATTGGATTAAGTTTGGAGTTGTTCCCCATAGAATTTAGAATTTTGATGTCTTCCTCCTTATAACTGGAGAAGTAATCTCTAACTCCTATCATATATAATGATGCCCCACTATCTATATACCAAATACCTTGTGAGGTTGAGCTAGTTGGGAAAGCTATGAAAGAAAACTCATCCTCCATTCTACTAGAAAGCTCATCTACACTTGATGAAGTCAATGTCACTTCTTGCCTTTCTTTTCATTTTTCTTCCTTTGTGGACACTCGCTGACATAGTGGCCAAACTCATGACAGCCATAGCATTTGATCTTAGACAAGTCCTTTTTCTTCTTCTCATCTTTTCAATTTGATCCTTTGCTAGACCCCTTATTCTCTTTCCCTTTTCCTGCTAGGGCCATGTTTTCATGTTCTACATCACTTTTGTGAATTTTACTGTTGGTTCCACTAGCAAGAATCAGTCTAAGCTCCTCCTAAGTGAAATCACTCCATAGTGAGTATCATCTTGGTAAGGTGTATCATCCATTAATAACTTGAAAAAATACATCTCACTTCTTAGTAAACCCATTCAAGGCCATTTGTACTAGTTCATCTTCATCTAGTTATCTCCAATAGTTGCTAACTCATCCTTGATAAGTATAATTTGGGTGAGGTAGCTTGTAACATCTTTTCCCTTACTCATTCAGGTATTCCTCAACTTTCCTTGAGAATCAACTTTCAGTTAGTGGTAGAATTTTGGTATAGATTAAAAATGGCATTGCATATCTTCTTTTTTGTATCTAACTTTGCAAGATGTGGAGCTATATGGTCCTTAACACCATTAAGGATTATCCTCCTTGCCTTGGCATCTTCCTTCTTACATGCTAAGAGTTGTGTTGGATCTGTAGGTACAGCTACAACATGTTACAAGCAGTGGTTATCATTGCACCAAATTAAGATTGACCTATTAATGCTTGATCAACCACTAGACTTATAGAAGACACAAGAGGCGATCAAGCCATGTCACAAATCTCAAGGGGAGTGCTGATCATTTTTCTAAGAATATCCTCCTCAGCGTTACTCGAGGGGATTTGAATCTATGACCAAAATCTGATACCACTTGTTAGAAGTAGTGGTTGTCATTGCACCAAAAGATCGACCTATTAATGCCTGATACAACCACTAGAATTATAGAAGACACAGGAGGCGGTTAAGCCATGTCACAAATCCTGAGGGGAGTGATGATCATTTTTCCAACACAACATTGGTCACATATCCCTTGATACCATTCTCCTCCATCAACAAGGAAATTTTGGCTTTCTAGACACCAAAATTTGAGGCTCCTCCAATCTGTCTCGATCTCTCAAACCTGTTAAGGCTATTTTTTATTAAAAAAAAGAGTAAAACCCAAAATAATAAATGGAAGAGGATGAACTGGGTTTTATAAACCCTAAATTTTATTTTCTTGTGCCTCCACTGAGCCTTTTCTTCCCTCAAATATGCTCTAATACCATGTGGAAAATCTATTATAATTACTGATTATTAATCTCCTATCTAAGTAGATTATTTAAGTGTAGAAAATTAATTCATGAAAAATATTAAAAATAACATAACCAAAGATAACTTTAGTGGTGAATAAATCACCAATTGGAGAATGTCGACATTTGCAACCCTGAATTTAGCGAATATAATGTGTATATCAGGTTGGTTGTGTCACCCAAACTTTATAAATATTGGGTCGAATGCCTAGGCCCATCGCCCACTAGTTTATGTAATTTTCTCCTTTTTTTCACAATATCACCAATCAAATCTAATTTTTGGACACGGTAAATTGAAAAATTTTACCTTTAATTTCCAAAGTTTGTCTAAATTGACAACCTATACATGACAATGGTGTTATAAAGATATATTTAGAGGAGGCCTCAAATTTTCCTGGCATTTTGCAGATGTATTTCTTAAACCAATGCCATTTTTTCCAACTCTTTTAATCATAGAAAATTATTAGACAACCCATAATCACCTCAAAAATTACATAAGGCATGTTATAATTACATGAACTTCACCAAATATTTGTATACCATATGACCTTCCCTCTAAATTCACCAAAAAGGATTGGTATAAATAATTCATAGATCAATGTTACTGTATACAATTTGGTTTAGTTGGTTCTTATATCTCAATTCTAATCGATAGAAAAGTTTCAGACTACTCAGTGCATTGGTGACTACAATTGAGGTAAAGGTAAGTGATTAATTTTTGAAGTGTACTTAATATAATATTATTCTAAATTCACCTGAGGTTTCACCTATATCTATCTATGACTCTACAATTTTGAGTTCATTCTTATTTAGTGGGGACCATTTAGTGGTCAATGGTCACCTAGGAGAACTCAAACATGATGACATCTAGATTTTATATTGTATATCATAGGGCCAATGAATCATATTTATATATATTATATTCTATTGTCACTTCTTCAACAAGTTAATATTTTGTTTGCCAGCCTTTATTTTGTTGAATATGTCAAACAAGAATAAAGATAAGGCTCTTGCATGTGGGGAAATCCAAGAGAGGCCAGCAAAAAGTAGAACCTTATCATTGTACTTTGGTGGTGGAAACGTTTCTAGCCAAAATCAAGAAGCTACTTCATCATAAGTATATTTATAATATTCACAACCTACATGGCATATTGAAGAAGGTAGGGAACGTGATATTTCAGATCACGATGAACTTGAAGAATATTTTTTAGGTAAATACCCAGAGTATCCAAAATGATATAATCAACTTGGGTGAGATTGAGAATGCTAGATATGATGATGGTGCACAGAAGAAAAGAACATATAATTCAAAAAAGGATAGAAAATCAAAAAAAGATCGGAAGTGGGATCTTTTGAGGAATTTTCAAATAGAATGGTCATCAAAGTATCCATTCATTGACCAGTAGATAATCCAATCGAAGGTGAGCCTCCGGTAGAATGTAGATGTAAGATTTACACCACAATAAATAAGAAGGAAAAGAGGTTGCAACTAAAAAATGACACCATAGAGAAGCATATGGGAAAATTTTACGTAAAGAAAACCACAGGGTATGTGTAGGATCATGGTATGTCAAAAAGTGGTGATGTGAAAAAAATATCCTTTTCACTCATCCAAAAATGCACTAAAAAGCATGTTAACTTTTTAGTGGGTCTGGGTATCAGTATACATGGCAAAAGATAATTATGAGGTACCAGCCTAATTGGGTATTAGATACCTGATATTTTCCAGTAAAAAAATAAAAGCCACGACTAGCTTTTATCATTTTACATTGTAAAAATGGTGGGTTTGTATCATGTATGTGATTTGGGATCGGGTATACAATCATCTTCTTGCCAATTTGAAGAAAAAATCATCAAGGTATGTATAAATTTTGATATATATTTTTTATGTTTTTTAATTAAATCATTTGTTTTTTTGCTAAAAAGTAGGGTTTTATTTAAATTTGTTAATCATTTTTAAATTTTGATTGTAATTGCAAATTTATTTTTATTGTAACCAGGCATGGACTCAAACCAACCACAAAACCTCCCCTCCAAATAATGAACCCAAAAACAATCTGCAACCATCACAAATGAATCCACCACCACCTAAAAACAATCTACCACCGCCTACTGACAAACCAGTTCTCAACCCTCAACCTTTAGAGAAGCTCATAAGTGAAGATGTAGACCAACTAAGGGGCTTACAAAACAGATATGCCAATATCCCCATATTGCGCCCCATCTTTTCCACCTTGAACTCCATTATTGAAAACATGGAGAAACTTATAGAGAAACATAATGCTGCATTACTTTGGTGCGATTCTATGCATGCCAAGTTTGACAATGGGCTTGACTATGATGCGGTTATGGGCTTAAATATGACTAAACTTGACATATGTAACCTTTTTTGTGAATCCAAAAATGAGATTAAAAGTGGACCTTAAAAATCCCAAGTTGTCAATTAAGTGGTGCACAAATCATGTGATGCATGACCACTTTTGGGACTGTTGGTGGATGGTTTTTGATAGACCATCCCACAATAATTTGTAGGTCCCATTTTACTTTATTAAAAAAATGTATGATGAATTTATTCTCAGTCACAAAGTTAACTATTGGAGCTTGAGACCAAACCATGGTGTAGGCTTAGGTGCTCCTTGGGATAGGCCATGGGAACACTAGGTGAAATTCCACACATATGCTCCCCTCATATTTTACCCCCTCCTACAATGTAGCATCTTGATATTATTGTTGAGGCTAGAACATGGACTATTAGAGTCATTGTCGTGCCCATAATTTTGTACACAAAAACACACCAATTTTTTTTTTGAAAGGAAGATGAGTTCATGATAAGAGGTTAACAGTTGACTAAAATTATACAGATGATACTGAGAAGGATATATATTTAAGTTTAAGGTTAACTGTTGCCTCTAAGACTTACTCAAAATCCAGTTACTTTCTCCATATCACGAGTGTGTTAGAAAAAGGGTGAGAACCTTCCTCCAACCTTAGGTCTAACTAAGTTTAAAACAAGTGATTGGCAAAGTGGATTAGACTATACTTAAAATTAGGGATATTTAAAATATTAGGTATTCCATATTAAGAAAATGATCTAAATGCATTAATTAAGGTAATTCTCATGAATTATCTACACATTTGGGGTGAATCCTAATTTCATATTATTTTAATCAGACCTACTACACAAATTCTTTTATGGGGACAAAATTCCACATTTTAACACTTTACTATCTCATCTTCATATAAAAAAAAAAATTCTAAATTAAATAATCTATTAAATATATCAATTTTAATAAATAGTTGCAACTCATAAGGGTGTAGATTTAAAAACAAAATAAATCAGCATAAAATGTTGATTAGTAAGCAAAGTAATTAATTAATACCTATCAACTAATATTATGTATCAATTATTAATATTTTAATAATAAAATATTATTAATTGAAATAACTAATCCTTTTACTTAATTAATAAATAATATAAATAATAATTAATATCCTATTATTAATAACATATACTAATTAATATTATATTAATTATTAATTTTTTATAAATAATAAATAATATAGATATTAATTAATAACATATTATTAAATAATAATTATTAATTAATAATATATTAATTATCAACAAAAAATAATTAATAACTAATATATTATTAAATAATATTTATTATTTAATAATATATTAATTATTATTAATAATATAAAATATATATAAATTTAAAAAAGGGCTTGCATGAGTTTAGAGTCCCACTGGGACTAGGCGAGGCCCGCTGCAGGCAATGGTTCCCTGTTGTCGCAGGGCCTATTGCTCACGACAGCAGTCCTATCATGGCAGGGCTGACTGTCGTGCGACAGCAGTCCTGCCACAACAGGGCTGTCTATCGTGCGACAGCTCCCTACTGCAACAGTGGGGTGTGGGGCCCGCCACCCCCCACCCCCCCCCCAAAAACAAAAAAAATTTAATTTAATTTTTTTTTTGTTTGTTTATATTATTTTTTTAAAATGATTTTTAAATGCCTCCGAAAGACAAGAGGGTTTTTTTGAAAGGCATATTTTATTTTATATTTTGTAAAGTATTAAATTTTTTTTTAAAAGCCTTTTGAGGTCCTTTTGGGGTGACAACCCAGGTGGGTCCCCCAAAAGGGTCTGGTCTTCTAGGTTAGGTTAGAATAGCCTCCTTTTTTTTTTACATAACATTATTATATTTTCTTTTAGCCAAGTAGATGTAGGGAACTATTATTTAATTGACTGTGGTTTTTAGGAAAATGTATGGGATTTCTCCCATACATTTTCCAAAGACCTATAGGTGGTCATTTTCCTACTTTTTTGCTTGCTTTGCATTTTTTTTCTTTCAATAGTTTAGTTTGCATTTGAATTCTTCTTGCTACTTTTACTAATGATCAAAGAGGTAAAATTAATTTAGTCTTAGTGAACATAAGGAAAATTTAATTTCTTCTACAATTTATCATTACATTGAAATCAAAGAACAACTAATTTACTGAAAACTCAAACTTCTTTCTTCTCTTAACTTGATTAACATGATAGACTACTTTCATACTAATAACTCAACTTTGCTAAAAAAAAGATTTCCTCAACACAAGTTTGAGATCTCATCCTTATTTCTTTAATTCCACAATAGCAATAACAATAACATTAATATTTTCAAATGACCATTTCAAAGAAACTCAAGGAACTAAAATTCATTATTAAAGTTTCATGCTTGAAATACTATCACAATAACAACAATATACATCAACTTGAGCATCAATCCTTATTATTCATAAGAACATAAATCTATCAAAAGGGAAAAAAAACCAAACATTTCTTCATAATTAGGATACAACACACTTATTACAAACACAACACTCGGAGTGAAATCTCCATTACAAATTACTTGAACTCAAGTGAATTCTCAAGACTCCCTTACAAAACAAAAATCATAATACAAAAGTGACCCATATCAAGAAAAAAAATTGAATGCATTCACAAGCTCTTCAAGATTACATCTCAAACGTGAAGTCTTCAATGGCCTCCAAACCTACAAATAAACAAAATAGGCCATGGAGTGCTCACCTCCCAACCTAGGCTTCTATGAAGCCACCCCCGAGCTTGGGGAACCATCACAAAGACAAGGAGACAATCAAGCAACCCACAATAACAACAACATATAAATAAAAAATACAATGAAAACTCCCTTCCAAAGCTAAAACAAAGAGTCTCAAAATGACTCAAAAATAGGGGTGAAGGTGGAACCATACTCAAGGAGAGAAAGCACATCTCATGATAAGAGATAAGCCATCACTTCGCTTCCTCATCCTGTATCTTTCACCACAAACACAATCTCATCAAACTCTTTACGACCCCCAATATACAAAACAAACAATAGAGATGGCTACATGGAGCCCATACATCCATGTTTCATCCCTCTCCTATCCAAGGAGAGAATCTACACCCTTGATTGTCCCAACATTCCCTTCACTCCCAAGGCTACTCTTCCCTCCCAAGGGTGAGTATGGCCTTGAGAACTCCCTCAACAAAACACTACAACACATACAAGAAAATTTCAAGAACTAACAAATGAAACTACACATTTACAATGCAAAGAAATCATACACTACAACAAGCTCAAGATTCACATAACATCCACTACTACAAAATAACAATATCTCAAAACATAAACACTACAAGAACACAATAACTAGATTTTTGCATACATAAACATGAAAATGAGAACTCTCTCTCTCAACATGAAAACAAAAAAAAACAAGAAAATGAAGAATGCCACCAACCTAGTTCCAAGCTTATGGAAGAAAGTTGATGAAGAGCTTTCCACTTTCCTAAGTCTTCTCCAAATTAGCAAATCTCTAAATCTAGAGAGTGGGTGTCAACCCAAATCTTCCCCCAAAATTCCTACTAAGAGAGGTCCCCCACCAAACCCCCAACTAACCCTCATTAATAGGTATAGATCATGGATATTTTCCATCCATCTTTGTCTCCCTTCATAAATGAGATGGAGACCAAGAATGGGGAAAGAGGAATGGTCTTGTCCTCATTTTCCAACCCTCTATTTTCGAAATTTCACTTGAGAGGTACTTTTGAAGGACCATAAATGAGTTATGGGCTCAATATTAACTAAAATTTAACACCCAAATCAAGGTACATCAAGTGGGGTGGCTAAAAAAGACCCTAACTACACCCTAGGGGATCATTTAGCCTCCCTAAAATTCACTTGAAGTTTGAATTCGGGTTCAACATGGTTTGACTTACTCTAAGGCTTCCTAACCAAAGGTTTACATGGGAATCCTAAAGGGGTACCATCCTAGGTTGATGGCATCCAATCCCAAGTGGACATGTCATGGCCTTAAGTACACACACATGTGTCAAGTGACACAAACAAAAATGACACATCACAAGCCATGTGGCAAATCCCCTTGGACCTTCTCACATAAATCACATTTACAATAATCATAAAAATTAAATACATTAAAACACATTACTTTTATGAATTAAATATAATACAACAAGGTTTTTGCCTCTCACTAGAAGCAACCTTGTCTCGAACTGATTTACACATTAGTCTATGCTCTGGTTCCCCGAATTTACCATGTCCTAGTTCCCTGCACACTAAAGTCCAATATCAGTAGTCCAAGGAAATAAAAATATGTAAATTCATAACATTAATAATCAAGATAATTCATCTGACATTTCATAATTCACATGATGATAATCATTTATCTATAACATACATACACTCATCATGAAATACATAATTCATCACTAAATTAAACTTATAACATAATCATTGCATATATAATTCAATTGAAATTAAATATCATCATGACATCATAATCATCTATAAAATCCACTTAATCTCACATAAAGGTTCCAATTAGATATAATAGTTTCATCAAAATAACATAACTGAATGTGCAACCGAACTCTAAGGTGATAAAACCATAACATAAAGTATCAGTAAATCCATAGTGCATCAAAATATAATCATCAAATATGTCTATCTCAACTACAGAACTAAATGGCTATTATAGACTCAGGGTGAAGCCTCTCATCCTCCCCCCCTAGGCATGAACTCCCTCCTGGAGTTCATCAAAAAGATGGGGATACTGTGCTCTCATATGCGCTGTGTCCTCCCATGATATCGTAACCTCATCATAGCAATCCCACTGGACCCTAACCTAGTCCAGCTCTCGGCCTCGAAGTGCTAGCATTCAGCAAGCCAAAATGCGGATGGGCTCCAAAGCCAGCTAACCGTCTAAATCCACCTACAAGGCATCCCAATCTATGATATGAGTCTCATCAAAAATATACTTCCTCAACACTGACACATGAAAAACATCATGAATATGTGACAGGCTCGGTGGAAAAGCAAGATGATAGGCAACAAGACCCATCTGCTCAAGTATCTCAAAAGGGCCAACAAATCTGGGTTCAAGCTTAGAGCCCTTTCCAAATCGAATTGGACTCTTATGAGGTCACACTCTCAAAAAAACTCTATCTCCAACCTGATAACTACGATCTTCCCTCTTGGCATCTGCATACTTCTTCTGCCTATCCTGTACCTCCTTTAGATGTTGTCTGATCAATGTCACCCACTGCTCTAACTCTCGCACTAACTTGGGACCTAAAGCAACTCTATCCTCAATACAGTCCCAACTCAAAGGTGTTCTGCATGGTTTTTCATATAATGCCTGATAAGGAGGCATACCTATAGAAGTGTGATGCCCATTATTGTAGGCAAACTCCACCAAATGAAGGTACTCCTCCCACCTAGACTGATGATCCATGACGTACATGCAAAGCATATCCTCCAACACCTAATTTACCCTCTTTGTCTGACCATCAGTCTCTGGGTGATAAGAGGTGCTAAAATTGAGCTTAGTGCCCAAAGTTGTTTGTAGTCCTCTCCAGAAAGATGATGCGAAGAGAGAATCCTAATCTAAGATAATCTTACGAGGTATGCCATGAAGTCTGACAATGCCCCGCAAGAAAACTTGAGCTACTACTGCAGCTGCAAAAGTGGTCCGAACAAGTGAAAAGTGGGCTACTTTGGTCAATTTGTCAACTGTCACCATGATGGCATCATGACGTCAAGATGACATAGGGAGACCAATGATGAAGTCCATGGAAATAGCATCCCACTTCCACTCTAGTATCTCATGAGGCTGAAGCAAACCACCAGGGTGATGATGCTCTATCTTAACCCTCTAACACTCAAGACATCCTGCCACTATCTCAGCTATGTTTTGTCTCATCCCTGGCCAATGATATAACTACCTCAAATCTGTATGCATCTTTTTGACTCCAGGATGCATTGTATAAGGGGCCCTATGAGCCTCTAGCATGATGAACATGCGCAAGTCACTAGAAGATGGGACATAGATGCGCCCTCTATGGCATAAAAGCCCATCAAAATCTAGGGAATATCCTAAATATTTACACTCAAGGGTACTCTAAGACCGAATAATCTAACTAACCTCTACATACCAAACATCCGCATGCAAGTGATGCAATATCTGATCCCTCAACTTAGTACCTGCTATCATAGAGTAGGCCCCATGGCATCTCCTACTCAAAGCATCAGCAACAACATTCACTTTCCCCTTGATGTAGTGGACATCAAAATTATACTCGCATAGGAATTCCATCCACCTACGTTGACGTGCATTCAAGTTCAGATGAGAGAAAATATACTATAAGCTCTAATGATCTAAATGGAGCTCAAACTGATGACCCAGAATAAAATGCCACCATCTCACTAAGGCATGAACCACTATAGATAACTTGAGGTCATGAGTGGGGTAATTGAGTTCATGAGTTTTAAGTTTCCTAGACTCATATGCAATGGCTCACCCATTCTGCATAAGAACTACTCCCAAACCATCTAAGGAAGCATTTATGCATACAATAAAATCTGTTGAAGGATCAGGCATTGTTGGAATAGGAGTGTTGGTGAGTGCCTTCTTGAGTTCCTGAAAGGCCCTCTCGCACTTCTTGGTCCTCTCAAATTTCTTTCCCTTACGCTGAAGAGAAGTGATGGGATGCGCCACTCTAGAAAAACCCTCTACAAAACATCTATAATAACCTGCCAACCCCATAAAACTTTTGACCTCAATCACTGAAGTAGGTGTAGGCCAATCCATGATGGCTCTAATCTTAGATGGATCTACTGAGATTCCATCTCCTAAACTAACATGCCTTAGGTAATGAATCTATGTCCTATAGAAAGCACATTTGGACAAACTACCATACAACTGATTGTCTCTAAGACACTGCAATACCTATCTCAAGTGCTCTTCATGATCCTCTTCATCCTGTGAATAAATTAGGATATCATCAAGGAACACAATTAAAAACTTATCAAGGAAAGAGTGGAATACCCCATTCATAAGGCTCATGAAAACTACTAGAGCATTACTGAGTCTGAAAGGTACAACTGTGAACTCATAATGCCCATATTTGGTACGAAATGTAGTCTTAGGGATATCATTGTCAACAATCCATAACTGATGGTAACCTAACTTAAGATCAATCTTGGAAAACACTTTAGCACCCTTAAGCTGATCAAATAAATCATCAATCATGGGGAGTGGATATCAATTATTGATGGTAAGCTTATTAAGCTATTGGTAATCCATACATAACCGCAAGGATCCATCCTTCTTCTTAACGAAGATAATAGGTGTGCCCCAAGTTGAAACACTAGGATGAATGTGATCCTTCTCCAAAATTTCCTCTAACTGAATCTTGAGCTCATTAAGCTCATTAGTGGTCATCCTGTAAGGTGCCCTCAAAATTGGAGCAGCTCTTGGCACAAGATCAATATGGAAATCTACTTCTCTATCAGGAGGCATGCCTGGAAGCTCAGTAGGAAACACATCTACAAATTCCTAAAGTATAGGATAATCATCAAAAGATGGTTCCCTTTCCTCCTCATCCTATCTATCACTGATGGTAATAGAAAAAAGCTGGCATCCCTTTCACATGCTCCGCTTAAGCTGCATGGATGAGATCATATGAAGAGAGATGTCCCTCTAAATCCCGCAAATCACAATAGGTGTACCATGATCATCAAGGTACTCTATCCTCTGTTGTTGGCAATCTAACTTATCTCTATGGGCGTAAAGCCAATCCATGCCAAGTACTATGTCATAGGAACCAAGAGGTGTGATATGAAGATCCACAGACATGATGAAATCACCAATCTGCAACTGGCTATCCTTCACTAAAGAGTTGACTGACAATCTAGACCCTGATGCTAACTCCACTTCCCAACTAACTTCCTATCTTGCTGCCACAAGCCTGCAACGCTCCACAAAAAATGGAGATATAAAAGAATTGGTAGCACCAGAATCAAACAATATGGTAACACTAATGCCACTGATCATACCTGCAGCCTCGATCACTATGGCCTGGTGCTTGGCCTAGCAGTTATCTACCGCTGAAAAAACTCTATGAGACTTTCCAAAGTCTCCAACTATAGGCTCCAATGTTTCCATATGCTGACCGCCTGACATTTGACCCTATGGACAATCATGAGCTAAGTGCCCCATGGCACCACATGCATAGCAAGGACCACGAGTGGGAGTCTAAACTCCCTATGGCCTAGTGAACTATTGTCCTCTGGTCCTACTAGAACCACTGAAACCACCTCGAGAGGACTATTGAGTCCATGCTAGGGGTGCATCTATATACTATTGTCACTAATCCTTCCTCTATCCCTGTGCCTACCACTGTCTGGGCTTGGAGCCCTGCTATCCCTGTGGTGGCTTCTATTTCTAGTTTTGTTGGGTCTGCTGCTGTGGGTTCTTATTAAAAGACCCTGAGGAATACCTGTTGTTATTCTTCCAATGACTCTTCTGGTGCCCCTGTGACTATGATACGGAGTTATAGTTCTGAGACCTATCATGAGCGTCTCTAGACTTACCCTGAATCTCTTCTAAAACCAAAGCCATCTCAACTGTGTCACGAAGGGTTCCTGGAGAGGTCATACAAACCTGTCCTGATATCCAATCATTCAGTCCTTTAACAAATTGGTTGACTCATAGCTTTTTTTCCTTCATGTAGTCTACATAAGGTAACAACTCAAGGAATCGGGTCTCATACTGTAGCACTATAAGTGCCCTCTATTGGAGCTCTTGGAACTCATCAATACATCTTTGTCTATAGTGCTCTGAAAGGTACCTATCCTGAAACCTCTCTAGGAATATCTCCCAAAGTCACAGTTTCCATAGTGGTGTTGTTCTTATATTCTTCCTGTTTCCACCATGTGGAAGCACCTCATCTCAAAAGGACTACTGCAAAATGAGCCTTGACATTGCTATCATACTGACGCAACCCAAAGCACCTGTCTAGGCTTAAAAGCCATCCCTCAGCATCTGTACCCTCTATAGAACCGTAATACAAAGGTGGTTGTAACCATAGGAGATCTCTAATATGGTCCCCAACATCATGGGGTACCCTCTAAACTAAACCGGGCAATGATGGTTCTTGCATGTGAATTGATTCCACCTCATGTGCCCTTGCCCTTCCTCACAATCTTAGGGAGGGCTCCTAGTCCTCTCTCTAGCCTCTAATCTTTGTCCTCCAGACAACTAGTGCTTTGACTGAGGATTAACTAGAGGCAACCTTTCCTGTATAACTCTGATGAGGTTATGTAGGGATAACATGACCTCCTGATTAGGATCCGATGGTGGTGGTGGTGGTTGATTAACAGCCAATACCTCGACCCTTTGTTCAGCTTTCTCACGACCCGAGGGAGATCTCCTAGCCCCTTGTCCTCTAATATGTCTTTGAGCTTGACACGTAAGGGGAGGCATCCTAACAATTTCAAAAGGGGTCAAAGTTAGATAGGAAACGTAATGGGTTTAGGTTCCAATGTTGAAACCTAGGCTCTGATACCAAGTGTCATGCCCATAATTTTGTACACAAAAACACAGCAACTTTTTTTTTGAAAGGAAGATGAGTTCATGTTAAGAGGTTATCGATTGACTAAACTTATACAGATGATATTGAGAAGGATATATATTTAAGTTTAAGGTTAACTGTCACCTCTAAGACTTACTCAAAACCCAGTTACTTTCTCCATATCGCAAGTGTGTTAGAAAAAGGGTGAGAACCTTCCTCCAACCTTAGGTCTACCTAAGTTTAAAACAAGTGATTGGAAAAGTGGATTAGACTATACTTAAAATTAGGGATATTTAAAATATTAGGTATCCCATATTAAGAAAATGATCTAAATGCATTAATTAAGGTAATTCTCGTGAATTATCTACACATTTGGGGTGAATCCTAATTTCATATTATTTTAATCAGACCTACTACACAAATTCTTCTATGGGGACAAAATTCCACATTTTAACACTTTACTATTGCATCTTCATATAAAAAAAAAAATTCTAAATTAAATAATCTATTAAATATATCAATTTTAATAAATAGTTGCAGCTCATAAGGGTGTAGATTTAAAAACAAAATAAATCAGCATAAAATGTTGATTAGTAAGCAAAGTAATTAATTAATACCTATCAATTAATATTATGTATCAATTATTAATATTTTAATAATAAAATATTATTAATTGAAATAACTAATCCTTTTACTTAATTAATAAATAATATAAATATTAATTAATATCTTGTTATTAAATAACATATACTAATTAATATTATATTAATTATTAATTTTTTATAAATAATAAATAATATAGATATTAATTAATAACATATTATTAATAAAAGTCATCTGAATCTTTGTATTAGAAGTAACAAAAGAAGTCTCCTCTCTTTGGCTGCGATTTTCCTTTGCTTTGGACTACGATTTGTTTATCTCTGCCTAGACTGCAATTTACCTCAACTCAAGTGTTATTCTCCTCCTCTGCCTTCAAGTGAGATTTACTTTGCATAGCGACAAAGAAAAGGTTGGAGTCAGAACTTCTACAAAATTGTCTCCAGAAATTCACAAACTTCTTCAGAGTGTTTTCCTGCTTTTTCTTGGGCTGCGGAAGCTTTCCTTCAAACACACCATCCTGGAGCAAAGAACTTATACTGCTTCAAGGCTAAGCTTTAAAATGTTTGTTACTACTTCTCTTTAATCAATACCCATCTCCAAAAAGCGATAATGCCTTTGCTCTTCTCTGTGCGTCTTCGCTGGTGTAGAGTATCATCTCTGGATGAACAAATGTGGTGCTTTGTATATACTAAATATGCTTATGGCTCCTCTGCCGCTACGATGTGATTCCCAGCTTGGAACCCACCTAGGGCTTCAATGCAAGAAGGGCTTGGTATTAATTCTGATCTTTCTTGGATCCCCGCATACAAGCAAAATGCGAAACGGGCCAAGCAAATGAAGCTCCATAATAAGCATTATGCCGCAAGTAATTGACTCATTTCTCCTCTTCTGCTAAGGAATAGATTTGAGGGTCTTCAATTGGATGATGCCTCCATAGTTCTGCCCAATAATATAGAACAAGCTTTTCCTACAGATCGAGTCTTGAAGAATCACTATACTTATTCTCCTCCCCATAAATAATGTAATTACAGGCCGAAGCCAGAGACTAATGTTGATCAAAGGAGATCTCCCATTAAATCTTTGGATAAATCTACTTCAGGTAAACCAGCTGACAAGACATTAGCAGGTAACATTTATTCTCTTCCACATAGGCAAGGTGCCCTAACTCAAGATAATAAAGATTATGTTTTGAATTATAATCAATTTTTTGCTAATCCGATTACCCTAGATATCAAAGATGGTTCTATAGAAAATATACAACAAATGTGTGCAGACTTTGGCATAATCTACAAATGGAACAGAATAGGAATAGCTTCCGAGGTAATAGCAGAATGGCTGAAAACAATCTGGAATCAAGAGGTAATTGTATCTATTCTCCCTGAAAATTTCTTTTATCTGGATTTCAGCAATAAAGAGCTTAAGAACAAGACACTACTTAATGGATGCCCCAAGTTTAGGAACATTGCTTTTACAGTATTTGACTGGACTCCTTTTTTTAATCCTAACAATCTTAAATATTTCAAAGTAGATAGAGCAATTCATCTCAAAAACCCTCCTCTGGAATTATCTATAGAAGAAACTCAGAAAAATAGGCAATAGCATTGGCTCTTATGTTGGATCAGTAGTAACAGATCATTATGGTGTAGAAAAAACCATTATAGTTAAGATGAATCTAAACATTAAATCAGTTCCTCACATAAAGATCTGCCGCAAAGTGACATCTTGCACCATCATTCCATCAATTTTAGAAGATTTTCTTACGGAGGAAGAAGAGGATGAATATTCATTTTCACTTCCCAAAACCTGGACTCACCTTCGCCTACCAAAAATGTGACAACCTCCCCTATGTTATGTTCCTTTCTTAAAAATGGAGGAGGCTTTATGATTTCTCCTGATCCAACTTGTAATCTAAACCTCCCTTTCAACCATGAAGAAAATAATATTTCTGAGAAGTCTAAACCCACCATCAATAATTTAGTTCCACATCACTCTCAACAATCTAGACTAGCTCCAGAATCCCCAAATCTTAGAATTAAGTTGATTGAGGATAAAATGCATTTGGTTGGGGGGATTATGGAAGATCTCAGAGAAGTTCAAAAAGAAATCAGTGAAGAATTGACTCATTGGCATAATGAAGAAATCATTAAAAATAAGGACATGGAGGATCTCATTCTAGAAAGCTCCATCCCTCCTATCTCTGTCCCTCTTGATTTAGAAGCTATAAACTCAGAGCTTGAAACCAACCTTGATACTTCCTTAGAAGATTTTGGTAACAACCTTATAGATCTTGAAGATTCAGTTGTTAACCTTCTTAATGTGCAGGAAGACTTCGAACAAATCAATATACCATATACAGCTCACTTAAATAATGACCATATAGAAGAGGTTAAAGACATTAGTAATTGTATAAATGGAATTACAAATAATGATAGACATCTAGGCTTAGCAAATACTAGGGAAGGCCTTTAGTGCCCTGTAACCCTTAAAATCAAGAAAAAGTGTGGCAGGAAATCCACTAATGAATTAAGAACTATTGCTGGTAATGATGAAAATCAAGCAAAACTATCAGATATGTTGTATGTTGGGAAGGGGAAGAGCCTTCCCTAGGGCCAATGAAAATTACATCCTGGAATGTTAGGGGCCTAAACACCCCTAACAAAAAAAGATTAATTAAAAGATACCTTAATATATTTGAGTCCAAAATAATAATATTACAAGAAACTAAATTAAATAAGGAAGAAAGTGATAAGCTTAGCTTAAAATTAGGTATTTGGAAATCAGTTAGTATTACCTCAGATGGAGCCTCTGGTGGGCTGGCTTCTCTTTGGGACCCTAGGAAAGTTATGGTTGAGATGGTATCTAAACATAATAACTGGCTCCTATTATCAGTTAATAGCTTAAAGACAAATTTAAAATTTAAGCTCATCAATATTTATGGTCTGATTCCCAATACAGAGAAAAGGAAATTATGGCAAGAAATTCATGAACTATTAGCTTCTAATTTAGAGGACACTCACATTCTAGGAGGGGATTTTAATGCTATTTTAGAAATTAAAGAAAAATTTGGTGGATCACAATATATCTCCCAATCACAAAAAGATTTCAGTCAATGGGTATTAGACAATAATTTAATAGATATCAACACTATCAATGGAACATTCACCTGGAACAATCATAGATCAAGCTTTAGCCACATCACAGAAAGACTAGATAGATTCTTGTTTAGTGGAGACCTGGGAAACTTTAATCATAATTTAAGTGCAGAAATCCTGCCTAGTGCAGGATCTGACCATTTCCCAGTAAGGCTCACAGTCACAGAGAACTATAAACCACCTAGAAGTCCATTCAAATTTGAATTTATGTGGTTTCAAAATGAGGAATTTATGAAACTTTTAGAACAATGGTGGAAACAGATTAAAGTTTCAGGTTCAAAGATGTATTGCCTAGTTGCCAAACTAAAGATCATTAAACATAAGATTTTGGACTGGAACAAAGCCAAATTTAATAACATCTTCGACCAAAAAAATAAGATAGAATCAGAAATAGATAACTTAAATAAGGTAGTCATAGAGCATGGGATGAATGAAAATAGTTTCTTAAAGGAAAAAGATCTCATGGCTCAACATGCTGAGATTTTATTAAAAGAAGAGATTTTCTGGAAACAACAGTCAAGAGAAACATGGTTAAAAGAAGGGGATTGTAATACAAAATTCTTCCATAATAGCACTAACAGCAAAAGGAATACAAATAGAATATCCAAGATCAAAGACCCTAATGGTAATCTCATAGATGACCCCAAGCTCATTTCAGAACAATTTGTAAACTATTACTATTCCCTACTCAATAACTATGACTATGTCGATCATAGAGCACAAAATGAAATGTTATCATTTATCCCTAGATTAATTTTAGAAGAAGATAATAAATGGATAAATAGTAAGTTTACCATTGAGGAAGTTAAAGATTCTTTATTTCAACTACACCCTGAGAAAGCTCCAGGACCGGATGGTTTCCAAGCAGGCTTTTTCCAAAAATGTTGGCACTTTCTTGGAGAAGATATCTGGAAAGTAGTAGAGGCTACCAGAAAATCAGGCACAATTTTATCAGAAATCAATAATACCTTTTTCACACTTATTCCTAAAAAAAATGACAGTCTGGATGCAGGAGATTTTTTCCCTATATCTCTTTGCATCACCATTTATAAAATCCTCTCTAAATGCCTAGCGAACAGGCTAAAAACCTTCCTTCCCTTGATCATCTTAGAAGAACAAACTAGCTTTGTCCCTAATCATTCTATATTGGACAGTATTGTAATAGCCCAAGAAATAGTACATTCAACTCAATACAACAATGAAGCATGCATGCTGATCAAAATAGACATTCAAAAAGCATATGATAAAGTAGATTGGAGATTTACGTGTAAATGTATGGAATCATTCGGCTTCTCTAAGTAATGGATTAATCTTATATACAATTGTATCTCATCTCCCAAAATATCCCTTCTAATCAATGGTTCCCTGAAAGGCTTCTTTTAAATATCTCATGGTATTAGACAAGGAGATCCACTTTCCCCTTTCCTCTATGTAATCATGGCTGAAGCATTGGGTAGATCCATTACTAAGGCTCACTTAGATGGTAAAGTCTCAGGAGTCAAAGTTACAGCAAATGTACCTAATATAACACACCAGCAATTTGTTGATGATACTATTCTCCCTAGAGCAAGCAATCACAAAGAAGCAAGGGCTTTTAAAGATTTATTAGATACTTACATGAAGGCTTTAGGACAAAGAGTGAACCCTGCTAAATCTGAAATCTTTTTCGTCAACACTCCCCTAGCAAAAATGCATCATATCTGTAACACCCTAGGTTACAAGATAGTTAATTTCCCATGCAAATACTTAGGAATCCCTTTAGATAAAGGATTGCATAGTTCCAAGTTATGGCAACAAGTGATATCTAAAATTCAGACTAAAAAAAGTAGTAGGAAAGGTAAATGGCTTACTAAAGCTGGAAGAGCCACTATGATTAAATCAGTTTTATCAACCCTTCCCACTTATCAGATGTCGATCCTACCCCTTCCAGTCAGCGTCAAAGCTATCTTAGACAAACTTTTAAGAGACTTTTATTGGCAAGGTGCAGCAAAGGACAAGAAGGCAACTCTTATAAAGTGGGATAATTTATGTAAACCAACTTCCAAAGCAGGTTTAGGAATAAAAAATTTACAATGGAAAAATAAAGCATTAGGTGCCAAACTTCTTTGGAGACTAAGCCATGAATCTAATAGCAAATGGGCATCAATACTTCTGAATAAATATGTGCCAAATGTAGACCCCATTAACATTTTCAGATCACACTCCCATGCGAAAGGATCTCAAATCTGGAATTTTATTATCAATACTAGAGAAGTTATTAACAACCAACTCACTTGGGATATAGGATTAGGAGATAAGGCCTTATTTTGGGAAGATTCTTGGGGAGGTTTTCCCCCTCTCACCAAATCAGGTTTCAGTCAAGAATTTATTGATATATGTAAAATATCTAGAGGAAGTTTTGTAAAGGACTATATCTCTTTAGAGGGAGATTTAATATGGAACTCGCTAGAGGAAATCCCAGCACAATATCTTGAGAGACAAAAATTGATAGATATCCTCAAAGATCGAGTGATCTCACATAAAAATAGAGAAGATAGATTGAGATGGGCTGGCTCTAACAATAGGTATTACAATGTCAAGGATGTGTACAAATCAATCATGCAAGAATACAACATGGATACCTTGGATATCCCTTTAAACTTATGTTGGAACAAAGCTTGCCTTCCCAAAGTAGGAATATTTCTTTGGGCAGCATTGCAAAAAAGAATCATGACTGTTGATAGAATTCGAAGGATAGGTTTTGAAGGACCTTCAAGATGCCCTCTATGTGAATGCCAAGAAGAGGATGTAAACCATCTCCTTCTAAATTGCTCACACAAAATTGTTGGAGCTGGTTAAGGAATTGCCTAAATTGGCACTCTACGATGCCCTATGATATCATGGACTTCCTCAAAGCTTGGCCCTCTCTAAACAAAGAAAGTTTGTACAAAGATATTTGGGTAATCTCACCCTCTATACTATTATGGGAAATTTGGAAAGAACATAATAGGAGAACATTTACTAATCAGAAAATGGACTGGAGAATGTTAACTAACAAAATTGAAGCCTCAGTTATCGAAATAACTAATAACAGACTTAGAAACCAAATTAGCTATAAAAATTCATTTAAGCATTGGGATAATAATATTAGGAAAATCTAGCCAAGACTAATTATTCTGCCATTATTTGGTATGGGTGGAAAAAGATAAAAAAGCAATAGAAGCAATTGTAAATGGGCACTCCCTAGAGATGGCTGGTACAAATTAAACTTCGATGGAGCATCTCGCGGCAACCCAGGCATAGCAGGAATTGGTGGAATTATTCATAATTATAAGGGAGAGATCATCTCTAAATTTTCTAGCCCTATCAACCCCACAACTAACAATATGGTGGAATGCTCGACTGTCCTAGAAGGACTCAAACTATGCTTACATCTAGGACTAACAAATATAATTATTGAAGGAGACTCACAAATAATAATTAATGCAATCAAGACAAGGCAAACTCCAAATTGGAAGCTAAATTCAAAATTAGAAGACATTATAAAAATACTAGACACAATTCCACATTATGAAATCAAACACATCTATAGAGAAGGTAATGTAGAAGTTGACCATCTTGCTAACCGAGGTGCAAATGGAGAAACTTTGCAGGAAGTACATAGAATGACAGAATAATCAGCCCTCTCCCTTAACTTTAAACAAGGGTCACTAAAGTTAAACTACAAATTTTTATAAAATTTCAACCTCAATACTATAACATGTCAAAACAATATGTAGTATTAAGTAAGAACATTAGATTTACCCAAGAACTTTAAATCTTCAAATAACCCACCTCAATTGCTAGTATCTCACAACTTGAAAGATTGTCGTAAAAGGGTACAAGTTGTAATCTAAATCTGCATACCCACTCATCAATTATGAGGAGATAAGATAAATTTATAGGTCTAGATTCTACTACCTATCAGAGAGCTTCATTATCTAGATAATTATTAATCCCTCCCCCAATTGTAATCTAATAAGGACTCGCACTCACACCTAGATATATATACATTATGATATCACTATAGTCTAGCTATCTCCTTATCAGAGAGATCTCAGGGTAGGTCCTTTATAGGATTAGTCTTGCATAATAGTTACTAACTTATCCTTAAGATCCTTCTAGCCTTTGATACTTTCGCTTAAGCACTATGAGTTAGGGTAATGCCCTGTCTTTCTCCCGTCAGTTTTAATCTAGCTTAGGAGCCAAGTATCAATGAGATTTTTTACCTATAGTTCTTACCTATTTTTTTATCTATCAAATAAAACATTCACCCTTTTGGGCCTCAAGCTGATCTTAGGTGAAGTAAGCCCCTAGTACATCCTATATGTTCTGTTCCAGGTTTCTAACTGGTTAAGCTTCCCACTCTCGATAGGGATAATTTATAGTTGATATTCTCATTTATAGTTAAACTTAGTAATATAGGTATCAAATATTATTTTAGTAAGGTTAAAACATTGATATACATATGTCACTTGCATTAATAATTAGAGGTATGACTATGCGATGTCTAATAGATTTACTTGCTTATTTTTTGATGATCCCCTGCCTCCAGAATTTGTTTGCAAAGAATGGTTTATCTGACTAAATAGCTTCTTCATGCTTTAATGATAGCTTTCATTTTATTAATGCTTATGGTCAGGAGGATGGTATTACTTTTGCATAATTTCTTTGAATGTTAAAATAAGCTGAGAATTTAAACATATTTTCTAAAATTCAATCTATGAGTCATGAAAAATATTTAAAAATAAACATAATTTTTACCACTTCATTTTAGTTTAAAATTGGATTAGAGATTTAATTTTGCTTAGTATGCCAAAAATGAAGTGCATAAGGTGGTCCTGTAATAATCATCACCTTATAATTTCAAGAGTACCAATTTAATATAAAGATGGTATCCTTTGAAACAATGGAGATTCAAAGGCACCGGTAGATCTTAATGTTAGTGAATAGACTAATAGTGAAATTTCCTTCTAGGGGAAGTTAGGGCTTCATAGAAGTATAGATAATAAGGGAATGGGTTTTCCCTTTACTAAACATATCTCTCAGTAATCAGGCTATTCTTTTTTTTCTTTTTTTTTCTTTTGTTTTTTTTTTTACTGATTGAACACTTCTTTTTTTTTTTTAAATGTACAAGGTTTTAAGTCACAAATTAGTGGTATGTGCTACACTTTATGATAGCAACAATATCAAGTTTGAAGTATCGGATATATATAACTTCTGAGATAGCAGGAATCTTCTTTTCTAACTACATAACAAGCGTACTTTTGGTGCATAGTATGTGTTTGTATACAGGATAGCAGAGACAAAGGAATCAAAGAATACAAGATCTTCATTTCATCGATACAAAATTATATAAAGATAATTGTCAACAAGATAGAACTGAGTATGGGGAAGAAATTAAAACCATAACTATCAGCAAATTGACATCTTTAAAATCTTGATGTATATGAGGCGATCTCCCTTACAGTGATACAGAGATATATCATTATTTTTAATACCAAGCCAGAAATGAGTTTGGAGTTAAATTAAACTGAAATTGTAAATGAAGGAATGCCTTCATCTTTTGATGTAAATGAGGGAATGCCCTCATAAAATTATTTGTAATAAAAATTTTGGACCATGGTCTTGGGCTAGACTGGAGGTTTTCTTCTCCATTCTTTCCTACCAGTGCTCGCACAGAATGAAATTTTTGTACTATAATTTAATCTATTAATAAAATCTTTGGCTTAGGCCTCTTACCGATCAAAAAAAAAAAACATATTATTAATTAATAATATATTAATTATCAACAAAAAAATAATTAATAACTAATATATTATTAAATAATATTTATTATTTAATAATATATTAATTATTATTAATAATATAAAAATATATATATAAAAATTAAAAAAAGCACTTGCGCAACTTTAGAATCCCACTGGGACTAGGCGGGGCCCGTTGCTGGCAGCGGTACCCTATTCTCGCAAGGCCCATTGCTAACAGTAGTAGTCCTGTCATGGCAGGGCTGACTGTCGTGTGGCAGCAGTCCTATCGCGGTAGGGTTGTCTGTCCTACGGCAGCTCCCTACCGCAACAATGGGGTGTGGGACCTCCACCCCCCCCCCCCCCCCCGCCCCCCCCCAACATAAAATTTTTTTAAAATTTTTTTTAATTTAATTAAATTTTTTTTTGTTTATATTATTTTTTTAAATGATTTTTAAATGCCTGCCGAAGACAAGCAGGTTTTTTTTTAAAGGAGTATTTTATTTTATATTTTGTAAAGTATTAATTTTTTTTTGAAAAGCCTTTTGAGGTCCTTTTGGGTTGACAACCCAGGTGGGTCCCCCAAAAGGGTCTGGTCTTCTAGGTTAGGTTAGAATAGCCTCCTTTTTTTTTTACATAACATTATTATATTTTCTTTTAGCCAAGTAGATGTAGGGAACTATTATTTAATTGACTGTGGTTTTTAGGAAAATGTATGAAATTTCTCCCATACATTTTCCAAAGACCTATAGGTGGTCATTTTCCTACTTTTTTGCTTGCTTTGCATTTTTTTTCTTTCAATAGTTTAGTTTGCATTTGAATTCTTCTTGCTACTTTTACTAATGATCAAAGAGGTAAAATTGATTTAGTCTTAGTGAACATAAGGAAAATTAAATTTCTTCTACAATTTATCATTACATTGAAATCAAAGAACAACTAATTTACTAAAAACTCAAACTTCTTTCTTCTCTTAACTTGATTAACATGATAGACTACTTTCATACTAATAACTCAACTTTGCTAAAAAAAATATTTCCTCAACACAAGTTTGAGATCTCATCCTTATTTCTTTAATTCCATAATAGCAATAACAATAACATTAATATTTTCAAATGACCATTTCAAAGAAACTCAAGGAACTAAAATTCATTATTAAAGTTTCATGCTTGAAATACTATCACAATAACAACAATATGCATCAACTTGAGCATCAATCCTTATTATTCATAAGAACATAAATCTATCAAAAGGGAAAAATACCAAACATTTCTTCATAATTAGGATACAACACACTTATTACAAACACAAGACTTGGAGTGAAATCTCCATTACAAATTACTTGAACTCAAGGGAATTCTCAAGGCTCCATTACAAAACAAAAATCATAATACAAAAGTGACCCATATCAATTTATTTTTTTTAATACATTCACAAGCTCTTCAAGATTACATCTCAAACACGAAGTCTTCAATGGCCTCCAAACCTGCAAATAAATAAAATAGGCCATGGAGTGCTCACCTCCCAACCTAGGCTTCTATGAAGCCACCCTCGAGCTTGGGGAACCATCACAAAGACAAGGAGACAATCAAGCAACCCACAATAACAACATATAAATAAAAAACACAATGAAAACTCCCTTCCAAAGCTAAAACAAAGAGTCTCAAAATGACTCAAAAATAGGGGTGAAAGTGGAACCATACTCAAGGGGAGAAAGCACATCTCATGATAAGAGATAAGCCATCACTTCGCTTCCTCATCCTGTATCTTTCACCACAAACACAATCTCATCAAACTCCTTATCACCCCCAATATGCAAAACAAACAATAAAGATGGCTACATGGAGCCCATACAGCCATGTTTCATCCCTCTCCTATACAAAGAGAGACTCTACAGCCTTGATTGTCCCAACATTCCCTTCACCCCCAAGGCCACTCTTCCCTCCCAAGGGTGAGTATGGCCTTGAGAACTCCCTCAACAAAACACTACAACACATACAAGAAAATTTCAAGAACTAACAAATGAAACTACACATTTACAATGCAAAGAAATCATACACTACAATAAGCTCAAGATTCACATAACATCCACTACTACAAAATAACAAGATCTCAAAACATAAACACTACAAGAGCATAATAACTAGATTTTTGCATACATAAACATGAAAATGAGAACTCTCTCTCTCAACATGAAAACAAAAAAAATTAGCAAATGAAGAATGCCACCAACCTAGATCCAAGCTTATGGAAGAAAGTTGATGAAGAGCTTTCCACTTTCCTAAGTCTTCTCCAAATTAGCAAATCTCTAAATCTAGAGAGTGGGTGTCAACCCAAATCTTCCCCCAAAGTTCCTATTAATAGAGGTCCCCCACCAAACCCCCAACTAACCCTCATTAATAGGTATGGCTCATGGAGATTTTCCATCCATCTTTGTCTCCCTTCATAAATGAGATGGAGACCAAGAATGGGGAAAGAGGAATGGGCTTGTCCTCATTTTCCAACCCTCCATTTTCGAATTTTCACTTGAGAGGTACTTTTGAAGGACCATAAATGAGTTATGAGCTCAATATTAACTAAAATTTAACACCCAAATCAAGGTACATCAAGTGGAGTGGCTAAAAAAGACCCTAACTACACCCTAGGGGATCATTTAGCCTCCCTAAAATTCACTTGAAGTTTGAATTCGGGTTCAACCTGGTTTGACTTACTCTAAGGCTTCCTAACCAAAGGTTTACATGGGAATCCTAAAGGGGTACCATCCTAGGTTGATGGCATCCAATCCCAAGTGGACATGTCATGGCCTTAAGTACACACACGTGTGTCAAGTGACACAAACAAAAATGACACATCACAAGCCATGTGGCATATCCACTTGGACCTTCTCACATAAATCACATTTACAATAATCATAAAAATTAAATACTTTCAAACACATTACTTTTACGAATTAAATACAATACAATGAGATTTTTGCCTCTCACTAGAAGAAACCTTGGCTCGAACTGATTTACACATTAGTCTATGCTCTGGTTCCCCAAATTTACCATGGCCTAATTCCCTGTACACTAAAGTCCAATATCAGTAGTCCAAGGAAATAAAAATATGTAAATTCATAACATTAATAATCAAGATAATTCATTTGACATTTCATAATTCACATGACGATAATCATTCATCTATAACATACATACACTCATCATGAAATACATAATTCATCACTAGATTAAACTTATAACATAATCATTTCATATATAATTCAATTGAAATTAAATATCATCATGGCATCATAATCATCTATAAAATCCACTTAATCTCACATAAAGGTTCCAAATAGATATAACAGTTTCATCAAAATAACATAATTGAATGTGCAACCAAAGTCTAAGGTGATAAAACAATAACATAAAGTATGAATAAATCCATAGCGCATCAAAATATAATCATCAAATATGTCTATCTCAACTGCAGAACTAAATGGCTATGACAAGCTCAGGGTGAGGCCTCACAGTCATCCACACCTTGAGTGATCTATTGGTTAGGTAGAGTACGACATTTTTTCCTCCTCATGTTGATGATTCTGACCCTTCCATATCCTCCATGAGCTCACATGTTTGTGTGCCCCATACTTGCATTATGTGCAAGAATTTTTTTTGGGGTCCCTTGAATGATAGTGATGCATATGAATATGTGTTCAAGGTGGGCAATACAACTCACATTTCTATAGGGATTGAAGAACCTCATGGAGAGGTGCATCACATGAGAGACTAGGAACGACATGCAAAGCCATGGACTCCTACTATTACAGTAAGATGAAACATTTAAGTCAAGTCACACTATATTTAATTTCAAATATTTATGTTTTTAGTATAATTTACTTATAATGACTTCCCATTTATGTATATATATGTGGTACATTCATGTTTAGTTGATGACAGAGAAGGAGATGGAACAGGTGGAGGGGTCCACACTTTCATCCATTTCATTTGGCCTTTACACTTCCATAGTATATATGTTTTAATGTACTCATTAGTTTCCTTTTGTATATTAGTATATACATGGTTTCTCTAATTTTTATGATCATCTTATTAAATATTGTAGAAGCTTTCACTAGCTGCCATTAGGGTGCAATGTGAGGGGGTTCATGTGTTAGGTATTGAAAAGGGGAAGGTAATTAATTATTTTAGATTGTTTATGCATATGTATACTTATCACTTGTTCATACTCATTTTTAATTTACATGTTTTAGTTGACATAGGGTGGTGTCTGACGATGTCATGACACTGGTTCACCACTGTAGAGTCACAAGAATCTCAATTCACAATGATAGCCCCATGATACATATATTTCTAAATTTATCTATTTTTATTTTACTATCAAGAATATACATGATCAAGTCATGATTGTATCAAGTATCTTTTTGAATTTGGTAGGTAACCCCTACTTTGAGGGAGGTATAATGCCAAGGCTTTGTATCATTGTTGACCCAACTGACATTACTTGAAGAAATTTTAACACAGGAAGGTTTTAATATTAATTTAATTATTTTATAAATTTATTTGGCTACCAAGGATTTAACATTAAATAGTATAACTCGTAGATCAATCTCATGGTTGTAAACATATATAGGTCAGAGTTGACATTGGTAGCGTTGTCCCTTCGCTACCAAGGACATATTTTAGGACTCCTGACCGCATGAGGAGATAGAGACACAAGGCACATGAGAGTTCAATTTTAAAATTTGTTTATTAGTATTGTTGACTATGAATTTAAATTTTTATTTTTTATTTGTAGAAACCTTATAAATTATGTAATCTAACTTGGGGTTTTACTTTTTTGTTCATGCAGGATCCATCAGAGCCAAACACTACTTCAAAGAGGCTCCATTTTGATGATCCACCAGTAGAATAGGATGTCCTAGAAATATTTGTAGTTGTTTAGTATTTTGAGATTCCATATGGAACATTTTGAGATGGCGTATGCCACATTGTATCTAGATATGTAGACTTCGTAAAGATTTTGAGATGGCGTGTACCACATTTTGTACAAAAAAATTTCATATATATATATATATATATATATATATATATATATATATATATATATATATATATATATATACATATATATATATACATACATAATATATATATATATATACATATATATATATACATACATATATATATATATATATACATATATATATATATATACATATATATATATATATACATATATATATATATACATATATATATATATACATATATATATATATACATATATATATATATATATATATACATATGTATATATATATATATATATACATATGTATATATATATACATATATATATATATATATATACATATGTATATATATCTATATAGATATATATATATATGTATATATATATATATATCTATATATATATATATATATGTATATATATATATATATATATATAGAACATGTTCATTTCTGGATATTTTATCTTCGACATGTGTTGTATGTATGTATTATTTCTATATTATATCTTTGTCATTCATAGAATGTATGTATGTATGTTAATTTCCATATTAATTTCCATATTATATGTTTGTCATGCATTTTATGTATGTATTATTTCCATATTATATATTTTTCATGTGTTGTATCTTTGTCATGCATTATCATACATAATAGACCTAATTCAGCTTCATTTTCAAAGAAACTACCCTCAAAACCTTTTTTCCAACCAAATTAATTGGCTAATAGGTGTAATATCTACTACAACTGGGCTAATAGACTCAAAATTTGCATACCCTAACTCCACTTCCTTATAGGGTGACCACAAGTGGGCTAATAGGTGTAATAGAACTTGGGGTCACTTCAATTTTGGGTGGTCATGGAAATTCTATGTGTCTTCGTGGGAGGAATGGGGTTGTAACTAGGGTTTGCTTGGCCAATCGGAGCTAATGAAGTCGATAGTTTAGTCCTAGGAACAATGGTTTGCAAGATATGTAGTGGTGCAACTTTCAACTGAGCATCACTGCAACTTTTGGCATTGAGTGAGATCACCCTTCCAAATTCAAAAAAAGTCAAATATCTCAAAATGGGGAGAGGTTATTGTAGTCCTTTCCAACATGGTTCTTTAGAATCTAACAACTCAATGATATCTCTCATGAGTTTTGAGTTACGGGCCTATAAAGTTTTATGCCTGATCATGCTTAGTGTACCTCATGGACACTTTGATATGGAGTATTCACAGATGTGTGAGTGTCTTTTTGGGTAGAATGGGGTTGTCACTAGGGTTCACCTAGCCAACCGGAGCTAAAAAAGTAAACGGTTTGGTCCCAGTATAAATGGTTAAAAAGATATGCAGTGGTGCAACTTTTAACTGAGCATCACTACAACTTTTGGCATAGAGAAAGATCACCCTTCCAAATTCAAAAGAAGTCAAATATATCAGAAAAAAAGAGAGGTTATTGTAGGCCTTTCCAACATGGTCTTGTAGCACCTGACGGCTTGATGATATCTCTCACAAGTTCTAATTTATGGGCCTATAAAAAAAAAATTTTGATTGTGCTTAATGTACCGTAGGGAAACTTTGGTATGGGGTAGTCGCAGATGTTTGAGTGTCTCTATGGGAAGAATGGGGTTGTTACTAGGGTTTTCCCAACCAACCAAAGCTAACAGAGTAGATGGTTTTGTCCCAGGATGAATGGTTTGAAAGATATGCAGTGGTACAACTTTCAACTAAGCATCACTACAAATTTTAGAAGAGAGCGAAATCGCCTTGCCAAACTCAAATGAGGTCGAATATCTCATAATCAAGAGAGGTTATTTTATGCCTTTCAACCAACTTCCTATATTTCCTAATGGCTTTATGATATCTCTCATGAGTTCTGAGTTATGGTCCTATAAAGTTTGATGCCCAATCGTGCTTACTCCACCTTTGGGACACTTTAGTATGAGGTAGTCGTAGAAGTTAGAGTGTCTTCATGGGTGGAACAGGTTTGTCACTAGGGTTCGGGCAGCCAACTGAAGCTGATGGAGTAGACATTTTGGTCCCAGGATGAATAGTTTGAAAGATACATAGTGGTGCAACTTTCAACTAAATATCACTGCAACATTTGGCATAAAGAGAGATCACCCTGCCAAATTCAAAGGAGATCAAATATCTCAGAACAAAGAGAGGTTATTGTATGCCTTTCCAACATGGTCATGTATAACCTAATGGACTAATTATATCTCTCACAAGTTTAGAGTTACGGGCCTATAAAGTTTGTTGTTAGATCATGCTTTGTACACCTTAGGGACACTTTGGTATGTGGTAGTCATGGATGTTCAATCATCTCTATGGGTATAATGGGATTGTCACTAGGTTTCACTCATCTAACTAGAGCTAACGGAGTAGACGGTTTTGTCCCAGGATGAATGGTTTGAAATATATGTAGTGCTGCAACTTTCAAATGAGCATCACTGCAACTTTTGGCATAGAGTGAAATTTCCCTACCAAATTCAAACGAAATCGAATCTCTCAAAATGGAGAGATTTTTATTTTAGGCCTTTTCAACATGGTCTTGTAGCACCTAATGGATCGATGATATCTCTCATGATCTTTAAGTTACTGGCTTATAAATTTTTTTTCCTGGTCATGCTTAGTGCACCTTGGGGACACTTTGGTATGGGGTAGTTGCATATGTTTGAACATCTTTATGGGAAGAATAGAATTATCACTAGGGTTCACTTGGCCAACCAAAGCTAATGGAGTAGACAATTTGGTCCCAGGATGAACAATTTTAAAGATACGCAGTAATGTAACCTTCAATTGAGCATCACTATAACTTTTGGAATAGAGTGAGATCATCCTACCAAATTCAAACAAAGTCAAATATCCCATAGTCAGGAGAGGTTATTATAGACATTTCCAACATGGTGATATAGAACCTAACAAATTGATGATATCTCTCTTGAGATTTGAGTTATGGGCCTATAAATTTTGTTGCATGATCAGGCTTAGTGCACCTTGGGGACACTTTGATATGGGGTAGTCACGAATGTTCGAGTGTCTCCATCGGGTAAAAATGGTTTTTACTAGAATTCATCCAACCAACCAGAGCTAACAGAGAAAAAGTTTTGGTCCCAAGACTAAAGGTTTGTAAGATATGCAGTAGTGCAACTTTCAAGTGAGCATCACTGCAACTTTTGTCACTTTTACACAATGACACTTGTAACCTTTCAAACATGACCAATGTGACTTAGATGAACTAAAAACATCATTTTTAATTTAGGTCAACCTTAATTAACCATTTTGATTACTTTGACCCACCCTTGGCCAATAGGGCTTAATAGGCAAAATAGTTACATAGTAGGAAAGCAAAAATCTAATGAAATCTATATACAATCAAAATCTATTACTATTGAAATGTAATGCATGAAAATGATATATTGTTTGGCCATTTCACAATTTTTTTTAACCAAGTCAAATATTTGTTGTCTTTCATGTATTTCATCATTATAGGAGCTTGAGTGTAGACAAAACCTCACATACAAATAAATCATATATCATTGATACAACCATATTATGTATAAATACATCAATATTATCAAAAGTCCTAGATACCTATTTACCAAAAATCCTAGATACATAACTATATAAAAAAAATCATATATAATAAGTGTTTCATTTCCACTCCTTATGTATAGGTTATAACCAATGGTAATCGATGACATCTACATTCCAATCCCTACATTTTGAAGGGATGAGAACAAGTTGATAGAAAAAACAAGAATTTTATAAGTTGACAAAAAAATTATGAATGTACATCTGACTAAATGAACCAAAGAACATGACAAGGCAATGCATAGTGAACTTTACTATTATTTTTAATGACCTAATAAAATACACACCTCAATCTTCTGTATCTATCAAATATGTATCCAAGGGTACTTACAATCATCATACAAAACAAAATTTATTGGCTCGAACAAATGAAGAATAAAAATGCAATTAATGTATTGAATGTAAGCGTAATGAACATGGAAAACCTTGCAATGAGTTGTTATTACCTAGTGAAATGTGCCTAAAGGGTCATCTCTCTACTTGAGGGTATTCAATATTTCTTCATGATCAGCAGTACTAATAGTCCAGAGTTATTTTGTCTTTGGTCTTCCTTGATGCTTCAACAACTTAACATTTTCTTCTATCACAAGGTGTGAATACATGAGAATGGTTTTGTGCTTCTCATAGTCTTCAAATGTAGGAATGTCATTCTTTCTAATCATGTATGTGCACATCCATGTTCTCACAACAATAACTAAACCTTTTGGATATGTGAACCCATCATCATCTATCGTCAGTTGTGAAAGATTCTACTTTCCTTGTACACAATGTGCTAAACCGATAATCCGATCTCTCATCATTATCGTATGGTGCAACCAATGAAAATAATGTCCTAGCTGTAGAAGATTTGAATGATGGTCATACTCAAGTGAATAACCCATTTCATCATTTATTAAAGAGTGTGAGAGATAAAGGAGTTAAATAATGGGGAACCCATGCATCGACCCACTCACTTGACTCACACTGATCCCAATCACACTAAAGACACCTAGGAAAACAAATCCAACTCTTGTATCCAAATGGTCTATGTAGTAGCATCTGAGCTTCAAAATGAATGTTTTTTAAAGAATCTTTCACTATCTGACAGTCCAACCTATCTCCTATTGTACCCAACTCAACCAACCAAAATAATCTATGCACTGTTGAATCAAGAGTCCCCTTTGTGACAATGCTAAAGTACACCAATCAACAATAGAATGAGCATCAAGGAGTTTTGCACTTGAAATCCCCAATTTCTTCTTAACTAGAGCTCTCTTTACACATGCACCTACTTTGTCATGCTCCTTTTTTCCATGTCAGGCTCAAAAAAACTCCAAATATGAGGAACACCTCTCTCTACATGCATTATAAACAACCAATAAAACATATGGTCACTCTTGAATTGACATATGTAGTTATCTAGCCCAAATGAGATGTCTATCCATAGCAATATAATTTTCCTGCACCCACTCAAAATAATTCTCAAATCAATTTTGGACATACTTGTGATAGTGAGATCTATCATCACTCATATAAAAATGGCATTCTCTAAATATCTTCATGTCATCTTTTGTACTATCAAGGGAATGTTTATATGTTATGTGCACAAAAATATCAATCTGAATGGAACTATAATATTGAGATTCCAACTCATTTTTGGGCTGCAATGTATACTTCTCTATTGGATTATGGAGAGGGGTGGGTAAATTAGTAATCCCTGATCATAAATGCCTTCAAATATTTTGATTGATTAAATCGATAGTAGCTCGGTAACAGCATGGTTCATTATTTACCGACAATAATAAATAAACATAGTAGTCAGTAAATCATTCACAACATGTAACACCAATATTTAATGTTGGAAACCCATATTGGGAAAAACTACTGTGATAATTATCACCCACTAATAAAATACTCTTTTGAAGTACACTCGGTCAAGAGCCAATCTGGTTAAAGATTAAAAAACACATTGTTAGGTGTAACTTGTTAAGGGATTTAACTCAGATCTGTTGGGATCTTCACCCTGTTAGGAGTAGCCTTGTTAGAGGTCTTTAAACACTCTATAGAATGTCACCTTTCTCAAGGATTTTACAATAAGATTGTTAAGTCCACTCTATTAAGAGATTTCTCTGTTACAAGTGCTAATAAGAAACAGTAATAAAATTGAACTGTAGATTTCAAACTATCTTTGCATATCATATCCTTTGTCCACTCTTCAATTCTTCATCATCTACGGGCATCAACACTTCATCAAATCACTATTTTCCCACTCATAATCTCTTTGTTCCTTCTTCTTTACAATAGTCGGTAACCCTTCAACTATTCAGTTTTCTAGCCATTTGTCCATACAATATCATCCTTTATATAGACAATTTTTTGCCTCTTAATCTCATCTATTATGTTTTCCTTTAATCAATCTTAAGCATTCATTTCATTATACCTTAAAATTAGATCTTGGTAACACGTTTCATTTTCACCTAGGAACTTGAACTTTTCTAGAAACGTGTTCCATCTCTTTTGCCTCTTAGATCTTGTTGTAGATCTTCACATTGAATTTTTATAACTTTATATCTCTTGTGACTAACTCTCCTCATCATAATGATCATCTATCTCAATATAATTAACCATTAAATGTCGATTCAATCCCTTATTTAATATTTTTTCCTTGCTCGGTGTTCTTCACTTAGAATTTTGGTTAACTTCTCGGTGCCTAAAACTTTCCTTACTATTTGGTTTCTTGAGTTCCTTCCACTTTACTTAGTGACCTCTCTTTTCCTATTTACCTTACCAAGTGAATTTCCTTCTTGGTAGCCAAATAGCTTATCTTACCAAGTTGTCAAATCTTCATCTCCATGCTTTACCGACTTAACATAATCATATGTTAGGTAGAAAATAATTATATAAACATAATCTAATCATTGTCTAATATGTATCAGTTGCCCATTTAAGTTCTAAAACTTCTCAACTTCTCATTTCTTCTTCTCTTTAACTCATTCAACTTATATCATTACCGAATGATATAGCAACATAATATAAATTAGAAATCAATTTCTTGACATCAATGAAAATAAAATAGCTGATCTAACATTTCTACTATCATCATCTTTTCCTCTCATCTTGGTTGGTCTTCATCATCAGCTCCATCAGATAATCAATCATCAATATTATTATCAGTTATGGAAAAAATCTCCCTCTTTGGCATTAATGGAAATACTAACAAATTCAGTGTTCAATTGTTTATGGTATCCTTCACTTCATTCATATATTGTACTCCGTCCAAGTAGTAACTTCTTCTTTTCTTATCTTCCATCTGTGGTCTTTCACTTTCTATCAGTAACACTTTCCATCCGATTCCTTTCCATCCATCTTCCTACTATACTCATCTTCCTTATGATAATTTGTACTCAATAATTATTCTCCCTTTTTTATTAAAAATCTCCATTCTTTGTATGTTCTTCTGATTTTTCTCCCTCTTGCATCAATTGACTTATTTAGCTCTACTTTTGATCTTGTCATTATTCTCCCTCTTTGACAACAATGCTAAAGAAACATAAACTTCTCATATTATACCTCAAGTGTATAGATTTTCCATTATAGTCACAAACTTCCTTTTTCACAACTTTAGGACTCACCTAAAGAGTTAAATACTAGATCAACTCACAAGATAAATATTATATTGAGTCCTAAGTTGATGCAGCATGCATCTTTCCTTAACATGTATATTGGATAAGGTAATAATCCCTAACTTACCTTGGAGATACTCAAAAGCATCCTTCAGTAATGGTTTAGTAAATACATCAACTATCTTCTCTTTAGAATTCACATACTCCAATGTCACATGCTTATCTTGTACTTTCTCTCTCAAGTAGTGATACTTAATAAATATATGCTTTATCTTGGAATACATCACAAGGTACTTAGATATGTTAATAGCACTGGTATTATCACAATAGATTGTAATAAGATTAGTAATATCTTCATGCATACCTTCCAATAGTTATTTAATCCATACAATATTAGAATTGTTCATAGTTGTTGCTACATACTCAACTTTAGTAGTAGATTGTGAAATACAAGTTTGTTTCTTGTTTAACCATGTCACTAGACTTTCTCCTAAAAATAAAGCTCCACCACTGGTGCTTTTCCTATCATAAATACTTCCTACCCAATCAACATTAGTATATACCTTAAGATCAAAGGTTTCTCCTCTTGTGTATAATAGACCAAAATATTCATTCCTTTTCAAATATCTGAATATCCTCTTAATCGCAAACAAATGTGTTTCCTTGGGGTTTGTTGAAATCCTTGCAACAAAACCAACTGAATGTGCAATGTCAGGTCTACTATGAACAAACTATTTTATAACTTACCAATCATGGACCAGTAAAGTATTTCATTCACTTCCTAGTATCATCTTATTTTGACAATTTACAACCAGTAGCCATCAGTGTTCCAACTGGTTTAGAGTCTTCCATATTGAATGTTTCCATGATCTCCTTGATATACTTAGATTTATTGATGTAGATCCCATCCTAAATTTTTATTTTGAATTTTAATAAAGAATTTAATGTCTCCTATCATAGACATCTCAAATTCTTTCTCATTTCCTCAGCATAATGACTTAGACATTATCCTCATTACCACCAAATATAATATCATCAACAAATATCTCAGCAATCAGAATTTCATTAGACTTATCACATTTCAGATACAAATTATTGTTATCACTAGTCATTTCATATTCAATCTTAAATAAGATTGCAGTCTTATATACAATGCTCATGGAGCCTCCTTTAATCCATATAAATATGTATGCATTTTGTAGACCATATTATTATTGCTCTTGTCAAAAAATCCATCAACCTTTTCAATGTAGACTTCTTCTTCAAGAATACCATTCATAAATTTAGATTTAACATCCATTTGATAAAACTTTAAATACTTTTAAAGCAACATATGCAAGAAATATTCTTACTCCTTCTAATCTAGAAACAGGGGAAAAATTTTCACCATAATCAATACCTTCTTCTTGAGCATACCCTTTTTAGACTAATCATGTTAGGATTTGGTAACACTGGGAGGGGGGGTGAATAATTGTTGCAGTACTTAATTGAATATTCAAACTTGTTTAACTTGTTTAACCAATATATAAAGATATAAAAATAAAATGAACAACCATTTAAAAAAGAAAAACATAGAAGAAATCATAACACCATTTTTTTTTTTTGAGGAGACCTTGGCTAAGGGAAAACCCCAGTGGGGATGGTGCCCATAGATTTTCTGCACTATGGATCTTGAAACAATATTAGGAGTTCTAGCCCTATTAGGAGTTGATTAATACAATATAGGAAGATCCTTGTTATGGGATGTATACAATGAGATTCCAAATAAGGAACCAACCCTGTCAAAGGTCCTAGCCCTATTAAAGGAAAAAAAAAAACCTGTTGGGGGTGTACAATAGGTATAAACAACACTTACAACAAATCTGATGTCGTGAATATAGAAATTCAACAAAGTATTCCTAGAAGACTCTCTTGTTCTCCTTCCTCTTGATCTTTTCTCTTTCTATTAGATGTCCCTCAACAATTCACATCTAACATCCATCCATATCATCATTGTCATCATTGCACACTTTTACAAAAGTGTATGTATACTTATACCCTGTTAGAGGTATAATTACAAATCTAGTCGACATTACTCTAGTTAAAATTATACTAGTTAAAGCACAATTGTACGCTTCATTAACATCCTTATTTGGCCTCAAATCCAAGATAGCATCTAAAAATAACTTTCCAAATGCTCACAAGGTTAGCCTTAGTGATCGCTAACAAGTAATGCTCTGTATACTATCTTTGCATCTAATCAACTGAACATATCTCTTCGATTCTTCATTATTAACACATGTGACCTCACATATGTGTTCATTGGTGTCCTACAACTCTTTCCTTAAGATTGCAAGCCTCAATACAACTTCTATGAAGCTCGCTAAGATTTTATGTCAGACTGGGTTACTGGAACAGTTTGTGGACTTAGGCATTTTTCCATTCATCAACTGCATTCAAACATATTCATGATATCCAATATGTGAAATCATAAAAATGATAAGTGTTTCCATCAATGATAGCATTCCATATATGTGCATGTGCCTACATGTTCATATGTGTGCATGTGCTGACCACTTGCCAGTAATCTCCCCATTTGGCATTGATGGAAACACTTAGTGAAAAAATGACTAAGTGCATCATCAAAGAAAAAATGTAAAGGAAATATACTTATAGAAATTTATCACATAAGAATTCAACGCATAGACTTCAAAAGAAACTTCTCTTTATTTGTGTTTGTTGTATTTCCATTTTACACACACTTTCTCTCTTTCTCTCATTACATTTTGCATTTTTTCCTCTATCTCTCCCTATTTGACATCAATGGAAAAGGGTGCCAAAATGTCAAAATTAGTTACCAAAACAAAAAAAATGTGGTGTACTAAATCACAACTAAACTATCTAGAGTACATCTTTGTAATTTATCTTTAAAATTTGCATGTTTGCATTCCAAGTTGCTTTGATTTCCTTTGTTACCTAAATCATTCTATTGAGACCAAATATGACCTTGTCTACTTCCTCTACATCAGTAGGTACTGATCCCTAAAATATTTTGAGGCCAAGATGAAGGTCCTCATGACTACTCTCCAAGAAATTGATTTTTGGAGTCAAAAAGCTCCTTAATTCTGAGAATCTTCTCTGAACTCTATCCTTTTCCAACTATAGGGTATGGATTTTATCCATGATCCTATTTGCTTCCTTTTTTATGTCCATAATTTTCTTAGTTTGAAAATCCTTAGAGAGGTTTTTCAAGGTCTCTTCATCCTGAGCTATTATATCTAATATGCTCTTTACATGCTTATGCAAATTCATGCAGAGTCTATATAGGTCTTTTCCATCCTTAAGACAAGATTTGATTTCCCTTTTAGTTTCAATTAATTTATTAAGATTACTCTTGATCTCATCAACAGTATCTTTCATCCTTAACTTTTTGAAATCTTCCACTACTTTTATTCTTGCTGATTTTTCTAATGAATCAAAAAAATTGTCTATAGTACTTAGAACATTATCTATATTAGTTACAAGATCTCCAATATCTACAGGAGGAGTAATAAAAAACTCAGTTAACACTATTGTTTCTCATTGATTGTCTTTGCAGTCTTATCAGTATTTTTCTTAGATTTCTCCTTTGCTTTGGCAAAAGCAAGCACTAAGCACTACATAAGATCTATGACATCCATATCCTTTAAGTTGGTTGGAAGTGATTTGGATCCACTTGCCAACAAACTAGGTGTAGAAAAAGGGGTGATAGGTAGTGATCCTTTTGCTTGTTCCTCTACCTTTCTTGTTCCTTCTCCTTTTTTATTTCTTTTTCTTCACCTTTTTCTTCTGATACCTATTCTTTTTCAGGTGTTTTCTCATTTTGTTTCTCTTTCTCAACTGATTCTTATTAAGCGATCTTGGGAGTCTCAAGATTCTTTACTATTTCATCAATGTTGACCAAATTTTATGTTATCTAAAATGGATCAGATGTATCCTACTTTGTATCCAATGAAATCCCAACATTGTCAATGTAGAAATGAGGTAAGGTAGTATCAACTACCTCTATCTCCTTTGCAACTTCATCCTCTTCTACATTTTTTGCAATTGTAGGCTCTGTGGAGATGATTACAAGGTTTGGGGTCCTTTTAGACTTTCCAAGATCAGGTCACTCCTTAAGGAGTATTTGTCCAACCTTGTCATGTGTCTCTTTTTAAACCTCTTCATACTTGTGAGCCATAAACTTAATGATTCTAGATTTGGCCCTTTGCTTTGGCCTTAACTTTTCAATCCATTCTACCATCTCACTCCCTGTCATGGTGGGGATATTCTGTAAAATAATATCTTGTCTCATCTTAGTATCTTCATCAAGGGCTCTCTTTTGTCTTCCTTCTAATCTCTCAAATAGGTCCTTACTAATTTGACCTTCTATTTCAATCAGATTCTTTTTTAACATGAGCATGTGCTCCACAACTATATCTTCTATCTTACTTTTCTCTTCTTTAACATATCTATCAAATTATTTTTCAATAGAGGCAAGCTTTTCATCATTCACTATCTCTTTTGTAGAACTTTTAAGAAGGGCTTAACATATACCTTTGTGCTTTATGGCCTTTCTTTTGTTCCACCTCTGCTGCTTTCTTCTTATCTACTTCAAGTTTCCTTAGGTTAGCCTCTTGAAGTTTTCTATCATTTTCATCTTCTTGTTCCTTCTTCTTTTTTTTGTCGGTCTTCTATGTATCCATTGCATGAGTTTACTCTTCTTGTTCATGTTCTACAATATTTTTTGTTTATCCTTCCCATGTGAAGATGGAGGAGTATCTAGTATTTTCCTTTTCCTTCTTGGTCCACTAGCCATGGCCTTTGGTCTAGCTTTGGGAGGTGTTTGACCTTGGGTAGTTTCTTTTATAGCCTACCTCTATGATGTCCTCCTAGTAGGTATAGGACATTCATCCTTGTCATTGTATTCTTCTTCTTTGACCTCCACTACTTGAGGTGCCTCAATATTAGGTTGAGGAGGGGGAATGTTTTATTTCTCCCCAAATTCTACCACCTTTTCCCTGATAGACTTCATCTCTTCTTTTTTATTCCATGTTTCCCTACTATTTTGTCAACAAGGGACTCAAATTTCTTCTCCCTTCTCCCCTTTACCAACTCTTATTTTACCATTATGTATTTTTCCTCATATGTACCCCATCTAGGAGCATTGGGATCTTTGGGGGACTATAGTACATGTTGGATCTGAAGCTCCAAAATTGTCTAATCAACTTCATAGCCCATGGGGGTGGCCCATGAAGCTCTAGGTTTCAATCTTTAAAACATCTGTTGTCAGTTTCCACCATAAAATAGATGTCATATTTATACTTATCAACTAGCCTCCAAGGGATTCTTTCCGTTTCATACATTTTCTTCTAGAAGAGTTTCATCATGCCTGCAATCTTAGAAGCATGCCTATTTTTCTCATCACTTCTTCTATAACAATCACTTATCATATGTATGGAGCATCTATCAGATCTCCATAGGTACATGTTAGGAAATCTTCTCATGACATGAAAGAATATATACATAATCAATGATCCAAATCTGAAATGTGTTGTCCTATTCCTCTGTATTCCTGCTAGATTTTCCATCAACTACTATCCTAGGACCTCACATAGGCCATCCTCCTCATCCTTAATTACCATCTTGTATGCCATGAGAACAAAATTGGCTCACGCACTATTTATTCTACAACTATATTGGAATTTGTATCCCAATATCATTGCTACTATCTTGACATCTTCTTGTGTGATGTCATTTATAGTCATGGCTCTTTTGTTCCATTTTATTTTTGTTGGTTTTTTAACTTCAAACCTTATGTTCTTCTCAGCAGTAGGTATCTTACCTATCATAGGTAATCCAATGATCTCATGTAGTAGTTCCTTGGTGATCTTGGTTTGGGTTCCACAATCCATATGAATTAATAATGTATTCTACTTAATACAATCTTTATCCAGTCTAATTCATCAAATTCAAATCTCTCCATGTATTTGACTATTGGCAACAAGTGAACTTTTGTACATTCTTCTCTTAGGGTTTTGTCTACATTATATAACCCTAGCATTTCATCATAAATCTATGATGTTCCTATGATTTCAATTTTTTTGTGTATGTATGCCCTGATGTCTTCAACATGAAGAACACCAATTGGAGTGTGTGAAAATGTACCCTCTTGATCCTCTTAGGTAGATTTGAAGGGGTGAGTCTTAAATTTGTAACTATTTCTCTCAAGTACATTGAAAATATTAGGTGTATCCATACTGATTACTTTGTTGCTATAATTAACAAATATTTATTAGAAAAATCACAACTACCTAACTCTCATGGTCGTGTAAAGGTTTTGCTAACACAACTCCAAACACTTCAAGCTCCAATTACTTCTCTAGACTCTTCAATTCTCTTTTATCTCACTATAAATGGTGGATAATTTGACAATGGTATTAACCTTATAGACAATTTGGCACAAGTCCCAAAAAATACCCATAAAGCTGCAAGATACCATTGTAGGCTCAAACTAGTAGATCTTTTCATAGACATCTCCAAAACTAATTTTATCATATCCAAGATCACACAAAATAGTAACTAAGTTTCCTTCCAGTTCATACAGCTTAAATCATCCATATAGGGGTTTTGTATCTGACTGGCATTAATATTGCATGCTCTCCCTAAGGCATATAATGCCTATCATAAATATGGTGAAGTAATGCACCCTAGCAATGACTCAACAAGACTCTTAGGTCTCTTGTGAGTTCTTGCACTCTGCTCTTCATCTGTCTTAACTTCAAATTCCATAGATTCATTATGTTTAACCCATTTCTACTTAAATTCTTATTTTAGCTCTGCTAGCTCTCTATCTTCTTTATTCAATTCTTTTTCCTCTACGAATGGTTTGAAGGATTTCTTCACTGGTCCTTTAAATCTATAATACTTCACTACATGTCCATCATTGTTACACTTGAAACATATCACCTTCTTCTTAGGTTTCAATTGGCTATAATCAATCTACAACTTACAATACTTGGCAATATGACCAAAGTTATTGTATTTGTAACATACAATCTTTCTAGGTCTGGTAATAGGTTTCTTAATTTCTTCAACTATCTTGTCATCATCTTTATTAGAAACACCATCTTGCATAATATCACTTTCTTTACTTGTTTCCTTATCCTCAAATTGTCTATGTTTTGCATCTTTACTACATTCACCTTTTTCTATCTTTGCCTCATTCAAACCTTTCTCCTTTTGCTTCTTAAGGAAATCATCTAAGTGATCATATGTAGGTCTACTAGATCACATATCTAGTTTTCTACAATCTCTCATCTTGTGTCCATACAAATAGAAATTAAAACAAAAACTAGTAAATTTGGGCTTAGGAATACCTTTTTTAGTAGGTTTCTTGATTGATCTTCATGGCTGCAATCCTTGTCATTGTCCTTGCAAGAATGTATCTCAGGTTCAACTATCACAACCTCAGATTCAAACTTCTTAAGTGAATCAAGATTCACCACAACTCTATCTTTCCTCTAATCTAGATTGTCATTAAATCCTACTCATGTCTTATCTCCAGTAGGCTTCTAAATGTCAATTTTCTCATACAATTTCTTTCTGATCTTATGAATTTTTTCTATATGACCTTTAGTCTGATCAAGTTCACCAGTAATGGTGATGCAATATTTCTCTACCTTGTCATAATTTTTTTTCAATGTATTCAGCTCTCTTTCCAAAGTTTGCATTATATCCTTTGTATTTAATAGTTTATTTTTCAATCTTTCATTTATTTCTTTTTCAGCATCAGGTTCAATTTTGTGATCTCCAATTCATCCTTCAAGGAATCATTTTCATGCTTCATCTACTCAATCTAATCTTGGTTTGATAACTCTTCATTTTTTGCTTCCATGAGATCATCTCTCAGTTTTCTTTCATGTTCAAGTTGTTGCTTCAATTTCTTGATAAAGTCATTTGCCTTTCTTAGCTTGTATTTTAGATCCACTTTGTCTGCATTATCAATGTCCACATCTTCCAAATCCATTTCCTAATTATTCTTCAAGGTTTCCAAATCCATCTTGATCTCCCTAAAGTTTTTAATCTTTTCTTTCAAGGGTCTGATGCTCTGATACTAATTGTTAGGATTTGGTAACACCGAGAGGGGGGTGAATCAGTGTCATGGTACTTAATTGAATTATCAAACTTATTTAACTTGGTTACCCAACATATAAAGATATAACATAAAATCAACAATAATACAAAAAAGACAAACATAGAAGAACTCATAACACCATATTATTTTTTTTAGGAAACCCTAGCCAAGGGAAAACCCCAGTGGGAATGGTACCCACAAAATTTTGCACTGTGAATCTTGAAACACTATTAAGAGTTTTAGCCCTGTTAGGAGGTTATTAATACAGTATAGGTATACCCCTATTAGGGGATGTATACAATCTGATTCTAGATAATAAAAAAATTGACCCTGTCAAAGTTCCTATCCCTGCTAAAGGAAAATAAACCCTATTAGGGGTGTACAATAGATGCAACAACACTTACAACAAATCTGTTGTCCTGAATACAGAGAGTCAACAAAGTATTCCTAGAAGAACTCTTCTTGTTCTCCTTCCTCTTGATCTCTTCTCTTCCTATTATATGTCTTCACAATTCGGATCTAACATCCATCCATATCATACTTGTCATCATCGCATACTTTTAAAAATGTTTTTGTATACTTATACCTTGTTAGAGGTATAATTACAAAAGATAGTCGGCATTACTCTAGTTAAACATTAAATTAGTTCAAGTACAATTGCACACTTCATTAACATCCTTAGTTGGCCTCAAATCCAAGATAGCATCTAAAAATAACTTTCCAAATGCTCACAAGGTCGGCCTTAGTGATCGCTAAAAAGTAATGCTCTATTTACTATCTTTGCATCCAATCAACTGAACATATCTTTTCAATTATTCATTATTAACATGTGTGACCTCACACATATGTTCATTGGTGTCATGTAAGTATGTCCTTGAGATCGCAAGACTCAATACAACTATTGTGAATCTCGCTAAGATTTTCTGTCGGACTAGGTTACTAGAACAGTCTATGGACTTAGGCATTTTCCCATTCATCAACTGCATTCAAACATATTCATGATATCCAATATGTGCGATCATAAAACTAATAAGTGTTTCCATAAATGAAAACATTTCATATATGTGCATGTTCCTACATGTACATATGTGTGCATGTGTTGACCACTTGCCAATAAATCTTGCTTTATTTTTTATCACATCTCCTTTCTCATTTAGTTTATTTCTAAAAATACACTTTGTTCCTATCACATTCTTGTCCTTAGGTGTCAATTGTCTCTTGTATCATTTTTATCATTTCTTTCAATGTCAGGACATCTAAATGCAATATATCCAATCTTATTACAATTGAAACAATTTAATGGTAACTTTCCTTTATACTTTCCTTTGCCTCGAGGTAGTCAATTATCCAACAATGCTTCAAATTCTTCTTTCTCTTTCTCTTCGGTCAAGATGTTGTCATACTCATTTCATATATGATTTTATCTTTCTCTTCTTCATGTCCTAATGATCACATATGACTTGAAGGAAGTATCAATGATCAATAGACTATTATCATAATTACTTAGCTAAAATGCAGTCAACTTACTGATTAGGACTTCAAGAGTAACAACATTGTTCAGTATAGATCTCAATTCATGAATTGCAGATACTCTAATAGCATACTTAGAAGATAGATTTTTCAAGATTTTAATTACCACTTCTTCATTAGTCAGTGATCTATCAGCACCTCTGATGGCACTAACAACTTCCTTGATTTAGATGCTATATTATATGACATTCTCTTCATCTTTCATTCTCATCTCATCATATTTTCCTCTCAAACTATCAACCTTATGTTTTTGTACATGTTGATCTCCTCCATAAATAAGTGTAAGCCTATCCCACATTTCTTTTAAATTGACACAATCCTTAATATCATATTAAATTCAGCATCAGAGAGGCAAGAAGCAATCTCTATCATAACTGAGTTGTGTTCCTTGTTTTCTCTCATCTAATCAACTGTCAAAGGTCCAACGGGTGGTGTTTTATATTCATTATCAATCAAGTGTAGTGAATAATCTCTAATCCTAGACCAATACAATCTCTTTCTACTTTTCCATGTTGAGAAACTTTCCTTGTTCAACTTAGGTACTTCTCTCCTATACATTTTTGGATCTTTTACTCAAGTCTTTAAACTTATCTCTTCTGAGTACTTATCTTTGATACCAATTGTTGGATTATAGAGAGGGGGGGTGAATTAGTAATCCCTGGTCACAAATACCTTAAAACAATTTCACTAACTAACTCGATAACAACACAATTCACTATTTACTGACAATAGTAAATAAACTATAGTAATTAGTAAATTATTCACAACATGTAACACCAATATTTAACATGGAAACCCATCTTTGGGAAAAACCATTGTGGGAATTGTCACCCACTCAGAAAATACTCATTTGAAGTACACCTGGTTAAGAGCCAATCTAGTTAAAGATTACAAAACACATTGTTAGGTGTGACTCAATTAAGGGATTTAACTAAGATCTATTAGGATCTTCACCCTGTTAGAAGTGGCTTTGTTAGAGGGCTTTAAACACTCTTTAGAATGTCACCTTTCTCAAGGATTTTAGAATAAGACTATTAAGTCCACTTTGTTAAGATATTTCTCTGTTACAAGTGATAATAAGTAATAGCAATAAAATTGACTTGTAGATTCTCAACTATCTTTGCATATTAGATCCTTTGTTTTCTCTAATCTTAACTTCAATTCTTCATCATCCACCGGCATCAACATTGCTAGCCTTGTTGGGGGCCTTTTTGGTTGGTTTCTTGTTTTTTTTGTTGTGGATACTTAATGTAATATCTTAACTTGTTCTGGGTTTTAGGTACTTGTCAAAACTTGTTTTACTTAATCAAAAACATTTCATCAAATCATTGTTTTCCCTGTCGAAATATCTTTGTTCCTTCTTCTTTGCAATAGTCAATAACCCTTCAACTATTCAGTTTGCCAGCCATTTTTCCATACAAGATCATCTTTTATATAGATAATTTTTTCCTCCTAATCTCATCTATTATATTTTCCTTCAATCAATCTTAACCGTTCATTTCATTATACCTTGAAATCAGATCTCCGTAACACCTTTCCTTTTCACCTAGGAACTTGAACTTCTCTACAAACTTGTTCCATCTATTTTTCCACTTAGATCTTAACATGGATCTTCACCTTTAATTTTCATAACTATAGATCTCTTGTAACTAACTCTCATCATCATCATGATCATCCAGCTCAACATAGCTAATCATTAAATGTCGATTCAATTCCTTACTTAATATCTTTTCCTTTTTTCGGTGTTCTTCAATTAGAATTTTGGTTAGCTTCTTAGTGCCTAAACCTTTCCTTACTATTTGGTTTCTTGAGTTCCTTTCACTTTATCGAGTGACCTATCTTTTCCTCTTTACCTTACCAAGTGACTTTTCCTTCTTGCTAGCAAAAATAACTTATCTTACTGAGTTGTCAAATCTTCATCTCCATGCTTTACCGACTTAACATAATCATATGTTAGGTAGAAAAAAATTATATCAACATAATCTAATCATTGTCTAATCTATATCAGTTTCCCATTTATGTTCTAAAACTTCTCAACTTCTCATTTCTTGTTCTCTTTAACTCATTCAACTTATATCATTATTGACTGATATAGAAACATAATATAAATGGGAGTGCGAGCGGAGGGAGTGGAGAGGAGGGAAAAAATTTGAATGGAAATTCGAGCGGAAAACATGCAGAGAAGGGACCGCCTGATCAGGATGCAGGCCTGATGCAGGAGAAGGATAGTGGAAAGAAAGATGTGATAGATGAAGGGGACCCATGGGCTTTGTAGCCAGATCCAAGCAATAAATTGGGGCAAGCTCCACGCCCATTGGGATGCTGGTCTAATCTGTTTGGGGTCAAACCCTTGGGTAAGTCCTCCTTCCCCAAGATCAAAAACATCTACAACAAAGATTAAGGTACTTTTGCTTTGGAAGTGCCTTCTGAGCTTATTGATCACAACATTCAGAGTATGGCTACTATGCTTGTTAGCAAGTTCATAGGCACAAGACCAAATATTGATTTGGTCAGAACCTTTACAAAGAAAAAATGGGATTTAAAAGGATAGGTTGAAGTCACAACTATGGCCAAGGGCTTCATGTCTTTTGAGTTCTCCAGCTCAAAAGATTACTGTAAGATTCTCTGTGCGGGTAACTGGTCGATGGGGAGATCCACACTCATCCTCTAGAAATGGACCTCCAATCTGGATCTAAACAATGATTTCTTGACCCAAGCCCCGGTCTAGATTAGGCTTCTAGAGCTTCCTTTGGAATATTGGCATGAGGACATTTTTTACGGCATTGCCAGTTCTTTTGGTGAGTTGTTATCCATTTCAATCCTATCACTGCTACCAAAAAAATACTTATGTATGCTAGAATATGTGTGGGGGTAGTCCAAGGATAGGATATGCCTGAAGTGATAGAGTTTCAATCTAGGCTGGGAAGGTGAGTGGAGTAGATCGACTATGAAAATGTGCCTTTCACCTGTTTCCACTGTAAAAAGGAAGGTCACAAGGCAAAAATATACCCAATCTTCATAGAGAAGGAAAAAGCACGTAAGGCCCAAATCAAGCAAGGAAAGAAAAAAGAGACCCAGAAGCAGCAAAAAAGCTTGAATCAAGATGAAGGATCCAAGAAGGTGTGGAAGGAGAAAGCTCCTTAGAGAACTTCTCAAGGGATGGATCCTCAAGGGGAAAAACCCAAGGGCCTTTCTGTGATCCCCCCTAAACAAAGATGTCTAGAGAGTAAGGAAAACCTTGACAATAGGGTTCACCCTAAGCCCCACAAGGAAAGTGGCAACAGGGATAAGGTTGATGGTAATAACTGCCCTGATATGCAAGCTTCTGCTGCTGAGGAGGGAGATATAGGAAGTAGGAACCTTCCTAAGGATGGGGAGTTCATTTTGGAGGAAATCATAGAGGATTCATTAGTGCTTGAGACCCAAGAGCTAGAGGGCACCGTGGAGGTTCGAGGCCCCTCCCAAGAATCTATCCTAAGCAGAAGCTCACTTATTTCCCCAAGCAAGGTCAATAGAATCATTGACCTGGTTACCTCCTCCTCCCTGGGGAAAATCTCCAAAATGGAGGCTCTATTTGAGAGTTGCAAAGATGAGAATGTTGGTCCTTGGATATCTATCAAGAAAAAGAAGAATAGTAGAGACCCATCGTTGGTGTCTCCGGCTACTACGAGAAGTAGGGCTAAAGCTGACACAAGGGGTAAATTAAGCACCCCAGGCAGGTGGAACAAGCATCAAATCAGAAAGGAAGAAACAAGAAGAAACACAGCAGATGGGACCCAAAAAACCATCCAGGAGACATACCCTCAAAAGAAAATATGAAGATCATATCTTGGAATATTCATGGACTCAATGGTATCCACAAATAGGAGGTTGTTAGGAATATGATTAGGGATCATAGGCTGGATATTTTTTTGATTCAGGAAATGAAGATGAAGGAGAAGACTGAGAGTATTTCTTTCAAGAAAGGTATGAAGTCGGTGACTACTGACTCTTCGGGAGCTTCTGGAGGGCTGTTAGTGATATGGAAGGACAGCTTTACAATGAACATCATCTTTAATGGAGGGAACATTTTTCTTATTCAATTCATGAATTCTAAGGACCAGGAAAGTTGGTTTGTGATGAATATCTATGCCCCTAACACTAAAAATGGTAGAAAGCACTTCTGGTATAAAATAAGCAACCTGATGCCCTTGTTGGGAGGTTCTAAGGGTGTCATTATGGGAGACTTCAACACTCCCCTATTGGCCACTAAGAATTTAGGTGGGCTTCCTCCGGACTTGGATAGTAGAAAACACCTGGAAAATTTTATTAACGAGCTGGCTCTCCTTGATGTTGAATTAGATGGTGGGAAGTTTACTTGGTCTAATAGAAGAATTGGATCGGAGTGCATTTAGGTTAGGTTGGATCATGCTTTGATCACTATGGACTGGATGAACTCTTACCACTGGAACTATCCACTTTGGTTAGACTTGGGTCGGACCACTCCTTGATTACTCTCACTCTTGAGCTATGTAATAGGAAAAAGGCCTTCCCATTCAGATTCGAGAAGATGTGGACTGCTCACCTGGGTCTATTTGATAGAATAAGAGACTGGTGGAGCATTGATGTGGAAGGAACTGCTATGTTTAAAGTGGCAAAGAAACTCAAAAACATCAAAATGGAAATTAGAAAATGGAACAAAAAGGATTTTGGTGATATTTTTCTGGCTAAAGAAAGGATAATGGAGGACCTTGTTGGGGTTCAGGAGGAGATCCAAAATGTGGGATATGATGAGGACAGACTAAATGTTGAAAAGGTTATTCTGGATAATCTTCACAACATTGTGAGCAAGGAGGAAATGTTCTGGAGGTAGAGATCTAGATCGGTGTGGCTTAAGGAAGCGGACAAAAACTCCAAATTCTTTCACCTCTCTACTATGAAGCATAGGGCTACTAATAGAATTAGTATGATCAAAAAGGGGGATGTCTCTCTTAAAGAAGATAAGGGGATCACTCAGGAAGCTATCAAATTTTTCTCTTCCATCCTCTCCAAAGATACTAACCTGGGTGTTGAGGATTGGGTGGATATTCTCAATTCCATCCCCAGAGTTATTAAGGCTAGTCAGAACAAAGCTATCATGGCCATACCTGATATGGAGGAAATTAAGGTGGTTGTCTTCTCTTTTCCTACTGAGAAAGCTCTAAGCCCTGATGGGTTCCCCACCTTCTTCTTCCAGTTGTATTGGGAAGTTCTAAAAGATGATCTTGTTAAAGCGGTTCAAGAATTCTTTGGGCCAAGTGTTTACTCAAAGAGATTAATGCCACTTTCTTGGTTCTCATTCCCAAAGTTTTAGGTGCTAACTCTTTTGACTCTTTTAAGCCTATTAGCCTTTGCAACTCTCTTTACAAGATCTTTTCTAAAGTTTTAACCATTAGAATGATTAAAATCCTCCCAGAGATCATTTCTCCGCAACAAACAGGATTTGTCCCAGGTAGACAAATTATGGACTCTATTATAGTTGTTCATGAGGTGATACACTCTTTAGAGGAAGGAAAAAAGGATGGCTTCCTACTCAAGCTTGACCTATCTAAGGCCTATGATAGGGTGGATTGGTTGTTCCTGGATCAGGTTCTGTATGCTTTTGGTTTTAATGACAACACATGGATAATCATATCTCAACTGATCTCTACCCCCACCTTTGTGCTTATGATCAATGGCTCTCCCACATATTTATTCAAATCTTCTAGAGGGCTCAGGCAAGGGGACCCCCTCTCTCCCATCCCCTTTATTATTTTGGCGGAATGCTTGGGCAGACTTATACTTGAAAAAATGAGCAAAGGTGATTTAGTTGGTTTGAAACCTTCCTCTGGACCCCTGGTCTTCAATCATCAAAAATTTGTGGATGATACCATCCTTGGGGGAGAAGCTTCGATTAAGGAAGCTAGACAGGTGAAGGCCATCCTTAATTTTTACTCCAATTCCATGAGTCAGCTCATTAATTGGAACAAGAGCTCGGTCTTTTTTGTCAATACTCCTGAGGGTAGACAGAGGAAAATAGATAATATTTTGGGTTGTGGCATAGGGACCCTTCCTTCCACTTATTTAGGCCTCCCTATGGGGACTAGACCTCCTAACCTCTTTTGGGATAACTTAATTGATAGGTTCAATAGAAAGTTGGCTGGCTGGAAGGGCATTTGCCCATTTATGCTCTCAGCCTTTTCTCTATTCCTTCCAAAGTGGCTGTTACTTTGGATTCTATCCAGAAGAAGTTTCTATGGGCTGGTCCAAAAGGTAATAAGAAGTACCCGCTTGTGGCATGGGACAATATCTGTAAATCTAAAAAATAGGGAGGCTTGGGGATTAGGAATCTAAAGCAGATCAACAAGGCTTTGCAAGCTAAACAGATTTGGAGGATTTTCAAATCCAAGGGAGAATGGAGGGATATTTTAGAAAATAAGTATGTCACCAACATCAACTTAAAGCAGTTTATGAGCAGGGATGAGGAACCTAAGGGATCTATTATTTGGAATGGCATCATAAAGACTAAGGGTTTAGCCTTTGAGAAGGCAAAATGGAAACTTAGCAATGGCGAAGATATCAATTTTTGGCTTGATGACTGGCTTGGTGGGGGGCCTTTATGGAAATTTGAACAATACAATAGATGGGCAATGCTTTGCATGGAAATATTTGGCTACAGGGTGAGAGACTATAGGGTTAATGAGAATTGGGTGAATTTGACTGAGATTTCCCAGGAGCTCAAACCATTAATGGACATGATTAGGCTCCTTCCTCTGTCTCTCAGTAATGATGACATTGTTTGGGGGCTGACCAAGGATGGAAACTACACTGTGGCATTGAGCTATGATACCATGCAGAGGAGTGGTCATGTCCTTGTCTGGGCCAATGCTTGGTTTGCTAGCCTCACTCCCAAAATCAACATTTTTTTCTGGTTAATGTTCCAAAACTGAATATTGATGGTGGACAACCTTATCAAGAGAGGCCATCAGATTCCTAATCAATGCATCCTATGTAAAATGCATTTGGAAAGTGTTGATCACCTTTTCATCCATTGCCACTTCACCAGGAACATATGATCTTCTTTCCTAGCTTTTTTCAAGCAAACCTAGGTATTTCCCAGTAACATAATAGAGCTATTCCAATAGTGGAAAAGTGGGGTGGCTAGCGATGTGAGTCAAGGCTTATGGGCATGGTCTCTCCCTCATCTTTGCTGGGGGGTGTGGAAGGAGCAGAACAACCGTATATTCAGAGAAAAAGAAGCTAATGCTAAGGTGGTTTTTCACAAAAGTCTAAATGCTCTAGTTGAAAACTACACTATCATCAAAGGCTATAACCCACTTCTCAAAGCTAAGGAGAAGGATTGTAGCAAGAGGGAGGACTGTAGATGGTCCCTTCCTCCAGAGGGATGGTGCAAAGCCAACTTTGACGAGGCTGCGAAAGGCAACCCTGGCCAGGCTGGGAATGGGAGCATCATCAAAAATGAACATGGGAAAGGCATTGCTGCCATCTTGGCTCCTCTAGGAGTGACAACCAAGCATGTTGTGGAGGCAACTATGGCTCATCAAACCATTAAGCTATTTATGGATATTGGAGTCAGGAATCTGTGGTTGGAAGGTGACTCAAAGAACATAATCAACTATCTCAATGAGAAAAATATGTCGACCTGGATGATTGCCAACTTAGTTAATGAAAGAATCCAGCTCCTTAAGTCTTTTGAAAGAATTCATGTGGCCCATGAGTACAGGGAGGAAAACCAAGTTGCTGATAGGTTGGCCAATTGGGCTGTCAGAAATAATGAGGTGAAAAGATGGATGGAAAGCCATTTAATTCTGCTCAAAATCAAGGAATTAATGGAAAGTGAGAGAATCCTAGGCAAATCCAAAAATATTAAAGTCTAATGATGAAAGATTATGTGTTAGGGAATTTGTGCCAATATATGATATGTAAGAACATGAGCCAAAGTACGAATCACCTAGGCAACTACCATCATAGCATGTTAAGGTCTAGTTTTGAGTTTATTTCTTAGAATGTTAAGGGAAGGATCAAGAACATTTATCATACCAGCTACTTGCCCCATATCTCGAAGTTCTCTGAGACCAGAAGATTTGTCTACAGAACAAGAAGGAAAATGGTGGGGGAATGACATAGAAGAGAACCTAAGGATGAGGTAGAGAAATGGCAGAGGTGTTCGAAAGTGTGGGGCATTTTGAGCAAAGGGGAGGTGACCTCCTTCATTGAAAGACTGCATGGATGGAAACCCTCGGTCACCAAAACAACGGTTAAAAGTTGGAATGAGGGGAGTGTTAAAATTGATGGGGTTGAGTTTAATGTGATGGAGGAGGTTATTTCTATGGTGACTGGCATTCCCATTGTTGGGAAGAAATTATACAGAGATCATCGCATTTCTGGTCAGGTGATGGCAGAATTTACCAAAGGAAAGGAGGAGAAGAAGGCCCTTGAGAAACATGGCACTTACTATCTACCAAGGTCCATCAAACCATTATGGAGGTTTGTGCTGAGAGCGATAATCAAATACATATCCCTGGACATGAGGTTCGACCGCATATATTCCTATCACTTCATGCTTCTCAACCATTTCAGGTCTGGGAATAAAATCTCTATCCCTTTTTATCTTTACTCGTCCGTCAATGAAAATATAAATGATTATAGGGAGAAGCCCATCAGAAATCCTACTTTCCACGAGGGGCTGTTGTTGTTGATTTATGAGTTTTTCAAAGCCAAAACCATAGGTAAAGAATTAAAGTAGGGGAAAGGGGGGAAGGAAGGCACTGATGAAGAGCTTGACTTGGGTGAAGAAGAGTACATCCCTTCTGACACCAAGGAGAGCCAAGATATGCACTTTGACTCAGATGTTCTCACCTCCCCTCACACTAGAAAGGGAAAAAAGAAGATTAAGAAAGAAAAATGGGAAAAAAAGGAGAAACCTAAACCTAAGCAGTGCATTGAGGTCTCTTCCGACAGGGATTATGATGAGGAAGAGGAAGGCATGGACACAGAAGGATACAGCGCTGAAGTAGAGGAAGATACAATTGGGGAGGAGGTGGAAACTAAGGAGAATAAGAAGGGGAAGAGAAAATTCATAATTAAAATGCCTACAAACAAAGAAGAGGTTATGGATTCTAGCAGGAAGTAGAGGAAAAGGAGGAAAATAGAAGAGGAGAACAAGGAGGAAGGACAAGAGGAGGGGAAAGATAGCGAAGATGAAGAGGAGAGTTAGGGGAGAGAGGACGATCAGGTGCAAGCTAGTGAAGATCAAGGGACTAACCAATTCACCTGCAAGGTAATGGATAAAGAGAAGAATGTGGTTTGGAGAGACTTCCACAATATGTTTGTCAGGATGGGCCTAAAGCATGAAATGATGAAAACCCTAGTTAAGGAAAACAAGGAAGGCAAAATTCAAATGGAGGATACCATAGACCCTACCCTGGTGATTCTGAGTGACATCACTAAAGAACACCCTTAGATGGATGTGCTTAGTAATGCCAAAAATAGTGTCATTGATAGCTACAAAACCACCAAATGGATATTCCATGAAATTCAAGAGTTAAAATTTTGGGTGGGAATGCTGGAGAGGGAGGGTAATAGCAAAAAGATCATGCTAATGGAGGAGAAGAATGACATGGAAAGAAAAATGGAGGAAGTGAAGAAGAGAATACAGAGCTTGGAGGCGACATTACAAAAAATTGTGGAGTAGATCCATAGCATCCTCAAAGCTTCAAATGACAACATAAAAGTCTTGATCAGTAAATTTGAGGAACACAGGAGCAAGAAGGAGGAGTCTCCTAATAGTAGCAAAGACAAATCTCTAGAGGAAGGGCCAAGGAAGAGAACTAGGTCTAGTACCATGAAGAAGGACATGTAGGAACCTAACAAGGATCTAGTTGACCTTAAGGATGCGGCAGACAAGGTGTTTGACCTCGAGATTCGAGCGGCAGAGATCCTCAGAGAGTTTGCTTGAGCTGCTCCCCTGGTTTTTTGGGCCTGGCCTAGCTTTTTGTTTTCTGTTACTAGTTTTTTCTATTTGTTCTACTGGCGGACTATGTCTGGCCTTTCTTTTCTGTATGGATATCGTATCTTTGTGAATTGTAATTGCTATATCTCTTTTTATGTTTAAAAATGTTTGGGTTTCAGGGCCCCTTTAAAACCCATTTTCCTTAATCAAAAACATAATATAAATCATAAATCAGTTGCTTAACATCAATGACAAGACAATAAATGATCTAACCTTTCTACAATCATCATGTATTCCTCTGATCTTTGTTGATCTTCATCATCAGCTCCATCAAATAATCAATCATCAACATTATTATTAGTCATGGTAACATTCTCTATAAATTCAATGACCATCGATATAATAGTGCCAATTGGGAAAGTGTCCTTACACATCCTGAATTGTTGATCTAACCACTGAGACCTGTGACTATGCCTTGCATACTTTTAAAAGGGATTCTTCTTGAATCTGAAATAAAATCAATTACATTGCATTCTTTTGTAACCAACTCACATCTAGAACCTCCACCTCCACTTTTCAATGTATATTCAACCATTTCATAAACCTTTTTTTGGACAATTGTCTTTCCAAAATTATGTTTGTAGCCCTCATGAAAACATGAAACAAACTTCACTAACCCACCACATTTTGAGCACTTATCATTTAAGAAATCATTTCTATAAAAGAAACAACCATATTCTCTAGGACATAAAAAATGATCTAGTAAGTCTCTTGATTATTTTAGAAAAGAACTTTCACCACACTCCTCCAACATTTCATTAGTATGAAAAGTAGAACGAAGGGATCGTAATAGTTCATGGTGCATTGAAAATTCCACATGATATTTACAAGTATTTTGAATCTTAAGAGGTACACAAAAAATGGCTTGAAGGCTTCAAAATCCCTTTGTGATATTTTCAATGTTGGATGTGTCTCACAAAATATTTTGAACAACATTATTTAATTCACTTTAAAATAATGTTTAGGATGTAGGGTGAAATCTCGAATGCTAATTCTCAACTTCAAGATATTCTTCACATTTGGTGACACTCTTGAGTTAGATTTCCAAAATAGTTGAATTTGATCCTTCACAACATTGGTAAGCTTCTTATCACAATGTGGAATTCTCCCACCATAAGCCCATGTATCATTTTGAAGATGATCATCAAGTCTTTCTCTTCTTGCAAGTTCTCTATCCAAAGTTTTATGATTTAGGTTCAAGTCAACACAAGTTTGTCTCATCAAACGAGCCTTTCTCAAATGATGACTTACTAAGGAGGTTATAATAACCATCTGAACGGCTCTCTTGTCTTTTTCCTTGTCAGTCTTCCCAATAGAATTGAGAGCACTAAAAATATTTCTCACATTAATAGCATTCCTCTCCATTTTCTTATTCACATGAATCTTCAATTTTCCTAGTACAGATCTCATCTTCCGCATCTTTAACAAATGCACAAACATTTGGCATTACTCGAACAATGTCTTGTGGAAAAAGAATTGATCAAAAATTATTGCAGCCCACAACCGAATGGTTCTTTGTGATCTCATGCCATTGATATTTCCCGTTATGTTCTCATCAATTTCAAGTTACCATATTGTTGTTCTTGAAGGTCTCAAAATTGAATTTTGTCTTTCTTCTTCGCAAGGAACATCATTTCTCATATAATTTGGAGATGTGTAACGTTGATTTGGTTGTTGTGTATCATTATCATTGCCAATTCCTTCATATTCAATCAATGGATTGTCATTACCAATGACTACACTTCCATTGTCCACATCTACATGTGCATTTTCAAACCCTACATTTTCATCTTCAATCCATACATTCCCATTTTCAAGATTATTGTCATAATTCATTTCAAATTTAATTTCATCTTCACTTGAAACAACATTTATGGGTGGGACTATGTCCTCGCCTTCATTAATATTTAACATACCTTGTCTCTTGTTTTGATGGCTAACCCTATCTCTTTCTCTATACACTTCAATTTCTTCATTTGTGAGCTTCCTCTTCCATTTATGCTTTCAATGATTGTTGCTCTTCATGATGAGACCAAAAAGGTGATGTAATACCTTTGATAATCAAGAAATTTCCAACAAAAAGGGTGGAAATTTTTTTTGGTCTTCCATAGCTCCAATCTCGTAAAATTCTATGTAAAAAGTGTGGTTCTCGGATTGAGGGACCCAGAGAATAGTAATTTGGTTTTGGATGCCAGTAAAATAAATCGGATATCCAATTTATCTGATTTCAGATTGGATATCCAATTTGGTGCAGCCCAAATTTTGGTTTTCATTTGAATGTCATTTTAACTTTGATTTTTTTTTAATTTTTTTTTTAGATTTCATCATTTATAATATTAATATTATATTAATATTATGATATAAGCATTAGTATTAAAAATTTGTAGTATATTATTATTATTATTATATGTTGGTGTAATTAATTATTCCTAATTACACTTTACTTAATCTTACTTAGGTTAATGCATTGCATAGTAATTTGTGATTGAGACACCTAGGAGTGTGCACATCTAATAAGCACATGGTGTAGGAGAAATTCCACTTTTGGTGTGATAGTTGTCTTCACATACCTCGTTGTGTGTGAGATCCACCTTTCGTGCTCTTATCACATTATGATCCTAATCCAATGCACATACTTTATTGCATATTGGAGGATGATCCACATTTGGTGGACATGTGATTACACCTAGCATAAGTGATAGCTTATCAACTCCTTATCATTCTCTCATATCGCCTTTTCTATATAAAGAGGCCTATTATGTAATCATTTCATTCATTGGTGAATATCAATTGGCAATCATCAATTCATTGGATCTATTCAATCCATCCTTGCATTCTTATTTTCTCTTTTGTGCTTTTCTTCAACCTCTTGATCTTGGTTCAATATTTTCTATTTGCAAATTCTTACATTATATATATTAGTATTGTAAAATAGTATAATTTTAATATTATATCATATTAATATTAGTATGATCTTTAGTAATATTAGTATGTGTGAGAGAGAGAGAGAGAGTGTGTGTGTATCATTAAATATAATATGATATATTATATATTATGTATTATATATTATATCATATATATATAATTAAATATAATATATTATATAATATATCACATAATCTAAAAGGGAATATCTAATAACATAAAATTTTAGTTTTATACATTATTTAAATAATTTTATAAAGATAATATTTTAATTAAAAAAATATTATAAACAAAATATAAAACAAAATAATAAATAAATCAAAATACACCAATGAACAAATATAAATTAAAAAATCATAAATTCAATCCCTATAAATCAACTAATAAAAATTTCAAATGAAAATACAACCCAAATAAAGTTAGTGGGAAAAGTAAAATTTGAATTCAAAACTATCCAAATCGGGTATCCAATTATATTTCAGATACCTGATTTGGTTTTGGATACCCAATTTTATTTTGGATACTAGATTAGGCTCAGGATTTTCCTTGGGTTTTGGCTTTGGAATGCCAAATGTGGATAGTCAACACAAAAAAGGTGTTTACCATATTTCCTCTTATCTCCAAACTTCGATCGTGCACTAGTACATTTGAGACCTTTTTCTGACAGCTAATTGTCCAAATTCTGACACTAAATCGTTGATTAAGCGACACCACTCGGCATCACAGTTTTGCAGTCAGAAACACCGACGGTTACAATAGTCATCGTACATGTGACGGCTATAGTCATTGCAAAAGGGGGTTTCAACACAGCGAATATACCTGTCGGGTCTACTTGTAGTCGTCCCACATTCGACAGATCTCTGTGAGATGTAGTTAGTTACCGATGGAAATGTTGTACCTGTGACGGTTAACCATCATAAGGTTTTGACTCCTAACTATCATTGGAAGATTGTTTACCGACGAAAATGCTATTGGTGCAATGATTATCCATCGGACATTTCTAACAAATTCTCGTCCCTTCTCAACTGTCGTTGTAATTGCGACAGAAATCACAATTTCTTACAAAATATATATGTATATTTGTCGATCAAGTTTGACTCGATTGGTGTTCTTGTAGATTTGGTTATGTCATTCAGAGATGACTTTATAGTAGATTCAGTAGTGGCTCGTAGATTATTGAGTCGAGTCTAGAGACTTAAATTTGTAGATCACTATGGTGTCCCTGATGACTTGGGAGAAGTCTTCTTCTAGGTGAACCAAGATGAGAGACTTGGATTATAGAAATTAGGTCATTTGATGCAACTTGTGAGACATTGGATACCTCTTTACAGCGGGTTCGCAGTGCAGTCTGTGGTGTTTCTTTGCAACTGGGTTCTTGGCAGAGATCTGTTGATTTTGGTAGCCATTGAGATGGATCAATATGACTTGATCTTCGGTCAAGACTTATTGAGGTGAGCTGAAGTGATCTTTGCTCCTTGAAAAGATTGATGTTTCTAACAGATAGTTGTCACTTTTAGTTTTGTCATCGATTATTCTTTGGTTTCCGTCGTAATTGCGACGACACACACTATTATTTAAAAAGAAATATATATTTGTTGTACATTGATTGAGATCTTAAATTATTGAGCATCTCTTTGTTTTGATAATAGTTTAACATTCTCTACTTAACAGGGCCAACCGTGTGAAGGTGGAAGCTCATATGGCCCCTCCTAGGATCCTCTTATGACCCTTTACGACACTTTAAGACCTCTAAGATGTATTCTTAGGGATCGTAAAGTGTCATAAAGGGTCATAAGGGGTCCTAGGGCACAACAGCTAAGAAACATAAATGTAGGCATCATGGTCACAATTGTTTGGAGACGCAACATAATTGAATGCTAGAATTTATCTTTAGTTTTTGGATCCCACAGTGTCCACTTAGAACTGCAGGAGTAGCAGTTGTGTTGCATCGTCTGGGTATAGCATTCAATTATGTTGTGTCTCCAAATGATTGGGACCATGATGCCTACATTTATGTTTCTCAGCTATTGTGATACCTACATTTATTTTTTGTAGTTGTTGTGTTTATTTGCATGTTCTTTGTGTTTGGCTTCTCTCCCTTGCATCAAAAATAAGATTTTCCCACTCTGAATTGAGAATTTGCATGCAACACAAGTAGAATATGCACAGATAGCAGGTGGAGCTAAGAAGACCCAGCATGTTTACATTTTTTTCTCCTTTGTTTCTTGTACACCAACTCTATCGGCAAGTTTCTTCATGGATGGCCTCCACTATATTCCACACTACAATTGTAACCACTATTCATTCTCCTACGGTCATTACTATCTTCTGTATTGATCAGACCTCCACTACAATTTCTATGATCAAAATTTCCAAATTCAATGTTTGGTATTCCTTCATCTCCCCTCAACTCCATCACTTATCTATATGGCTTCTCTCCCTCACATCGAAAATAAGATTTTTCGCACTCTGAATCGAGAATGTGCATGCAACACAAGTAGAATATGCACGAATAGTAGATGGAGTTGAAAAAAGTCAACACGTTTACATTTTTTTAATAGGTCAAAATTACAATGTTTGTGATGGTCTATAACATAAAATATGCAATTAAAGACCTCTATAAAAAATGCAACCTTGTTGTGTCTTTCAACTCCACCTGATATCCTATGTATATGAATTGAGATTGAATATTGAACTAGGCATCTCCTTCTACATTGCCTGAAACCAAGAGACTGTCACAATTAACATCTAAATGGAGCATCTCATCATCACAACTAATCCACCTTAAACAATTGATTAACCATTCTAGACAAGATGATGATTTAAGTATTATGTTTTAGACAAGAACCCATTGAACATTCTAATACTAATTTCTCCCAAAATATGAAATCCGCTAAAATTTAGCGAAAGCCCCTCCAACATTACAACAGTGTATAAAAGGAAACTCAGTGTATAAACATGGAACTAAGATCAAACACGTGTAAATAAACATCAGTCATTATCAAATAAACATCAGTCATTATCAAATAAACATCAGTCATTATCAAATAAGTTCGATAAATGAGAATCATTTTTTTTGGCTTTCTCTTTTTTCTGCTTCCTTATATTGTTGCAGAGGCATATCCATGTCCAGAGCTTTATTTCTTCTCGACCGTGCATGTGATCTCACTATCCATTGCAAAGGCAGGTCCTCTGCAATAACAAATAAAAGGATTCAATTAAAAACATATTATCATAATTGGGGTTAATTTTAAAATATATTCATTATTGTTACAAGCATTTCAATACATTAAAAAACATAAACGTGACGCTCTTTACCTTGTCCAACCACATCATCTTGCTCGGAGGCTTGAACCTCAATACGCTCATCGGGAACAACGTCATCTACATCCCCTGCAACTGCAATACAAAATGTTTTATTAATCCCAACACATTATAATTAAATTTTTATTACTATGCCAAATTCAATTTAACATGTTTGCTTGTATTAAATATTCATTAATCAAAATTTGAATAGAAAATGTATACCTTGAGTACTACAATTCACATTAGAATTGATGCCTCCATCGTGCTCGATCAGTGCAGTATCAATATTGGCAGGCTGCATTCCAATGTAAATAATTAGTGCATTTATCGACAATATATAAATATAAATACAAGACAAATACTGAGAAATGTTAATCATTCAGTTTACTACATATAAATATATTCACTTTAGTGTTTTAAACAAATATATAATCAGTGTTTCCTTACTTAAAACAAATATATTCACTTTATGTTGGAACTTAACATCAAATACGGTAATTGGTAAAGTTTTCAACTTGAAATAAAATTCAATTGGCTTATTTACCTGATCAACAGATCTAGCAGAAGAACCTTGTGCACTCATTGCTTGATATGGTTCAGCCACGACTTTATAGCCTTGTTTGTAGCCTATTTTTTTGTCCTCTTCTATAATCAGTTTTTTGAACTCCGAAGCCTGCATTTTTTATTGGTATCATGAATTTTTATTGTATTGAATTTCATAAAAACTAAATTGATTGCAATTTAATTATAAATATTTTCATACAATTTTTCATTTACTAATACTTACAACTCGTGCAACAAGTTTTGAATATCCACCCGAGCTGAGCCTATGTTGGTCGTGCTTTTGTTTTCTTGTTGTTGTTGCCTTTGTTGTGTCAGGCAACCTATGTGATGTTTCAAGTATGTTAGATCACATAAGTACAAAGAGTAAATAGTACATAATTTCATTATTAACATTATCATGTACCTTCTTTACTCGGGTGATACTATTTGTCCACTATGTCTTGCACTTCTCTCAAATGCATCCTTTTTAAGATGCTCCCACTCATTAATAGGAATATAGGGAGGCCGCTCGTAATAAGGGTTGTGTTCTATTTGGCTCCTGTAGTTGTCCCTAATATACTTCAAAATAGTGCCTGCTTTGTCAAGGAATCTAAGTCTATGAAAGACTTCGGGTCCAACAAGTGTTGTCATAGAGTCAATTAGATTATTCTTTAACCCTTTATCTTGTACTGACCACCTTTTAAGAAAAAAAACTGTTAGATTGATAAATGAAGTGAAGCTACCTTTTAATATACTTGAAGAAAGGGATGAAACAAAATCTAATCTTGCAATGAAATCAAAATATGATACCATGTGTGTATGGTCGGCCCGAAAATGCGCAAACATTCATCATTAAATTTTTCATAAAAGAGATTATTCCCTGCAAGATAATTATGAGATTATTATAATTAGTTATTGCAAGGGACCACACAGGGGGTTAGTACATTACATTGAGTATTATATTGTATAGTAAAAGAAAGGACAGTCTTTAAAGTACCTGGAAGCTGGGCTACTCTCAAGGGAAGTCCATCTTCATTGCTCACGAGTAATTAATCACACTGTATTATTCCCATACATTCAACACGAGTACATCCAAGAATTACGTCATTGTCTCCTACATAAAATGAATCCAATATTACAAAATTCCCCCTAAGAAAGAATATATAGTTTAAGTGAAATAAATAGATGATAAATAAGAGAGAAAAAGAGGAGTCTACTTACCAATAGTAGGTGTAATTTCTGACATTTTAGGTAGAACTACCTATGTGGATTTGATCCTCATACCAGGCATCGTACTCAACATAGGTTCAATAGCAAGTGCTGAACAAAGATATTGTTAGAGCATAAAAAAAAATGGATAACCATGGACAAGATGGAGGATAAAACATGCGATGTACCATTCGAAGTATTTGCATCTAAGGTAATGCCCTTTAATCTATTTAGCATCCCCTGTAAAGAGAACACATATATATTTTAGTTAATGACATAAATAAAATAGAATACTATAAAAATCATTATTGAACTTTTGTTATAATTAAAAACTACATTAATACTTACTCTATAGTTCTGAACATGGCCAATCAACATATTTTTTGCCCTCTGTATTTCAAGAGTGCGAGATTGAATATTTGTCATTCGAGCTAACTCTTTTCATATTGCACAAAGGACCCTTTCCAGTGCAACCACAGGATCAACCTCTAATAAAAAATCAACATTGAATGGATCATGCTCATTTTGCGGCTCCTCATGGACTACTTTTTACTTTCCCTTTCTCTGATCAGCACTTGTTTGTGAGAATAATATTATTAGCTCTTTATTTAAAAGAAATCCAAAATAGTAGAACAAAAAATATGCATTAACATAACAAAACTACATATTAACATTTTTCTTGTATGTGCATTTGTACAACAACAATGAGTTTTACCTATCGGGAAGAAGAAGTCCCATGAGAACTATCACCGTCATGTGTATCATGTGGTTGTTGATCCATACTATAGCTTTGTATTTCAAAAAAAATCATTCAGACATGTTAAATGTTAAAACACATGTTCTTATTCTAAGTTACATTGAAGAATAGACAATTATCAAAATGTGTACCACCTTATCCATGATAGTGATGGGGTTTTTTGTATCTATGCGATTCAAATTATAATTGATAAGCAACTCCTCACCTCCATGTATTGATTTGATCGCACATACAAATACATGATTTCCCTCACGCACCTCAAATATGCAATTGGGTTGCTTCTTAGTTGACGTAGGCTGTGTACTATTTATAAAACCTACAATATTCCCCGACACTTTTGGTCTTCCGTCAATGTATATAGCTACTTTTTTACTTTTTTCACTGACTTTTGGTTGTATATAATTTGTCGCGAGTGCATACCTACACATACTTTTTTTTATATTTAACAATCTTCATCCAACTACTGTAATCATAACAAGGTCTGACGTACTCCATCAATTTGACAACTTTGTTGTAAGAGACCTTTATGTCATTCATGGAAAATAGGCCCAAACCATGTAATGAAGATGGTGCTATGTGATATATCCTCTCTTTAACACAAAAATCGGTGTTTATTGGAGGAAGTTCATCGCGGACCGATTGTTTCTGTAGATGTTTGTACCTAAACGGTAACTCAGAGTCACCTTTTCTCTCATCATCATAAGAACACAATCCCCCTTGAGCAAGGAAAAATTTCATGTGTTTATTGAATTTCTTTCTGATTTTTTGATCTCGAGTCAATCTTATTGAATTACACGTACTAAATGTCTCACTTTCTTCTTCCATTCCTAGATTTTCCTCACTTGAGGAAGACAATTCTGACAAATACCTTTTCGTTAGTACCTACACCTCATGCAATGAGAAAGACAGGTGGCAATGAGAGAGATATTTTACATATGGTAAAAGATATTAATCTCTATGGGGTGTATTGACTTGTACTTGACAATCCATGAGACTGTGTGGGATACCTGACATAAGATAATAGTTATATAATCAGACAAATATAGTTCACTCCATAGTTTTCATTATATCTTGTGAAGGACATTATTCATTGTTAAAATTATCTATTTATCCAACAATATTTTGAATATCTCAGCATTTCATATAACTAAACATCTTGTGAAGGACTTTATACATTGTTAAAATTATCTATTTATACTTTCAGAATTAGCTCACTCCATTGCAGGGAACAAAGAGAATCCCCTATGATTGAACATCATTGAGATGCCTCCTTTCATTAGCTTCATGTCACCTTCTCATAGCTTCTCATAGCTTCCTATGTGTTTCATCCTTCATTTATACACTTACTTCCTAAGGGGTATTCTTGAGTTCAAACACATTGAGCTGCTACAACTGAATTATAAATCATGAATTCACTATAAATCAACGGCCATTATAAATCATGAATTCTCTATAAAATTAATGTATTGCTCTAGATTTCATTTGGACATTTTGTCAAATGGTTGGCATGTATGTTTATTCAATTGGAGTTATATCATTTGGAATTCATATATGATCGATTGATACCAAATTCTATGTCAAGATTTACAACATTAAATTGATCATAGTTAGAAGACTCGGACACAAGAAGAATATGAGTATAGCCAATTTTTAGAAGAATATGAATGAATGAAAACCTGCATAAGTGGATGAACATAAATAATGAAGGTACCTGATATTGCCTGAAGTAATGAAGTGTTGACCCTGGGTTTAATCCAATATGCTCATGTATGATCTAGAAACTGCAAGGAAAGAATGGATGGGGTTAGATCCAAAGGATCTAAGCAATGCCTGACACCCTATTATTGATCCTCATCTACAATTATGCATGTGCATAGTTAAGCCATACACTTCTAAAAGGAACTATGCTACAGAACATGTGCACTCAGGAACATGTGCAATGTATAGGCGTTGGAATCCAAATGAAGCCCTACATTTATGTCTCTATGAATACCTGGTGAATCACTGTTGTGGCTGCATTTATGTCTCTATGAATACCTAGTGAATCACTGTTGTGACTGCATCATCCAAATAGTGCAACAACAACACTAGATGTTTTTGTTCCATCTTGTGTTGCCATGGCATCATTTCCAAATGATGCATCCACAACAGTAACCCACCATGCCCATCAACACAAGGCAGACATGATCAAGCATAAGCAATGGAGGAGACATTATCAAGGTCAAATAAGAGGTCAAATTTCATTCCTTGAAATTTTATATTTGTAGAGTTATAAAATTTCATGCCTTGAAATTTTATACCATAGTTCCTTAGCATTTGATCTTCATATTGCAGCCATAACTTGAGGTAGGCATTCAAGCTTTTTCTTCTCATTAACTCAATTTCATTTTGATAGCATTTGTTGATTTAATTGTGACACCGACTTGGTTATAAACAAAAAAAAAAAGAAAAAGAAAGTGTCATTTATAATTTTTGTGAATTTGAAGAACTGTCACGAAGACGGCACTGCACTTTTGCGTGGCACGAAGAGGGCATTCGAGTTTGGCTCATGGGCTACAAGCTAGGGCATCATGCATTGTTTATGAGCTCACTTTTTGAACACCTCATGTCCCTATTTGATTGGCCGATACTCTATTTGTTATATTGATTTTACATTATATATTTAGTCTTAATAAAATCTTATAAAACAACATAAAACTAACCCAACATACTTTATCTTCATAAAATCTTAATAAAACAATATATTTAGTCTTAATAAAATCTTATAAAACAACATATATTGTGTGAAGTGTTTGATCTCTCTTTATTTGTTTTGTTGTTGATATTCACTATGTGGTACTCCCTGCTTATGATCATTTCATGAGGAAATGTCATGATGGCTCACGAGCTGCAAGCTAGGGCATCATACATTGTTCATGAGCTCACTATTTAATACTGGCATTGTTTACATCTTTTCATTTGAAATGCTTGATGAACCATGAACTTTGAGAGCTAGGGCATCATTTCTATTACCTTCAAGGCATTCTGTGAAGTGTTTGATCTCTCTTTATTTTTTTTGCTATTGATATTCACTATGTGGTACTCCCCTTTTATGATCATTTCATGAGGAAATGTCTTGATGGTTTCCAGGCTGCAAGCTAAGGCATCATGCATTGTTTATGAGCTCACTATTTGAGCACTGGCCAATCAAATAAGGACATGAGGTGCTCAAATAGTGAGCTCATAATGACATAAAAAAATGCATGATGCCCTAGAAAAATAGCAAAACAAATAAAGAGAGATCAAACACTTCACACAATATACGTTGTTCTATAAGATTTTATTAAGACTAAATATATGACCATACATTAATACACTTACTATTTTGAATTTGAGCTTAGGCATCATGCAATGTTATTGCTATCATTGCATGCTTGTTTCTGTTGTGCACCATATATTGTTTTATACACTGTTTATTTCATTGAGACTGTGAGCTTGGCATTTGTAATGTATTTTCTGTTATTGGATCCATGCTACCATGTTGTTGAGGCTATAGATGCATTGAATCACCACTGGCATTCTATTTTGATAGTAGAAATATAACAAACAGAGCACCAACCAATCAAATAGGGACATTAGTAAGACATTTAATGCATTATCACTTCATCATGATGATAAAAATTTGATTGGCTCAAAGCACATAGAATGTGGGTAGATGCATTGAATCACCACTTCCATTCTATTTTGATGAAGAGGAACTATGTTATAAAATTTCAAGGCATGAAATTTTATAACCATACATATATTTTATGAGTATAACTATGCAACAGAAGAGAACCCACATGCCTTGGTTGTTATTGGTCAATGAAAGGTTTTGGTTTGCCTTTCCCAATTGAGATGTCATCCTAAGATTCAAAAGGACTATAGTACTGGTGAGGGCACCTAGGTAGGGTTGTTTGGTACCTAGTGTTCCTAAATTTTGGCTTGTAGTGGCCTTAGCCAAGCCACTAGGTTAGGGAGAAGCCTATTTGGTCTCTCTAGGTGTGTTAGCTAGTGTTTGTTCTTCTTTGTTCTTTTAAGTCCTTGGTGTGTCTTTTGGAGCATGGTTGCAGTAGTCTTAGCCAACTTTGCTAGGTTGCTTGTCATAGGACAGTGTTCTAAAGTTGAACAAATGGCCCCTTTAATGTTTTAGATGTTTGACAATGGCCTTTATGACCCTTACTCAATCAAGGATTGAGTTCTTTTGAGGTGTGTGTAGGTGGTTTGTCTATTCACCAGAAGTTGCTTGACAACTTTGAAAGTTGTCATGACAGTTTTTCTTGTAAAAGCATGTAACCAGCTCACGAGATAGCTAGCCTAATCCATGGGCCCTAACATCTAGGAGGGAGATATCTAAGCTTTGAAAACCATAATTTGAGATGTAGGGAAGAGTGCAATATGGAGAGCAAACTTTTGGTTGCAGTTAGACTATGTAACTAGTTTTCCTTTGACACAGATATACATTTTTGTGTTGACAGAGATAAGAAATGGATTGAATATCTGACTGTAATGTTTGCATGTGATGATTGTTAATGTTTTTTAATTCCTAGGATAGTTATTTAGCATTTCATTTCAGTTTTGAGTTAGTCTTTATAGTTTTCTTTATTTTGGCCTGTCTCGGGTTACTAGTGATAGAGCATTGAATAATGGAGTTGTAGAGCACTCTCCCACCATACAATCTATATGGGTCTATGGGATTTTTGTCTAGACTCCCTATAATATATGTTGTGCAAAGGAGGGGGCATCAATCAAATGATGTGGAGCGGAGGTCAGATGCATGATCAAGCATCTCCAATGCAGAGAGAGCTTCAGGGATTATGGATACAAGGGAAAATACTAAACCCTCATTGTTACAGACAATGAGTTACCAAACCCTCATTTATAGCTGCCCCATTTTTAGTAGGCCCTATATAGACAGTATGGGAAAAGGAGACCGATAGAATCTTAAAGCCCTCCCAAAAGGTTATTCGAATCCATAATTAGTTGGATGCTTTTCTCAGAGAAGTTTTAAATTATTAGCAAAAAAAGGTCAATTAGGCCTACTAAACCTAGTAGCCTTTTTAGGCCAGACAACAGACAAAAAATTTTAGAAGGGACAGAGAGGTTCCTAGAAAAATGAACTTTGTCATATTCTTGGTGTCATAGACTGAATGGAGAAAGGAGGAGTTTGAAACTTCTTAGAAGGGGACTAGGATAGCACCCTTAAGGTAGGAGATTAGCCTCTTTGATTCTAGGAGGGCCTAGGACAAAGTTATAGCAAGGTCTATGTAACATCAAGTACCCTAGTTTGCATTATTAGATGATCTTGTTTAATTTGTGTTCATTTTATGCAAAGATACATGTAAAGGAAAAGAAATTTTTGCATCTAAAGATTACATGTATATATATGAAAAATAACTTGTATATACTATACAAGGAAAATAACTTTCAAAATAAAAATGCAAGAGTACAGGCATAAATAAGAGGATGAACATAAGTAATAAGGGTGCCAGACATTGCCTGAACTGATGAATTTTTTACCCGGGTATGAATCTAGTGTGCCCTGTGTGATCCAGAACCTGCAAAGAAAAGAGAGATGGGGATTAGATAAAACATATCTAAGCAATGAATGGCATCCTATTACTGATCCTCCTCTACAATTATGCATATGCATAGTCAAGCCATACACTTCTAAAATAAAAACCATGCTACAGGACATGTGCACTCAGAAGAATGTTGCAGAGAGTAAGCTACTTCAAAATAATGAGGTACACAAATTTGTATCATCTATACTGATGTCCCTATTTGATTGGACGGTGCTCAATTTGTTATATTGTTGCTATCAAAATAGAATGGCAGTGGTGATTCAATGCATCTAAAACCTCAACAACATGGAAACATCGATCCAATAATAGAAAATACATTACAAATGCCAAGCTCACAATCTCAATGAAATAAATAGTATATAAAACAATATATGGTGCACAATAGCAGCAAGCATGCAATGACAACAATAACATTGCATGATGCTCGAGCTCACATTCAAAATAGTAAGTGTATTATTGTATGATCTAATAGTAGCAACCTCATTGATCATTACCTTTCACTCCTCCATCATTATATAAGAGATAACTACCTACAACTATATTTCATAATTCCTCCTTTGAAGTATCTATATATATCAAGTATAATTATGAGTTTACATCATATATTTAGTCTTAATAAAATCTTATAAAACAACATAAAACTAACCCAAAATACTTTGTCTTAATAAAAATCTTAATAAAACAATATATTTAGTCTTAATAAAATCTTATAGAACAACATATATTGTATGAAGTGTTTGATCTCTCTTTCTTTGTTTTGTTGTTTTGCTAGGGCATCATGCATTGTTTATGTAGTTATGAGCTCACTATTTGAGCACCTCATGTCCCTATTTGATTGGCTGGTGCTCAAACAATGAGGTCATAAACAATGCATGATGCCCTAGCTTGCAGCCCACAAACCATCAAGACATTTCCTCATGAAATGATCATAAACGGGGAGTACCACATAGTGAATATCAACAACAACAAAAATAAAGAGAGATCAAACACTTCACACAATGCTTTGAAGGTAATAGCAATGATGCCCTAGCTCTCAAAGCTCACAAGTCATCAAGCATTCCAAATGAAAAGATGTAAACAATACATGTATTAAACAGTGACCTCATGAACAATGTATGATGCCCTAGCTTGCAGCCCATGAGCCATCAAGACATTTCCTTGTCAAATGATCATAAGCGGGGAGTACCACATAGTGAATATCAATAGAAAAACAAATAAAGAGATATCAAACACTTCACACAATGCCTTGAAGGTAATAGCAACAATGCCCTAGCTCTCAAAGCTTGTGGGTCATCAAGCATTCCAAATGAAAAGATGTAAACAATGCCAATATTAAACAGTGAGATCATAAACAATGTATGATGCCCTAGCTTGCAGCTTGTGAGCCATCAAGACATTTCCTCATGAAATGATCATAAACAGAGAGTACCACATAGTGAATATCAATAGCAAAACAAATAAGGAGAGATCAAACACTTCACACAATGCCTTGAAGGTAATAGAAGCGATGCCCTAGCTCTCAAAGCTCACAGGTCATCAGACATTCCAAATGATAAGATGTAAACAATGCCAGTATTAAACAGTGAGCTCATGAACTTTGTATGATGCCCTAGCTTGAAGCTCGTGAGCCATCAAGACATTTCCTTGTTAAATGATCATAAATAGGGAGTACCACATAGTTAATATCAACAGCAAAACAAATAAAGAGAGATCAAAAACTTCACACAATGCCTTGAAGGTAATAACAATGATGCCCTAACTCTCAAAGCTCACAAGCCATCGAGCATTCCAAATGCTAATTAAGATGTAAACAATGACACTAAAATTGATTTAATGAGAAGACAAAGCTCGAATGCCTACCTCAGGTGCCAGTGCCCTCTTCCCACATGGTGTCAGCCTCTTCACACATGCCAAACTTGAATGCCCTCTTCATGCCACGCAAAATTGCAATGTCATCTTCGCGGTAGCTCTTCAAATTCACAAATTACAAATGACACAAAAAACAAACACAAATTGTAGTGGCGTTGCAAATTGGCATCGAAATTCGACCCCCACTAGTACATTTGAGACCTTTTTCTAATGGCTGAACGTCTGAATTTAGACAGTAAACTATCGATTAATCGACACCACCTGGCATCGTAGTTTTGTAGTCAGAAAGACCAACTTTTTTGTTAGGCATCGTAATTATGACAACCATGGTCGTCGCAAAAAGAGGGTGCCAACATAGTGAACCTATCATCAGACCTATTTGTGGCCATCGCAATTGTGACGCCTATACGTCACAAAAAATAACAAATGACGGTGACCCATCAGAATCATCCAACGAGTAGCAATTGTTTGTAACATATTAGCTGACGAAAATTCTTTTAATGCAACGGATATCCATCAGAAGTTTATGATGCATATCCATCATTTGTGGTTTGTAACAACAACTATGTTGTACATACGATGGACATGCATTGGACATTTACAATGGATATCCATCATTTATTGTTGTTTTCTGATAGTGATGCTATTATTGTGATGGATGGATGTCGGGTGTTTGCGACGGACCACCATCATTGTTATGGAGCCATTGTAGTTACGATGATAATCAAATTTTTTTTTAAATATATATATTTTTCAATCGAGTTGGTATCGATTCAGAACGATGTTCTTACAGATCTGGTTCCTACTCATGATTTGGTTATGGATCATTCGGAGATAACTTTGTAGTATATTCAGTAGTGGCTCATGGATTATTGAGTCGAGTCTACAAACTTGGATTTGGAATGGATCCTACCGAATCAAGACTTGTAACAATGACTACTCCAACACAATTCAGAGATAACTTTGCAATAGATTTGGTAGCGGCTCGTGGATTATTGAGTCAAGTCTAGAGACTTGGATTTGGAATGGATCCTACCAAATCAAGACTTATGACAGCAGCTGCTCTAGCACAAGAAGTGAGTGTGGTGATCAGAGATGCATTCAACCTGATGTGTTCATGGGGATATATGTGGACTTGATTGCATTCGGATTTGATTCAAGTGACTTGTTGACTTCTTTGGTCTGAATTCGATGAGCAAGTTCACGGTGCGGTCTATGGTGTTTCTTTGTGACTGGGTTCTTGACAGAGATCTGTTGATTTGGTAGCCATTGAGATGGATCGATATATATTTGTTGTACATGGATTGAGATCTTAAATTATTGAGCTTCTATTTGTTTCGAGAATAGTTTAACATTCTCTACTTAACAAGGCCAACCACGTGAAGGTGGAAGCTCATCTGACCAATCCTAGGAGCCTCTTATGACCCTTTACAAAATTTTAAGATATCTAAGATGTATTCTTAGAGATTGTAAATGGTCATAAAGGGTCATAAGGGGTCCTAGGACACAATAGCTGAGAAACATAAATGTAGGCATCATGGTGACAATTGTTTGGAGACAACATATTTGAATGCTATACCTAGATGATGCAACACAACCACTACTCTTGCAGTTCTAAGTTGACACTACAGGATCCAAAAACCAAAGATATGGAATCTATATATGGTTTTTGGATCTCATAGTGTCAACTTAGAACTGTAGGAGTAGTGGTTGTGTTGCATTCTCTAGGTATAGCATTCAATTATGTTGTGTCTCCAAACAATTGTGACCATGATGCCTACAATGTTTCTCAGCTGTTGTGAAACTTACATTTATGTTTTGTAGCTGTCATGTTTATTTGCAAGTTCTTTGTGTTTGGCTTCTCTCCCTCGCATCGAAAATAAGATTTTCCCACTCTGAATCAAGAATGTGCGTGCAACACAAGCAGAATATGCACGGATAGCAGGTGGAGCTAAGAAGACCTAGCACGTTTACATTTTTTTCTCCTTTGTTTCTTGCAAACCATCTCTATTAGCAAGTTTCTTCATGGATGGCCTCCACTATCTTCCCCGCTACAACTGTAACCACTATTCATTCTCTTGCGGTCATTACTATCTTCTCTATTGATCAGACCTCCACTGCAATTTCTTTGATGAAAATTTCCAAATTCAATGTTTGGTATTCCTTCATCTCCCCTCAACTCCATCACTTATGTGTATGGCTTCTCTCCCTCACATTGAAAATAAGATTTTTCCCGCTCTGAATTGAGAATGCGCATGCAACACAAGCAAAATATGCACAGATGGCAGGTGGAATTGAAAAAACACATGTTTACATTTTTTTAATAGGTCAAAATTACAATGTTCATGATTGTCTATAACATAAAATACGCAATTAAAGACCTCTATCAAAAATGCAACCCTATTATGTTTTTCAACTCCAGCTGATATCCTATGTATATGAATTGAGATTTCATATTGAACTAGGCATCTCCTTCTACATTGCCTAAAACCAAGAGACTGTCATAGTTAACATCTAAATAGCGCATCTCATCATCACAACTAATCCACCTTAAACAATTGATTAACCATTCTAGACAAGATGATGATTTAAGTAAATTATGTTTTAGAAAAGAACCCAATGAACATTCTAATACTAATTTCTCCCAAAATATGAAATCCACTAAAATTTAGCGAAAACCCCTCCAACATTACAACAATGTATAAAAGGAAACTCAGTGTCTAAACATGGAACTAAGCTCAAACACGTGTAAATAAACATCATTCATTGTCAAATAAACATCAGTCATTATCAAATAAGTTGCATAAATGAGAATCATTTTTTTTTTGCTTTCTCTTTTTTTCTGCTTCCTTATATTGTTGCAGAGGTGTATCCATGTCCAGAGCGTCATTTCTTCTCAGCCCTGCACATGATCTCACTATCCTTTGCAAAGGCAGGTCCTCTGCAATAACAAATAAAAGGCTTCAATTAAAAACATATTATCATAATTGGGGTTAATTTTAAAATATATTCATTATTGTTACAAGCATTTCACTACATTAAAAAACATAAACATGATGCTCTTTACCTTGTCCAACCACATCATCGTGTCCGGGGGCTTGAACCTCAACACGCTCATCGGGAACAACGTCCTCTACATCCCTTGCAACTACAATACAAAATGTTTTATTAATCCCAACACATTATAATTAAATTTTTATTACTATGCCAAATTCAATTTAACATATTTTCTTGTATTAAATATTCATTAATCAAAATTTGAATAGAAAATGTATACCTTGAGTACTACAATTCACATTAGAATCAATGCCTCCATCGTGCTCGGTTGGTGTAGTATCAATATCGGCAGGCTGCATTCTAATGTAAATAATTAGTGCATTTATCGACAATATATAAATATAAATACAAAACAAATACTGAGAAATGTTAATCATTCAGTTTACTACATATAAATATATTCACTTTAAAGTTTTAAACAAATATATAATCAGTGTTTCCTTACTTAAAACAAATATATTCACTTTATGTTTGAACTTAACATCAAATACGGTAATTGGTAAAGTTTTCAACTTGAAATTAAATTCAATTGGCTTATTTATCTGATCAACAGATCTAGCAGAAGAACCTTATGCACTCATTGCTCGGTATCATTTAGCCACGACTCTATAGCCTTGTTTGTAGCCTATTTTTTTGTCCTCTTCTATAATCAATTTTTTGAACTCCAAGGTCTGCATTTTTTATTGGTATCATGAATTTTTATTGTAGTGAATTTCATAAAAACTAAATTGATTGCAATTTAATTATAAATATTTGCATACGATTTTTCATTTACTAATACTTACAACTCATGCAGCAAGTTTTGAATATACACCCAAGCCAAGCCTGTGTTGCCCATGCTTTTGTTTTCTTGTTGTTGTTGCCTTTGTTGTGTCAGGCAACCTATGTGATGTTTCAAGTATGTTAGATCACATAAGTACAAAGAGTAAATAGTACATAATTTCATTATTAACATTATCACGTACCTTCTTTCCTTGGGCAATACTACTTGTCCACTATGTCTTGCACTTCTCACAAGTGCATCTTTTTTAAGATCCTCCCACTCATTAATAGGAATATAGGGAGGTCGCTCGTAATAAGGGTTGTGTTCTATTTGGCTCCTGTAGTTGTCCCTAATATACTTCAAAATAGTGTCCTCTTTGTCAAGGAGTCTAAGTCTATGAAAGACTTCGGGTCCAAAAAGTGTTGTCATAGAGTCAATGAGTTTATTCTTTAACCCTTTATCTTGTGCTAACCACCTTTTAAGAAAAAAATTGTTAAATTCATAAATGAAGTGAAGCTACCTTTTAATATACTTGAAGAAAGGGATGAAACAAAATCTAATCTTGCAATGAAATCAAAATATGATATCATGTGCATATGGTAAGCCCGAAAATGCGCAAACATTCATCATTAAATTTTTCATAAAAGAGATTATTCCCTGCAAGATAATTATGAGATTATTATAATTAGTTATTGCAAGGGACCACACAGGGGGTTAGTGCATTATGTTATGAGTATTATATTGTATAGTAAAAGAAAGGATCACTCTTTAAAGTACCTAGAAGCTGGGCTACTCTCAAGGGAAGTCCATCATCATTGCTCATGAGCAATTGACCACACTGTATTGTTTCTCATACATTTAACATGAGTACATCCAGGAATTGCATCATCGCCTCTTACATAAAATGAATCTGATATTCCAAAATGCCCCATAAGAAAGAATATATAGTTCAAGTAAAATAAACATATGATAAATAAGAGAGAAAAAGAGGAGTTTATTTACCAATAGTAGGTGTACTTGCCATAATTTTAGGCAGAACTACCTCTTTGGATCTGATCCTCGTACCAGGCACCATACTCAACATAGGTTCAATAGTAGGTGCTGAACAAAAATATTGTTAGAGCATAAAAAAATATGGATAACCATGGACAAGATGGAGGATAAAACATGCAATGTACCATCCGAAGTATTTGCATCTAAGGTAATGCCCTTTAATCTATTTAGCATCCCCTATAAAGAGAACACGTATATATTTTAGTTAATGACATAAATAAAATAGTATACTATAAAAATCATTATTGGACTTTTGTTATAATTAAAAACTACATTAATACTTACTTTATAGTTCTGAACATGGCCAATCAACATATCTGATGCCCTCTGTATTTCAGTAGTGTGAGGTTGAATTTTTGCCATTCGAGCTAAATCTTTGGATATTGCACAAAGGACCCTTTCTAGTACAACCACAGGATCAACCTCTAATAAAAAATCAACATCAAATGGATCATACTTATCCTGCGGCTCCTCGTGGACTACTTGTTCCTTTCTCTTTCTCTGATTAGCACTTGTTTGTGAGAACAATATTATTAGCCCTTTATTTAAAAGCAATCCAAAATAGTAGAACAACAAAAAATACACGTTAACATAATAAAACTACACATTAACATTTTTCTTGTATGTGCATTTGTACAACAATAATGAGTTTTACCTGTCGGGAAGAAGTCCCATGAAAAATATCACCACCATGCGTATCGTGTGGCTATTGATCCATACTATAGCTCTATATTTCAAAAAAAATCATTCAAACATGTTAAAACACGTGTTCTTATTCTAACTTACATTGAATAATAGACAATTATCAAAATGTGTATCATCTTGTCCATGATAGCGATGGGGTTTTTTGTATCTATGCAATTCAAATTGAAATCGATAAGCAACTCCTTGCCTCCATGTATTGATTTGATCACACATACAAATACACGATTTCCCTCGTGCGCCTCAAATATGCAATTGTGTTGCTTCTTAGTTGACGCAGGCCGTGTACTATTTATAAAACCTAAATTATTCCCCGATGCTTTTGGTCTTCCGTCAACGTATATAGCTACTTTTTTACTTTTTTCACTGACTTTTTGTTGTATATAGTTTACCGCGAGTGCATACCTACACATACTTTTTTATATTTAACAATCTACATCCAACTACTGTAATCATAACAAGGTCTGACATACTCCATCAATTGGACAACTTTGTTGTAAGAGACCTTTATGCCATCCATGGAAAATAGGCCCAAACCATGTAATGAAGATGGTGTTGTGCGATATATCCTCTCTTTAACACAAAAATCAGTGTTTATTGGAGGAAGTTCATCAGGGACCCATTGTTTCTGTAGATGTGTGTACCTAAATGACAGCTCAGAGTTTCCTTTTCTCTTATCATCATAAGAACATGACCCCCCTTGAGCAAGGAAAAATTTTATGCGTTTATTGAATTTCTTTCTGAGCTTTTGACCTCGAGCTGATCTTATTGAATTACACGTACTAAATGTCTCACTTTCTTCTTCCATTCCTAGATTTTCCTCGCTCGAGGAAGCCAATTCTAACAAATACCTTTTCACTAGTACCTGCACCTCATGCAATGACAAATCTCTATGGGGTGTATTGACTTGTACCTAACAATCCATGAGACTGTGTGAAATACCTAGCATAAGATAATAGTTATATAATCAAACAAATATAGTTCACTCCATAGTTTTCATTATATCTTGTGAAGGACATTATTCATTGTTAAAATTATCTATTTATCCAACAATATTTGAATATCTCAACATTGCATATAACTAAACATCTCAGCATTGCATGGGACACCACTATTGTGTCATTTCATCAAACAATTCTCGTGCCTTACCACTAGTGTTTTTATTACATCTTGTGAAGGACTTTATACATTGTTAAAATTATCTATTTATACTTTCAGAATTAGCTCACTCCATTGGAGGGAACAAAGAGAATCCCCTGTGATTTAACATCATTGAGATTCCTCCTTTCATTAGCTTCATGTCACCTTCTCATAGCTTCCTATGTGTTTCATCCTTCATTTATACACTTACTTCCTAAGGGGTATTCTTGAGTTCAAACACATTGAGCTGCTACAACTAAATTATAAATCATGAATTCACTATAAATCAATGGGCATTATAAATCATGAATTCACTATAAAATTAATGTATTGCTCATGATTTCATATGGACATTTTGTCAAATGGTTGGCATGTATGTTTATTCAAATGGAGTTATATCATTTGGAATGCATATATGATCGGTTGATACCAAATTCTATGTCAAGATTTACAGCATTAAATTGATCATAGTTAGAAGACTCAAACACAAGAAGAATATGAGTATAGATAATTGTTAGAAGAATATGAATGAATGCAAACATACATAAATGGATGAACATAAATATTGAAGGTACCTGATATTGCCTGAAGTAATGAAGTGTTGACCCTAGGTTCAATCCAATATGCTCATGTATGATCCATAAATTGCAAGGAAAGAAAGGATGGGGTTAGATCCAAAGGATCTAAGCAATGTCTGACACCCTATTATTGATCCTCGTCTATAATTATGCATGTGCATAGTTAAGCCATACACTTCTAAAAGGAACTATGCTACAGAACATGTACTCAATTTCATTTTGATGACATTTGTTGATTTAATTGTGACACCAACTTGGTTATAAAAAAAAAAAAAAAAAAGAGAAAAAGAAAAGTGTCATTTGTAATTTTTGTGAATTCGAAGAACTGTCGCGAAGATGGCACTACACTTTTGCATGGCACGAAGAGGGAATTCAAGTTTGGCTTGCCGGCTGCAAGCTAGGTCATCATGCATTGTTTATGAGCTCACTGTTTTAGCACCTCATGTCCCTATTTGATTGGCCGGTGCTTTGTTTGTTATATTGATTTTACATCATATATTTAGTCTTAATAAAATCTTATAAAACAACATAAAACTAACCCAAAATACTTTGTCCTAATAAACAATATATTTAGTCTTAATAAAATCTTATAAAATAGCATATATTGTGTGAAGTGTTTGATCTTTCTTTATTTGTGTTGTTGATATTCAACATGTGGTACTCCCTGCTTATGATCATTTCATGAGGAAATGTCTTGATGGCTCGCGGGCTGCAAACTAGAGCATCATACATTGTTCATGAGCTCACTATTTAATACTAGCATTGTTTACATCTTTTCATTTGGAATGCTTGATGACTCGCGAGATTTGAGAGCTAGGGCATTGTTTCTATTACCTTCAAGGCATTGTGTGAAGTGTTTGATCTCTCTTTACTTTTTTTGTTGTTGATATTCACTATGTGGTACTCCCCGTTTATGATCATTTCATGGGAAAATGTCTTGATGGTTTGTAGGCTGCAAGCTAGGGCATCATGCATTGTTTATGAGCTCACTGTTTGAGTACCGGCCAATCAAATAAGGACATGAGGTGCTCAAATAGTGAGCTCATAATGACATAAACAATGCATGATGCCCTAGCACAATAGAAAAACAAATAAAGAGAGATCAAACACTTCACACAATATATGTTGTTCTATAAAATTTTATTAAGACTAAATATATTGTTTTATTAAGATTTTATTAAGACAAAGTATTTTGGGTTATTTTTATGTTGTTTTATAAGATTTTATTAAGACTAAATATAGGATCATACATTAATACACTTACTATTTTGAATTTGAGCTCGGGCATCATGCAATGTTATTGTTGTCATTGCATGCTTGCTGTTGTTGTGCACCATATATTGTTTTATACACTATTTATTTCATTGAGACTGTGATCTTGGCATTTGCAATATATTTTTTTTTATTGGATCAATTCTACCATGTTGTTGAGGCTGTAGATGCATTGAATCACCATTGGCATTCTATTTTGATAGTAGCAATATAACAAGAGCTACCGTGAAGATGACACTGCAATTTTGTATGGCACGAAGAGGGAATTTGAGTTTGGCGTGCATGAAGAGGCCAGCACCATGTGGGAAGAGGGCACTGGCACTTGAGGTAGGCATTTGAGCTTTGTCTTCTCATTAAATCAATTTCAGTGTCATTGTTTACATCTTAATTAGCATTTGGAATGCTCGATGACCCACGAGCTTTGAGAGCTAGGGCATTGTTGCTATTACCTTCAAGGCATTGTGTGAAGTGTTTGATCTCTCTTTATTTGATTCATTGTTGATATTCACTATGTGGTACTCCCCGTTTATGATCATTTCATGAGGAAATATCTTGATGGTTCACAGGCTGCAAGCTATGGCATCATGCATTGTTTATGAGCTCATTGATTGAGCACCTACCAATCAAATAAGGACATGAGGTGCTCAAATAGTGAGCTCGTAATGACATCAAATAGAGCATCATCCAATCAAATAGGGACTACAGTACTGGTGAGGGCACCTAGGTACGGTTGTTTAGTACCTAGTGTTCCTAAATTTTGGCTTGTATTGGCCTTAGCCAAGCCACTAGGTTAGGGAGAAGCCTATTTGGTCTCTCTAGGTGTGCTAGCTAGTGTTTGTTCTTTTTTCTTTTGAGTCCTTGGTGTGTCTTTTGGAGCTTAGTTGCAGCAGTCTTAGCCAACTTTTCTAGGTTGTCTGTCATAGGCCAGTGTTCTAAATTTGAACAAATGGCCTCTTTAATGTTTTAGAGGTTTTAAAATGGCCTTTATGACCCTTAATCAATCAAGGATTGAGTGCTTTTGAGGTGTGTGTAGGTTGTTTGTCTATCCACTAGAAGTTGCTTGACAACTTTGAAAGTTGTCATGACAGTTTTTCTTGCAAAAGCATGTAACTGGCTCAAGAGATAGCTAGCCTGATCCATGGGCCCTAACACCGAGGAAGGAGCTATTTAAGCTTTGAAAACCATAAAGTGATGCGTAGGGAAGAATATAGTATGGAGAGCAAACTTTTGGTTGTAGTTAGACTCTGTAACTAGTTTTCCTTTGACAAAGATATGCATTTTTGTGTTGACAGAGATAAGAAATGGATTGAATATCTGACTGTAATGTTTGCATGTGATGATTTTTAATGTTTTTGAATTCTTAGGATAGTTATTTAGCATTTCATTTTAGTTTTGAGTTAGTCTTCATAGTTTTCTTTATTTTGGCTTGTCTCGAGTTACTACTGACAGAGCTTTGAATAATGGAGTTGTAGAGAACTCTCCCACCGTACAATTTGTATGGGTCTATGGGATTTGTGTCTAGACTCCCTGTAATATATGTTGTGCAAAGGAGGGGCCCTCAATCAAATGATGTGGAGGGGAGGTCAGATGCATTGTCATGAGCCTCAATTGACATGTGTACAACATCAATAAAGACATAAATCCATAATCAACATATAATTAATATTTATATCAAATCATATTAATATTAATAATATTAATAATTGATTATTATAATTTTTTAACTGATATATAATTAATATTAATTTTATTTTTTTAAGCAAGCTCTGCCTAGGGGGAAATACCCATTATATTGCCAAATAAAAATAAGATTACAACGGATACGGAGATGTTCCTCCAATACCAAGCTGAAAATGCACACTCAATGGAAGAGGTATCCAATACCCTCACCCAATGATAACAGCCTAGCTACAACATCCTCCGAGAAAAGCTTGTCATTTTCTTGACAAAATGTCATAAACTTACCCAAATCATTTTCTTTAGCAACACAATTCTTGAAGATCAGCCAAGCCTTCTTCATTAGCTTTTTCTTTTCCTTGTCCTCGGGGGAAAATAGGGCCTTCAGAAAACCACCTGAAAGACTGGAATCCATCAAGTCTAAAGCTATAGACACTTGATAGTAATGCTCATCTACAAGCATCCTTCTGACCATACCATTGACGGGCACCGGATGACCTATTACTTGTATAATAGGAAGGAAGAGATCATAAATTATCTTCCCATCATGAATATGAGAACTTGACCAATAATCTACCCCCAAAAGAGCTATCATAGTTGTCATCTCCCTGGCATTGGCCTTGTTGAAAATGCATCGAATCTACACTTCTGACGCTTCTTTCAACTCCACTTCCTGAAGACACCTACAGCCAATACCCATCATCTGTGCCATTATCTTTCCCCAACTCTGCTTCCTACTGATGCCTACAACCAAAATCCTTGATATCTCTTCCCAAGAGTTGTTGTGCTCTACCCGGTTGAGGGAATTTATAAAATTTTGTTCGACAGCCCTAGCTGACAAAGTTGCTCAAACAATTCACGTGCCTCCTAAGTCCGCCATTGCAGAGATTCAAAGGACTCTCCAATGGTCACGCGTGACTGCAGAAAGAGCCTATCCTTTTTTCCCGCACCGATAGGATCACCTAGCCTATTCCTATCTTGTCGAGAACTATATTATACTATATTATCAGAATTATACAGTATGTATTTATATGTAATATATATATACTATATTATACTATAGGATCAGAATTATTTATATTATACTGTATGTATTTATATGTAATATATATAATGATGTAAATAGAATCACTTATATTGTGATGTATATGTATAATAATGATCAGAACTATATATATTTATGTTATATTTCAGGTATGAACATACACATATATAATGCATAATATATATAAATATATAAAAGAATAAAGAGTCAGAATCATAGATGCATATATCTGACAGATCTAAGGATATATCTGAAATATATATAATAGTAATTAGAATTATATATAATAGATATTCTAAATAAGTTAGTGACAATTTTGTAAGCATAGGGTGATAGCAAATAAGGCTATACGATAGCTATAGAAAGTAGTGGCTTGCATAATATTATACCTGCATTCTATTAGGATCAAAGATCCTTATTTTTTCTAATATATTGGTGTAAATATATGTTATACATATATTTAATAATTAGGAATCCCAAACATAATATAAAATTGATCTCTGTTACTACTTCAAACAAAGAATGGAAGGTAGAGGGAACCAAAGAGGGGTAGTCTAAATCCAATAGGGTAGCTCCCAAGATAGGGTGGGGACCAACCCTTCTTTAACCTTGAGAGCTTGAGCTTGAGATAGGTTAAAGGCTAAGTCTGTAAACTTTGAGGGAGTCTATCAATGGTCTCTAAGTGCTTTGGTTTTCCTCCAATGTCTTCTCCCTTCTCACGGATTGAATAAATAATAAGATCAGTCTTGTAATATGGATTAGAAATAGCCAAAAATTCTTAATTCATTATTTGTTCTTTATTTTTACTCCAAATATTAATGTTGAATTATTTGGGGACATTACATGCATGATCAAGCATCTCCAATGCAGAGAGAGCTCAGGGAATTGTGGATACAAGGGAAAATACTAAACCCTCATTGTTACAGACAGTAAGTTACCAAACCCTCATTTATAGCCCCATTTTCAGTAGGCCCTGTATGGATAGTATGGGAAAAGGAGACCGACAAAATCTTAAAGCCCTCCGAAAAGGGTATTTGAATCCATAATTAGTTGGATGCTTTTCTCAAAGAATTTTGGCGTTATTAGCAGAAAAAGGTCAATTAGGCCTACTAAACCTTGTAGCCTTTTTAGGCCAGACAGCAGACAAAACTTTTTAGAAGGGACAGAGAGGTTCCTAGAACAGTGAACTTTATCATATTCTTGGTGACATAGACTAAATGGAGAAAGGAGGAGTTTGAAACTTCTTAGAAGGGGACTAGGATAGCACCCTTAAGACTAGGAGATTAGCCTATTTGATTCTAGGAGGGCCTAGGACAAAGTTATAGCAAGGTCTATGTAACATCAAGTACCCTAGTTTGCATTATTAGATGATCTTGTTTAATTTGTGTTCATTTCATGCAAAGATACATGTAAAGGAAAAGAAATTTTTGCATCTAAAGATTACATGTATATATATATGAAAAATAACTTGTCTATACTATACAAAGAAAATAACTTTCAAAAGAAAATGCAAGAGTATAGGCATACATAAGAGGATGAACATAAATAATAAGGGTGTTAAACATTGTCTAAAGTGATGAATTTTTGACCCGGGTATGAATCTAGTGTGCCCCTGTGTGATCTAGAACCTACAAAGAAAAGAGAGATGGGGGTTAGATAAAACATATCTAAGCAATGAATGGCATCCTATTACTGATCCTCATCTACAATTATGCATGTGCATAGTCAAGCCATACACTTCTGAAAGAAAAACCATGCTACATGACATGTGCACTTAGAAGAATGTTGCAGAGAGTAAATTGTTGCATTTATGTCTGCATGAACACCTGGTGAGTCACTATTGTGATTTCAAGTAAAGATCATAACATCACAACATGGTTGGCAGCCCCAAGGAGGCCCCATTGCATGCAGTGAGTAAGCTACATCAAAACAAAGAGGTACACAAATTTGCATCATCTATACTGATGTCCCTATTTGATTGGATGGTGCTCTATTTATTTTATTGCTGCTATCAAAATAGAATGGCAGTGGTGATTCAATGCATCTATAGCCTCAACAACATGGAAACATCGATCCAATAACAAGAAATACATTACAAATGCCAAGCTCACAGTCTCAATGAAATAAACAGTGTATAAAACAATATATGGTGCACAACAACAGCAAGCATGCAATGACAACAATAACATTGCATGATGCCCGAGCTCACATTCAAAATAGTAAGTGTATTAATGTATGATCTAATAGCAGCAACCTTATTGATCATTACCTTTCACTCCTCCATCATTATAGAAGAGATAACTACCTATAACTATATTTCATAATTCCTCCTTTGAAGTATATATATATATATATATATATCAAGTATAATTATGAGTTTACATCATATATTTAGTCTTAATAAAATCTTATAAAACAACATAAAAGGGTAAGTGCACAAAGATGGGGGACCAAAAAGATGCCACTTTTCTTTTTGGCCCCCCATCGCGCATAGTGCGCACGTAATAAAGGGCGTGCGCCATATAGGGGGTATGCCCTATGTCTTGGGTTGCCCAAGCCTTAGGCTTGGGCAATCCAAGACAAAGCACGTGCGCCCTATAGGGCATATGCCATTTTGAAAAACTTGTATAAATTTTGCTGCATGTGAGTTTGGAAGCTCATTTTGCTTTCTCAAACCTGCGTTTTCAGCTAAGAGGAGATTCTAAAGTGCGCACACCCTATTATATTTGCTTGTGAGTCGATTATTTTTGTTCATCCATCGATTAAATGGCTCCACGGCATCGTCAAGTTTGATCTGGAAGAAGAGGTAAATGTTTTTATAGCTTATCATGCCTCTTATTTGTTTTAAAATTTGAGTTTTGTTGCAATTTGTTTTGTTAAAATTTGTTTTTGTTTAAATTTATTTTGTTCAAATTTGTTTTTGTTTAAATTTGTTGTGTAATGAATATTTTAAAATGTAGTTTTTTTAATTGTCAAGAAGAAATAATCTCCCTCCACCAAACCCTTCGTCTCCTCATGAAGAACCAAATGAAGAACCAAATGAAGAAAGAAATGAAGAAAATGAACCTCAATTGCCTCCACCAAATGAGAAACCTCCTCTTGGAACACAACAAAATTTGCTGAACCAAATTGAAAGAGGGAAAAAAGAATTAGAATCTTTAATTAATAGGTTAAAAGATTCTAGTTGTACAAATCCCGGAAGGGAAAGACTTTCAAAATCATTGGAAGCAATCTTGACCCATGTAAGTGTAGTTAGTGGGAAAATTAATTTATGACAGGACAAAAGAGAAGAACAAAAACAATATTATGCAAATAAATTATTTTATGCGGACATAAAAAAGAAAAAAATCACAAAAGATGACATTTGTCAGCTATTTAAAAAACCAAGGGACGCAAATACTCTTAGAACGACAACAAGGAGGTTCCCAATTCATTGGTGCATAAATGAAGACATTAAAAACAATTTTTGGGAGAGATGGTGGATGGTCTTTGATTCGCCTCCTTGTAAAAATCATGAGGTTCCTATATATTTCTTGAGGAAACTCTATTGCGAGTTTGTACTCAAGGTGGTGCCAAATTATTTTGACATGCTGGATTCACAGGGTGGAGGAGGGGGTTCATCATTTGATCGAGCAGGGGCACATCATGACCCTAACACACCTAGGGCTGCTAGTGGCAAGCCACCGTTGGATCATGTTAGTATTCCTTCCATTGTGAACATGTAGAGGCAGACACACTAGGTACGATTAGTGCTCTGACACAGACTTTCATTCAATGTGCCACTCCTTTAGTTGAGGGTGACTATGGTCAATCCTCGAGGGGGCATATTTGTCGGTCATGTGGATGGTTGTGCACATTTGGTACTGGCAAGAGAGAGCAAGAGGATTCTAGATTAATGACTAATACCTTTCTAAATACGACATTTGGCATTGACAGACAGGTAAATATTTCCAAGTTCATTAAATTTCTTTGATCATATTTCATTTATAAAAGAATAACTATTTAATTTAGTATCTATTATTTATGATGAAAATTCAGGGCAAGAAAGTCAGTGGCAGTGGCAGTGGTAGTGGAAGTGGAAATGATCCTAATGTCCCCTTTTACACATCGTTGTCAATTCCACAAGTATGTATCAAACAAAATATTTAATTAACATATTTGATTATTATGTAAAAATATGAATAATTGTATCCTAACTTATTGTGCATGTGCATTAGATGTGCACTGGTGGACCATCGACGTTCACAACAGACAGCGAAGGGCATCGTGCAACATTCCTTGAGGTATCTTTATTTGCATATTAATTGGATTTACTTGATCATATTTAATTAATGAATGAATGCCTAAATTACTAGACAAATTATGATCAAAATCCAAAGGCGCAATGATTACATTCTTTCACCTGGCTTTGTGAGGTCACCATTGAGTCCACAGGTATACATGTAATAATGCATTATAATTAACATGTCAGTAGTACGTTCTTATATGAATGGTTATCTTATAATTTTTCATGTGCATGTGCACTAGTTGAATGTTGGAGCTTTGACTTTGACACCGCACACTGGAGGACGCGGTGGAACCTTCACGGAGGTATCATTTACTCATTAGCAGGGTTGTAAAAAATATATGTAATCTTGATAACTGCATAATTTACTTTTTTTTTTTCATTTTCATCTTTTGACATCAGAGACTCCTCCTTCTGTCCGTGATACTTTGGATCGTGGAGTAGCTGCAGCAGTAGCTAGTTCTGAAGCACTAACTAAGGTATGAAAGAGATCACTTAACTTTAATTATTATTTTAATAGTTTGTATTGAATTTTATAATGATATCCATGTATTTATTTTAATTATTATTTTGATCATTTTTGTAGGGACTTATGACTCCAGATCACTAGCATACACCTTCAATGGATGAACATAGTGACTATTTGCTAGTGGTAAGCCAATATTCAATTTTATGTCATTGTATAATTCAATTTTGATGTATATTAGTTATCTCTATCTTTTTTTTTTTTTTATCGAGTCAAGCTACAGAAGAGTCTAGACAGGAGGAGGAGTGAGCACACTCGGAAGACTATGGCATCCACTGCATCTCCATCGACACGACGATCGAAGACAGCTCAGGATTTGTTTTCTTCCCCTAGCGGGAAAGAACTAGATTAGGGATATGGATTGTATGCCTATATGGCACTAGTGGACATATTTTTTTATATTGCATTAGTGATACGTTGTACATCCATTTGGCTTTGAGGAAGCCAATTTTACTATATTGAATATATTCAATGTATGACATTATTGTGTTGGCATTAAGTATGTTTGTCATGAGTGACAACACTTATTCAGACTCTATGTGTTTACCGAGCCAATAGGATAGTGTTTACCGAGCAAATAGGACAGTGTTTACCGAGCAGACATGATAGTGTTTACCGAGTAGACAAAACAATGTTTATCGAGTGATGAAATGAGCAGTGTTTACCGAGTGCCAGCATGGTAAATAGGGAATTCAGTTTCTACCAAGTGACACTATATCTACTGAGTCTCCAGTATATACCGAGTTTGAAACTACAACTGAGTGGTTAGTATGGACCGAGCCTCCACTTCTACCGAGAGCATGATGATGTCGAGTAACACAGTGGATGCTAAGTATCAAAAAGTCACCGAGTTAGTTTGCAGTAACCGAGTAACTATATTTGGGCCGACTCAGTAATATTTGTGTTAAGAGCTAACTTTGTAATTATTTTGTAATTATTTTGGATTGATATATAAACAATGTTTTGTATCATATCCAAGGTGTAAAGTAGTGAAGCATGAAAAAGAGAGAAAGGCAGAGATAAGCGAATTACAAAGGGCTACAGCAGTATAAGAAGCAGCAAAGATCTATCCATCACAAAAGGTGATCAGTACATCAGAGAATCTCAATTAGCAAGTACAGTTGCAAGTAAGAGATCTACTATTTCATCCTAACAGGTGAATCAGCTTAAAATCCTTTAACCGGGTAGACTTAACAGTCTTTGTAAAATCTCTTAACCGAGTGCATACTTTATTGTATGTTTGTAAATCCTCTAACAAGGTGGACCTAGCAGTCCTTATTGCTCCTAACAGGGCAGATCATCAGAAGTGATCATTGTAAGCCTTAACCGAAAAACTTTATACTGCAGTATTGAAGTTTTGTAGGTATCATCCCCACCCCAGTTTTACTTTCTATTTGGAAGGTTTCTAGGTCACCAAATCTCTGTGTTCAAAGTGTTATGAATGTTTTATTCTTTCTGTTACTCATACATGCAGTCAGATTATCAATCTAATGTTATTTGAAATATGGTTAAGATCTGAATTTGTTAAAAGTTTTGAAGTTACTGATTCACCCCTCCCCTCTCAGTAACTTGGATAGTCTTGAATATTTCCAATAATTGGTATCAGAGCTTTGTGGTTCTCAGGATAAAGTTTGACAGCTTGAGAAAAGATTCAGGATAATGGAGATATTTAGACTTAACAAAGTAATTGAGAATGAAAAGCTAGATCTGGAAATGGCCATGACTCAACTCAAGGAAGCAAGAGAGCATCTTTCCCAATCCCTAAAAAGAAGGAAGGAACTTGCAAATCAGATTAATGACCACCAGTATGTTGAAGAAAAGATTGAAGACTTTTTCCCTTCAAGCAGCTCAGATGAAGCAAACAATGCAATCAAAGAACTTATAGAAAAGAGTGGATCTCTACAAGAAGAGATAAGAAAATTGAAAAGAGAACAGGAAATTTAGTCAACAAGATTTTGTGAAATCTTGGAACAAAGAAACAAGATGAAAGATGAAATAGATGGAAAGAACAATGAAATCCAGAATCAAACCCTTCAGCTAGAAAACCTTATTGATCAAGTCTCCAATGCAAATGAAGAAATCTTGACTCTGAGATCAGAAAATGAAAATATAAGAGAGGAGCTGAGATCTGAAAAGCAAATCAATTTAAGATTGGTGAATGACTTAGACACTGAAAGGAAAATCAATGAGAGAATGTTGAAATCTCAAGAAGATATAAATCAGGTGTATGAATGAAACCTTCATAGGAAAAAAGGAAAAGCAGGACTTGGATACAAAGAGGAAGGTGAATCCTCCAAACAAGGTACTCAAAAGAATCAGAAACCCACTTGTAATCTCTATGGCAAAATTGGCCATACTTCAAACAAATGTTGGAGCAATGGAAAAGCACAATTCAATGGAAAATGCTACAATTGCAATCAGCATGGTCATAAAGCAAATGAATGCAAGGATAAACCAAGATTTAAAGGCAAATGTCACAAATGTAGCAAACAAGGTCATAAGGCATCAGAATGTAGAACTAAAACACCCAATCCAGCAGAACAAATTATGAAAGCAATGTTTGGTTGGGATTACAACACTTGGTGTAGATGTCATTACTGTGGAGAATATGGGCACATTGGCATGAATTGTGTAAGGCATCACTTGAGAAAAAGGGATACTACCATAAGATGTTATAAATGCACGAAGCTTGGTCACATAGCTAAAAATTGCATGAATTTAGGCAAAGTTGAAGATGAAAAGAAAGCAAAAGCAAATAGCATCAGGAAGCAGATGAGACAAAAGTGGATTCCTAAACCTACCAAGCAAACTAGTCCAAGTAATGAAGTCACTCATGAAGAGAGTGGCTCTATCAACTCTAACTAAGTCTCCAAGAAAGCACTGGAATTGTATCTTCATAGACATATTCCAAACAGTTCCTGAACTGAAAGGAAGAAAGATCCAAATCAGTATGCAAGATACAGTAGGATCACAAGAAGGTCGGTATCAGTTACCACCAAGAAAGGTCGAGTGTAACCTAATTTCATTTGGTTACTGAGTAAGGTTGGAGTAGTATGAATTCATATGTTCTCTGAGTTGCGGAATCTTCACCGAGCATTTAATGCATAGTGGATGATAGTCTGTCAAATTCAATACCCTAATTCCTACGGAGCATTAATGACAAAATTTTAACAAAAACCATGAAATCAAGTTCATTCTTCACCGCGAATATCAGCATATTGAGCAGAGAAATTTCTGGTGCGATCAAGCGATTCGAAGCAAAATTTTGCAGCAAAAATTTCTTCGAAGAATTTTTTCTTTTTCTACTGATCTACCATGGCATCATCCAGCACCAAAGTAAAGAAAGGTTTGGAAATGTTAGTTCAAGGAGAATGGAAAGCACCGGATTTCAAACTCGTGCCTGTGATTACAGAAACCCTAGATCCGAGTGGAGCTCAATCTCAAATTCCTCCAAAGGTACTTCTTGTTAATGACATTCGCAGTCATTTTAAAGGTACAATTCAAGAGCTTGGAACCCTAGAGATAGATGTTGTTCATGATGAACTGTGTGTTGATGGTGTTCTCAAACTGGAACATAAACATTTGGAAGATAAGGGTTTGACACATATCACCCACTTGCCTCGGAGTTTCCAGATAAAATGGATTAGATATATCCTAAGCCGAGTGCACGAAGGTAAAATTTGGCTTCAGCAACCAATGGAAATAACAAAGAAGATGATTCACCGAATCACTGGTCTTCCCATGCTTGCCAAGGCTAAATCTACAAAAACCCTAGGTCGGGTAGAGCTGGAAAAGAAAACCCTAGCCGAATGGGACAGTAGAGGTATGAGAATAAATAGTATTACTGATGTAGAACTAAAATTTGGCACATATGTCATAGCTCACAAGATATACAGTTCAAGTTGGTAGAATAGTGTTCTGTGTGAAGCAGTTGACCTAGCTTATAAAATTGTGAAGAACAATCTGTCATTTGACCTAGCAGATTTATTGTTGAAATAGTTCAACAAGAATATGGAGAGCATTCAAACCTCAAAGAACAATCCATGTAAGTTTGGCTCACTGTTGGTTTGTTTATTTTTCTATGCTCAAAAGTTTTTCCTATCAAAAGGCACGGTAAAATGGAGAAAGGATGTGCCTCTTCTTTATCAGATAAATGAGTATATTGCAGAAATGGGTGAAAATTTTGTAAGAATAATGGATAACTATTTTGAATCTTTTAAAGAAAAGATGAATAACAGATTTCGGATTCCACTAAAGCTGGTGGAAGATTATAAAGATGATGTTTGTTTCATGGTTGATTGTGATAGAGTATACATTCAGGCAGTAAGGCCTAGGATTGTATGGGTGAAACCTCTTCCTTATGAGGTAAACATTGATGATACAAAGGATATAATTGAAGCCCTAGTAAATCAACCTGTTGATCCAAAGGCTCCATACTTTGGAACATATGATGAAGCTATGATAAGAATTGAGCTAAGCATAAAAATTCCACAGGCGGTTAACAAAGGCAAAAGAGGATGGCCAAGATGCAATCTAGCACACCTCTAATGTTAACTAAGGGCATAGGAGAGGATATTGTAGAAGAAGAAGAAAAGGATGAGAGTAAAGAAGAACTAGTGCCTGTAAAGAAGAAAGGAAAGGTAACTATCACCAAGGAACCTGAGCAACCCACTGCAGTATTCACAAGGAAAAGATCAAGGGACAAGGCAGGTAAAGTCAATGATGATATAGTACTCAAAAGGCCTCCTCCCTCATTTGAACAAAAGATTAAAGATTTGAGAGAAGGATCTGGAATTGCAAATTTCAAATCTCTCAAATATGAAACAAGGTCACAGGCAGAGCAGCAGGAAATTGAAGATGATATTATTGAGAAAATGGGAAAATGGAAGTACTCACCTAATGATATGGCTTCTCAAATCCCAGGAGTCTTATTAAACCAAGTCAAGATGAGATGGTCCAATGCAGGGCAAACTGTCAAGGACATATATGCTCAAACCTTAAGACAGTTGATGCCAAGTTTGAAAAATGCTGAAATAAGTAAGGCATTGATAGAAAATGAGCATAAGATGACACTAAAATTTAACAGTTGTTTGATTTTGATCAAGGATATGGAGTCGGTTGTGAAGAGTGCAAATTTTACTTGGAAAAACATCTATCATCTTCACAAACCGAGTACTGAAACTGTGATAATTAAAGATATTGAAGATGATAGTGATGAAGAAGAAGAAGAAGCAGTTCAGATTGATAATGTTGAGATAGAAGAAGCCACTGAGGAAGCTAAGAAGAATTTTGAGGAAGATGATCCTATTTGGATAGCTACAGAGGTGATTTCCTCACTTCCTCACTCTCCAGTAAAAATTGCTACATCTAGCCCAAAGAAAACTTCAAGTGTGATTATGACAACTCCCTCAGATACATCAAATGTCCAATCATCACTAGCACAACTCAATGTATCAATGACAGAAGTGGCTACCACTTCATCCACCGAGCTTCAGCCTCCTTCCACTAAGTTGCAGTCTTTAGTACCTTCTTCAATTTTGAGTTTTTCAACAGTAAGTACTTCAGATTCTATAGTTGTAAATACTTCAGTTTTTTATTTATCAAGTATTCCGGTTAGCATCCCATCAGTCGGAAGTTTATCAGTTTTCACTACAAGTCCTACTGTGTCTACAATAATTTCTACTACAAAGGCAATAAGTATAAAGACTCAACCGAGTACAAAATTTTTGAGTAAGAGTGTAGTAGAAGATATAGATTTAGATGAGGAGATAGAAATTCCCCAATTAGATTTTGCAAACCTCACAGTAGACCAAATGCAAATAGTTGGTGAACTTCTCCAGAAGAAAGCAAAGCAGAAGAAACTAAAAGAAGAAAGAGATAAGGAATATAAGATCATTGAGGATGCCAAGAACATTTTGGCAGAAACAATAGGTGTTGAAGTTGATTCCTCTCAACACATTTTGTTGCAGTTGGTAGAGGCAGTAAACAAGTTCAACGAGGATTCTTCTAGATCAGATAAGTTGCTTGAGAAGGATGAGAAAAAGTTTGAAAATAAAGTGCTTGAGCACATTGCTCAGCAAATAGCTATCAATCAGGTAGGGTTATCTTCAGTTTTGACTAGCATTGAGTCCTCCTATTCCAAGGTAACATCATTTTTTGTCAAAGTATGTAATGTTTCCGAGTTCTCAAAGGAGATTAAAGACAAAATAAATAAGATTGATGAGGATCTGAAGATCAGTGCACAGAAGTTGCAACTTGAACCTAGTTCAAGCTCTGCACATCATATGACAGTCAGATTCCTATCTGATAAGCAGTTAGAGTTATTGAAAGAAGATGCAAGGATCAGATCAACATTAATAGATATTCAGAACATGATCCTTCCCATCATGGATACAATCCAGAAGCATATTGCATACTCAAAAACATTGATCCATGACAATCAGTTTTCAATTGCAGATCACATGATTGAACTCTTTGCAGAAGTCCAAGTTGCACTCCATACATGCAAGATTCTGCAAGAGAATTGGGATAGAACTCTAGCACTAATTGGAAAGGTGCATTCTAATTTTCTCTCACATTTTGGTATCTCCATGTAAAATATTTGTATATACACCTTTGGCATTATTGTCAAAAAGGGGGAGAAAGTATATGAGAGAAATAGGAAATATGAGTATGAGGTGAAATAAGATATTTGTATATATACTGTATAAGGGAGACATGACATGTATATACAGCAGTATGACAAAGATAAATTTTTGAAAAATCAAAACCAGTATCAACATGATTGTGTATATAAGTTTTGGGAAATAAGTGTTTTGTCACTAATGCCAAAGGGGGAGATTGTTGGCATTAAGTATGTTTGTCATTAGTGACAACACTTATTCAGACTCTATGTGTTTACCGAGTAGACAGGACAATGTTTACCGAGAAGACAGGACAGTGTTTACCGAGCAGACAGGACAGTGTTTACCGAGTGATGAAATGAGCAGTGTTTACCGAGTGCTAGCATGGTAAATAGGGAATTCAGTTTCTACCGAGTCTCCAGTATATACCGAGTTCAAAACTACAACTGAGTGGTTAGTATGGACTGAGCCTCCACTTCTATCGAGAGCATGATGATGCTGAGTAACACAGTGGATGCCAAGTATCAGAAAGTCACCGAGTTAGTTTGCAGTAATCGAGTAACTATATTTGGGCCAACTCAGTAATATTTGTGTTAAGAGCCGACTTTGTAATTATTTTGTAATTGTTTTGGATTGATATATAAACAATGTTTTGTATCATATCCAAGGTGTAAAGTAGAGAAGCATGAAAAAGAGAGAAAGGTAGAGATAAGCGAATTACAAAGGGCTACAGTAGTATAAAAAGTAGCAAAGATCTATCCATCACAGAAAGTGATCAGTACATCAGAGAATCTCAATCAGCAAGTATAGTTGCAAGTAAGAGATCTACTATTTCATCCTAACAGGTGAATCAGCTTAAAATCCTTTAACCGGGTAGACTTAACAGTCTTTGTAAAATCTCTTAACTGAGTGCATACTTTATTGTATGTTTGTAAATCCTCTAACAAGGTGGACCTAGCAGTCCTTATTGCTCCTAACAGGGTAGATCATCAGAAGTGATCATTGTAAGCCTTAACTGGCAAACTTTATACTGCAGTATTGAAGTTTTGTGGGTATCATCCCCACCCCAGTTTTACTTTCTATTTGGAAGGTTTTTGGGTCACCAAATCTCTGTGTTCAAAGTGTTATGAATGTTTTATTCTTTCTGTTACTCATACATGCAGTCAAATTATCAATCTAATGTTATTTGAAATATGGTTAAGATCTAAATTTGTTAAAATTTATGAAGTTACTGATTCACCCCTCCCCTCTCAGTAACCTGGATAGTCTTGAATATTTCCAACATATTGGACATATATATTTGACTTCATGCCCTACGAATATATATTTTTTATGTTTTAGGTATGCAATTCATGTGTTTGGTGTATTGATGTATACTAAATTATGTTTATGTTCATGTCTTTGCTTTGTAAATTTCCCATGCCTTACAGTTATGCTTTTATGTTTATCGATGTATGTTTAACTTACTGACTGTGCTACAAATGCCAGTCACTGTCCTCAATAACAGTCAATTCCTTAACTGTAATAACAACAAAAGTAATGAAATGAATGCATAAATGTATAAATATAATATAAGGATTCTTGGGGTGCCCTAATGTTGGCAAGAGTTCTTTTATTAATAAGATTACTATGGAAGATGTGGATGTGCAACCTTATTCTTTTACAAACAAACTTCTAATTGTCCCCTAACTGACTGATTGTTAATGACAAACACTAGAATACATATTTGCACTCATCCTACTACTCATCCTGGAGTCATCGGTGTCATTCGAATGACTGTGTGTGCCAAAAAAGGTTGTCAGTAGCATTTATCCGACCATTCAAAGTTTTTGGAACAAATGGTTCGATGCTACGACCAACAGTTTGAAAGATACGCAACGATGACTGTTTCAACTGAGGAACACTTTGAGTTCTGACACCGACCGAGAATGTGTTGCCAAATTTAAAAGAAGTTGAATCTCTAAAAATTGAGATAGGCATTTGTAGGCCCCAACAACATGGTCCTGTAGCACCTAATGGATTGATTCTACCTCGCATGAGCTCTGAGATATGACCCCGCAAAGATCGCTGATTTCATGCTTAAGAGACCTTGAGGGACACTTCGGCCCGGAGTCGTTGGCAGGGTTCAAACAACTATGCGTGGTGAACAAGGTTTCCCCTAGTGTTTACTTGACCATTCGGAGCTATTGGAACTGACGGTTTGATGCTATGACCGACGGTTTGAAAGATATGCAACGTTGGTCGTTTGAACTGAGGAGCACTATGAGTTCTGACACCGACCGAGAATGTGTTGCCGAATTTAAACAAAGTTGAATCTCTAAAAATTCAGATAGGCTTTTTTAGGCCTTGGCAACACGGTCATGTAGCACTTGACGGATCGATTCTACCTTACACAAGCTCCGAGATATGACCCCGCAAAGATTGCTGATTTCATGCTTAACAGACCTTGAGGGGCACTTCAACACAGAGTCATCGGTAGGGATCGAACGACTGTGTGTGGTGAATGAGGTTGCCACTAGTGTTTACCCGACCATCTGGAGCTATTAGAACTAACGGTTCAATGCTACGATTGATGATTTGAAAGATACGCAACGTTGACCATTTGAACTAAGGAACACTATGAGTTCTGACACCGACCGAGAATATGTTGCCCAATTTAAAAGAAGTTGAATCTCTGAAAATTGAGATAGGCTTTTGTAGGCCCCAGCAACACGGTCCTATAGCAATTGATGGATCGATTTTACCTTGCACGAACTCCAAGATATGACCCTGCAAAGATCGCTGATTCCATGCTTAAGAGACCTTGAGGGACACTTCAGCACAGAATCGTCGATGGGGATTGAACGACTATGGGTGCCGAATGAGGTTGCCACTAGCTTTTACCCAGCCATCCAAAGCTGTTGGAATAGATGGTTCGATGCTCTGACCAATGGTTTGAAAGATACGCAATGTTGGTCGTTTCAACTGAGGAACACTTTGAGTTCAGACACCGACCAAGAATGTGTTGCCAAATTTAAACGAAGTTCAATCTCCAAAAATTTAGATAGGTTTTTGTAGGCCCTGGCAACACAGTCTTGTAGCAACTAATGGATTGATTATACCTTGCACAAGCTCTGAGATATGACCCCGCAAAGATCATCGATTCCATGCTTAAGAGACCTTGAGGGACACTTCAGCACGGAGTCATCGGTGGGGATCGAACGACTATGCATGGTGAACAATGTTGCCACTAGTGTTTACTTGACCATCTAGAACTGTTGGAATAGATGGTTCAATGTTACGACCAACGGTTTGAAAGATACGCAACATTGGCCATTTTAGCTAAGGAACACTTTGAGTTCTGACACTAACCGAGAATGTGTTGCCGAATTTAAAAGAAGTTGAATCTATAAAAACTGAGATAGGCTTTCGTAGGCCCTAGAAACATGGTCTTGTAGCACCTAATAGATCAATTCTACCTCACATGAGCTCTGAAATATGACCCTATGAAGACATCAATTCCATGCTTAAGAGACCTTGAGGGACACTTCAGCATGGAGTCGTCGGCGGGGATCGAACGACTGTGGGTGCCGAACAAGGTTTCCACTAGCATTTACCTAGCCATCTAGAGTTGTTGGAATAGATGGTTTGATGCTACGACTGACGATTTGAAAGATACGCAACGTTGGCCATTTCAGCTAAGGAACACTTTGAGTTCTGACACCGACCGAGAATGTGTTGCCAAATTTAAATAAAGTTAAATCTCCAAAAATTGAGACAGGCTTTTGTAGGTCCTGACAACATGGTCCCATGGCACTTGATGGATCGATTCTACCTCGTACGAGCTCTGAGATATGACCCCGCAAAGATTGTCAATTCCATGCTTAAGAGACCTTGAGGGACACTTCAGCATAGAGTCATCGATGGGGATCAAACGACTGTCCGTGATGAACAAGGTTGCCACTAGCATTTACCTGGCCATCTAGAGTTGTTGGAATAGATGGTTCGATGCTATGATCGATGGTTTGAAAGATACGCAACATTAGCCGTTTCAGCTGAGGAACACTTTGAGTTCTGACACCGACCGAGAATGTGTTACTGAATTTAAAATAAGTTGAATCTCTGAAAACTGAGACAGACTTTTATAGGCCCCAACAACATGGTCCTGTAGCACCTGATGGATCAATTCTACCTCACACAATCTCTGAGATATGACCCCACAAAGATCATTGATTCCATGCTTAAGAGACTTTGAGGGACACTTCAACACAGAGTCGTTGGCGGGGATTGAAAGACTGTGGGTGTCGAATGAGGTTGCCACTAGTGTTTACTCAGCCATTTAGAGTTGTTGGAATAGACAATTCGATGCTACAACTGATAGTTTAAAAGATACGCAACGTTGGTCGTTTCAGCTGAGGAACACTTTGAGTTTTAACATCAACCGAGAATGTGTTGCCAAATTTAAACGAAGTTGAATCTCCAAAAACCAAGATAGGCTTTTGTAGGCCCTAGAAACATGATCCTATAGCACCTAATGGATTGATTCTACCTTGCACAAACTCTGAGATATGACCCCGCAAAGATCATCGATTCCATACTTAAGAGACCTTGAGAGACACTTCAACATGGAGTCATCGGCGGGGATCCAATGACTGTGTGTGCCGAATGAGGTTGCCACTAGCATTTACCTGGCCATCTGGAGCTATTGGAATAGACAATTTGATGCTACGATCGATGGTTTGAAAGATACACAATGTTGGCCATTTTAGTTGAGGAACACTTTGAGTTCTAACACCGACTGAGAATGTGTTGCCAAATTTAAATGAAGTTGAATCTACAAAAACTGAGATAGAATTTTGTAGGCCCCAGCAACATGGTCCTGTAGCAACTAACAGATCCATGCTACCTCTCATGAGCTCTGAGATATGACCCCGCAAAGATCACCAATTCCATGCTTAAGGGACCTTGAGGGACACTTTAGCACAGAGTCGTCAGTGGGGATCGAACGACTGTGGGTGCTAAATGAGATTGCCACTAGCATTTACCTGACCATTTGGAGCTATTGGAATAGACAGTTTGATGCTACAAATGATGGTTGGAAAGATATGTAACGTTGGCTATTTTAGCTGAGGAACACCTTGAGTTCTGACACCGACCGAGAATGTGTTGCCAAATTTAAACGAAGTTGAATCTCTGAAAATCGAGACAGGCTTTTATAGGCCCCAGCAACATGGTCCCGTAGCAACTAATGAATTGATTCAACCTTGCATGAGCTCTGAGATAAGATCCCGCAAAGATCACTGATTCCGTGCTTAAGGGACCTTGAGGGACACTTCAGCACGGAGTCATCGGTGGGGATCAAATGACTGTGGGTGCCAAACAAGGTTGCCACAAGCATTTACCCAGCCATTTGAAGCTATTGGAATAGATGGTTTGATGCTATGATCAATAGTTGGAAAGATATGCAACGTTGGCCATTTCAGCTGAGGAACACCTTGAGTTCTGACACCGACCAAGACTGTGTTGCCAAATTTAAAAGAAGTTGAATCTCTAAAAACTGAGATAGGCTTTTGTAGGCCCTAGCAACATGGTCTTGTAGCAACTAATGGATCCATGCTACCTCCCATAAGCTCTGAGATACAACCCCGCAAAGATCACTGATTTCATGCTTAAGGGACCTTGAGGGACACTTCAGCATGGAGTAATCGGCGGCAATCAAACGACTATGCGTGGCATGTACTTGCATGAGGACATTATATATTACAGAAATACCACATAGAAGTAGCTAGAAAGCCGCTCAAAAAGTAGTAACTGATAGCAAGTGGGATAATGTAGATGCTTTAATAAACCACTATCTTCTTTACTCAAGCAACATCTGGTTCATCTGCTCGACTGGGGCATGTTTGGGAATAGACAATCTCCATTTAAAATCAAGTCTTTGGAAGTAGTTATATTTTTTAGTGGAGGAGATACACCCATTGGATCTGCTATAACTTCATGCTCACTGGAATTCCCATTACTCTTCAATTGGGATACTCTTTCCAAAATTGCATCTACCCTTTTACCAATTAATGGGTCTATTTGTGGACCTCGAAGGAGTTGGTCACCTAAATGAGAACCTTGAGATGAAGTAGGAACTTCTCTACGAAAGAGATCAGTACCTTGAGAAGGTCTCCACTTGTCAGTTGAATTAAAACCTTGGACCATAGATGGCTGCCCTTTGTTGTAAAATGAGGAGTGAGACTGTCTTGCCAAAGGTGGCAATGAACTTACATTTCAAGGATAATGCCCAAGTCGCGTAAATGCAAGGCCATTGACGGTTATACATTTCTAATAGAAATATTTGTGGTGCTAGAATGAAGTGCATGACCAAATTCTTTTCCTGCTAAGGAACCAATTTGGGAAATTAATGGGTCTATTTGTGGACCTTGAAGGAGTTGGTCACCTAAATGAGAACCTTGAGATGAAGCAAGAATTTCTCTATGAAAGAGATCAATACCTTGAGAAGCTCTCCACTTGTTAGTTGAATTAAAACCTTGGACCATAGATGGCTTCCCTTTTTTGTAAAATGAGGAGTGAGACTGTCTTGCCAAAGGTGGCAATGAACTTACATTTCGAGGATAATACCCAAGTCGCGTAAATGCAAGGCCATTGACGGTTAGTCATTTCTAATAGAAATATTTGTGGTGGTAGAATGAAGTGCATGACCAAATTCTTTGCCTACTAAGGAAAAAATTTGGGAAATTAATGGGTCTATTTGTGGACCTTGAAGGAGTTGGTCACCTAAACAAGAACCTTGAGATGAAGCAGGAACTTCTCTATGAAAGAGATCAATACCTTGAGAAGCTCTCCACTTGTCAACTGAATTAAAACCTTGGACCATAGATGGCTGCCCTTTGTTGTAAAATGAGAACTGAGACTGTCTTGCCAAACGTGGCAATGAACTTACATTTCAAGGATAATGCCCAAGTCACGTAAATGCAAGGCCATTGACGGTTAGTCATTTCTAATAGAAATATTTGTGGTGGTAGAATGAAGTGCATGACCAAATTCTTTGCCTACTAAGGAACCAATTTGGGAAATTAATGGGTCTATTTGTGGACCTCGAAGGAGTTGGTCACCTAAACAAGAACCTTGAGATGAAGCAGGAACTTCTCTATGAAAGAGATCAGTACCTTGAGAAGCTCTCCACTTGTCACCTGAATTAAAACCTTGGACCATAGATGGCTGCCCTTTGTTGTAAAATGAGGAGTGAGACTGCCTTGCCAAAGGTGGAAATGAACTTACATTTCAAGGATAATGCCCAAGTCCCGTAAATGCAAGGCCATTGAGGAATAGTCATTTCTAATAGAAATATTTGTGGTGCTAGAATGAAGTGCATGACCAAATTCTTTGCCTGCTAATGAACCAATTTGAGGCTTCATTTCACATTGCTTTGTGGATAATTCCACAACACTTGTTAGTTCTCTATCTAAATTTTTTGTGTTAGTGTACATGTGCACTAAAGAGATTTTGTCACTACTTGAGCTACTTGAGCAATCATCATCATCATCTGACATAGGCTCACACGCATATCTTACTTCTTTCCTTTGCCACTTTCCCCTTCCTAGCTCTTCCTCCTTATCTGTAACTTCTATCATGGGTCCAAGAAGCTCTTCCCACTCTTTCCCATTAACTATGGGCTTTGTCTCTTCATCCTAAGTAATTGGCATACCTTGCACCATTGAGTAATATATCATGCAATTCCTTAATAGTTTCATTCTTAATAGAATTCATAACTAGATTTTCCATAGCCAATTTTCTTCTTGATCGTTGCAATATTTTCTCCTCAACTAAACATTTTGTAATCAGTTGATATACAATCATAGTTTTCTCTTGGCCAATCCTATGGGCTCGCAATTGAGCCTATAGATCCACAAAAGGGTTGAAATCTGGATCTAGTGGAAGAGTAGTATTAGGAAGAAGTCATTCACTAACATCTCATCTTTATAAAAACTAAATTTGGATTCACTAGAAACATTAGTTCTCAAAAAAAAAATAGTAAAACATACCATATATAATGACTGTGTCGACACTCGGCTACATCATATAATAAGTTGAAATTAGATAATCATAAAACACTTTGTAAAGTACATCGTACATATCATATACAGCCACATCAAATGAGTTCAGCATCAAGAAAGAATTATTTTTTTTCAAAGTCTTGTAATTTCTCTATGGTCATTTTATGCATGAATCCATCATAGGATGGTCAAATGATGGTGAATCAACTTTGGTTTAGTTTCTATGGTGCTGGGAGATGAGACATTGGGTGAGCCCTAGTTTCTAGGGGGTTTTGGGTCTTAAAGAAGATGGTATCAAAGAAGAGAATGAAGTAAAGGATTCTCCAAAGCTGAAAAAGGAAAGAAAGTGATGTTCAAAAGGAAGAGAATAAGAAAAAAGAAGAGGAAGAGAAGTGTAGGAAGTTACAAAAGGTTAATATACAAGGTGTTGAAAAAAGTGCATCCCTCCAAGGGAATATCTAGTGATGCCATGGATATCATGGAGAGCTTCATGATTGATATTTTTGATAAGATTCCTCTTGAGGCTGCTTCTCACTTGGGGATGGATCCAAACCTTGTAACTTAGTATTCTAACATTGGAAATGTAGGAAATAAGAAGAGTTTGCAATTTGAGAGTGATTGAAGGAGTTTGATGAGTTTGAAGGGTGCATAAGGGTCATCAAATTGGTGCAAGGGTACAATAGTAGACGTTCTAGCCTTTGGAGGGTATTTTATGCATGAATCCATCATAGGATGGTCAATTGATGGTGAATCAACTTTAGTTCAGTTTCTATGGTGTTGGGAGACAAGACATTGGGTGAGCCCTAGTTTTTAGGGGGTTTTGGGACCAATTTGGGGCTTTTACATCTAGAAGTGTCAAATATTCAAATTGATGGTAGAATCCTCTAATTAGACTCATCAAGTATTTGGTTGATGGTCCAACCAATTGGCAAGCTTAAACAAACATGAACCAAGAACTTGTTTGATATGGTGGATATGGAGTTGCTGAAGGAAACCTAAGGTGTGGAGTCTTAAAGAAGATTATATGAAAGGAGAGAATGAAGTAAAGGATTCTCCAAAGATGAGAAAAGAAAATAAAGTGATGTTCAAGCCCACAAAGGATTCAGTAGTCAAAGCAATGAAATCTGAGAATACAAGGTGTTGAAACAAGTGCATCCCTCCAAGGGAATATCCAGTGATGCCATGGATATCATGCAAAGCTTCATGATTGATATTTTTTATAAGATTACTCCTAAGGCTGCTTCTCTGCTGAAATATAACAAGATTGTGACACTTTCCTCTAGACAAATTGAGATTGTTGTCAAGTTTTTTCTGCCTTGAGAGCTGGCTAGGCATGCTGCTTTTTAAGGAAGTAGGGTTTTTACCAAGTTTCCTACTGCTGTGGGTTAGGTTTTGTTGGAAGATTTTAGGTTTTTTGTACGTGGTGTTTATGGCAAGATTTTTTAGAAGTTGGTTTTGGCTTGGGTAATGCATGAGCAATTTACAGTCCACCCAATTTATAGTGCTATATAAATTTGACATGTTACGATATTTTGTATCTCCATTTACTCCAATGAACCAATTGGGTCTGCCCTACCCTTGATTGTCTCAAGTATTCCCTCATGGTCTAATTCATGAACCTTCCAAAGAGTTTTATTTTGCGTTCTTCCCCCATATCTGATTAAGTGGACATTTGATGCAACGATGAGGTTTGAATAATGAAGAATCTTTTTGTGTGTCTCCCAATCCTCGAACAACCACAACCTAGGGTTCTTCATAGCATATCGTCTAAGCCATGTACCAGTTACAACCACTGCTCCTATAGGGTATTCTAATTCTTCACCATCGATAACCGAGTGATCCAATTTCTTTTTTGCCTCTACACAATGACACAAATAATAATTTGTCCCTTCTTCATTGTCTTCAGGTGCAATAATAGCAAAAACATGGCTTGTAATGATATAAACATAATGAGGACATTAGTTTACTAAATATTTATGATAAAGTACTAAATTTGAGATTATTTGTATGTGGAAAATACTGACTTGGTTGTACTAGATCAGATAAGTGATCAAAGTCAATGGATGATTCCATTTCTGTCAGTTGTAGTGATTCATGGGGATGATAGGAGGCAAGTGGACTCAAAATACGTGTATACCATTCATCAACCCATTCCTTTGACTCACACCCAACCCAATCTTCATCTACACATGATGAACAAAAGCATGCCATATGTCGTGTGTGGATACTCCATGAACCTACATTACAACTTCTAAAAGAGTGTAGCTCACTCAATCCTGTCAATGTACAACAATCCTCATATGGTGCAATGTTAGTTTCATCCATCAACCAAAAAAATCTACAAACTGTAGACTCACCTTCATTACCTAGAACCATTGTAGCGTTACACCATTGGACAATACATCCCACATCTGACAATGTTTCTTTCTCTTTTTATTTTAATTCTTCACGCGCTAAGGCTCTTTTAATACATGCACCTGCACCATCGTGCTCTCCCTTTCCATGACTGGCCTCTGTGAAATTATACATATATTGAATTTCAGTAATCTTATGCATCCTACACAATCAATAAAACATCTGTGAACTCTTGAATTGGGATGCACAATTATCTAACCAAATGATATGTCGATGATATTTTATGCCCCTGTTTTCCAAATGACCATAAAATAGTTGAAAGCAACCGTGTACAAACTCTGTAGAATGTGAGCGATCATCACTGATATAAAAATGATACTCCCTCAATATCTTCCTATTCTCCTATGTACTGTCTGGTGCATGCATGAATGTTATATGAACAAATATAGCAACCTGTTGAGAGCTGTAATACTTTGCTTGCACCTCATTTTGTGGTTGTAGTGTGTAGTTCTCTGCAAAGTCCACAACTAAAACAATGGTACCAAGTGGGAATGTGTCCTTGCACAACTTGAATTGCATACCTAACCATCACGCTCTATGTGTATGCCTTGCATACTCATAAATAATTTTTTTACAAAAAATGTCCATGAACTGATACACTGGAATTTTTTCAATTACTAAATCACATCTTTTAGCCTCTTTTCCATCTTTTAGATTGTATGTCATAGTCTTATATTTTCCAAATTCCACTATTTCATTACCGATTGCATGTGTACTCTCCATATGTTGACAAATTGGCAAACGTCACAAACCAAACCTCTGCAATCTATGCATGTACCATTCAAGCATGAGAGCTTGTAAAATTGTTGACCATCCACTCTTTCACATAAAATGGTAGATATCAATTCCCTTGAAGATCTAGGTGGGACATTTATGTTACAATCCTGCAACACATTGTTAGAGTGCAAACCTACACATATATTCCTATAAACTTCAAAATGGTTAGAAAATTCAATATGTACCCTACAAAAACAAGTTGTGCGGGTGTGATTTATCTTGACATAAAAAGGTTTACACATTTCAAAATATCTCTGACTAATTTTAATTTGAGGATACGTATGCATAAATTTTGCAAAGAATTGTGTCTGAGTTGAATC
>BSBK01000333.1:1207500-1222500 GCA_027943335.1 Chamaecyparis obtusa
GTGTTCGTAGATTACGTTCAATGCATTATTTACGGTTGTATTAGTGGGAAAACTCTTGAAAACGTGCAAAAGAGATTGCATTCAACCATGTTGTTTACATGAGACATGTAGTTTACCTCCAGCCTAAATCAGCATTGCATAGAAATCTGTGGACGGTGTGTGGTACGAAGTCTTGCTCAAGCTTGAAAATGATAAGCATTATGATGTTGAGGTATGGTGTGGTAAGCACAAGTATAGTTTTTCGTAAGCTGCTATTGGTATAGTTTTGTTTTTTTTCAATAGTTGTAAAGTCCAGCTTCTCCTATACTTACACGTATGTATACATTTTGGGCTTGGCTTTAATGTCATGTAAATTTGAGTGAAATGGTAATAATATTTAAGAGCAACAAGTATGGCATTTTAAACAAGTATGCATATACATTATATAAGAAGAGTGATATATCTTAATGGAAACACTTAATGAGAAGGATGCCTATATAACAGGAGGAGTGATCTATTTTAATGGCAGTGGACATAGAAATTGCAGTGAAACTCTGTAATTTATTATTGTAAGTGGACATAGAAATTGCAGTGTAATTAGTAGGATGATTGTAAGTGGACATAGAAATTGCAATGAAACTCTGTAATTTATTATGGCTCAATGTTGTATATACATAGTCAATGTCTATTTAAACTTTAGGATGATACTTATATGATGGCTTAAGTAAATTGTTCTTACCTTGAGACTAGTACACCATGGGATTAGAGGATGGTTGTTATAATAGCAACTGTCTGTCTGTGGGATACTTTTATATTTTGTATTAAATGATGATAGATACATATGTGTTTCTTCCTTTTGCAACAGTTTATATTCTGATACTTATATCTTGAATTGTCAAATAACCAATGAGTGATAATTTTAAAAGTGTATCATAATTAAAGGCATGTGAATTCATATTGTACTTAATCTAAATGCCACTATGTAATGGTTTTACTTACAATATTAATCTTAATATATCCTTATTAAGATATCCCTATTTTATTATTGATGTCCCTATTTACATATTTTCATCAAATGACCCAAAAACATCAAGAATGGTCCTATATGTCACTAATAGCCAACTTTCAGAAGAATAGGAATGATTGCAAACATACATAAGTGGATGAACATAAATAATGAAGGTACCAAACATTGCCTGAAGTAATGAAGTGTTGACCAGGGGTTCAATCCAGTATGCTCTTGTATGATCCAAAACCTGCAAGGAAGGAAAATATGGGGTTAGATCCAAAGGATCTAAGTAATGCCTGGAAACATATTACTGATCCTCATCTACAATTATGCATGTGCATAGTCAATCCATACACAGACTCAACAACATGGTAGCATTGATCTAATAACAGAAAATACATTACAAATGCCAAGCTCGCGGTCTCAATGAAATAAATAGTGTATAAAACAATATATGGTGCACAACAGTAGCAAGCATGCAATGACAGCAATAACATTGCATGATGCTCAAGCTCAAATTCAAAATAGTAAGTGTATTAATGTATGTTTGCATGATGCCAGATATTAAACAGTGAGCTCATGAACAATGTATGATGCCCTAGCTTGTAGCCCGCGAGCCATCAAGACATTTCCTCATGAAATGATCATAAACGGGGAGTACCACATAGTGAATATCAACAGAAAAACAAATAAAAATAGATCAAACACTTCACACAATGCCTTGAAGGTAATAGAAATGATGCCCTAGCTCTCAAAGCTCGCAGGTCATCAAGCATTCCAAATGAAAAGATGTAAACAATGCCAGTATTAAATAGTGAGCTCATGAACAATGTATGATGCCCTAGCTTGCAACCCACGAGCCATCAAGACATTTTCTCATGAAATGATCATAAGCGGGGAGTACCACATAGTGAATATCAATAGCAAAACAAATAAAGAGAGATCAAACACTTCACACAATGCCTTGAAGGTAATAGCAATGATGCCCTAGCTCTCAAAGCTTGCGGGTCATCAAGCATTCCAAATGAAAAGATATAAACAATGCCAGTATTAAACAGTGAGCTCATGAACTATGTATGATGCCCTAGCTTGAAGCCCGCGAACCATCAAGGCATTTCCTTGTGAAATGATCATAAACAAGGAGTACCACATAGAGAATATCAACAGCAAAACAAATAAAGAGAGATCAAGCACTTCACACAATGCCTTGAAGGTAATAGATGTGATGCCCTAGCTCTCAAAGCTTGCAGGTCATCAGGCATTCCAAATGATAAGATGTAAACAATGCCAGTATTAAACAGTGAGCTCATGAACTATGTATGATGCCCTAGCTTGCAGCCTACGAGCCATCAAGACATTTCCTCATGAAATGATCATAAACGGGGAGTACCACATAGTGAATATCAACAACAAAATAGATAAAGAGAGATCAAACACTTCACACAATGCCTTGAAGGTAATAGAAGTGATTCCCTAGCTCTCAAAGCTCGCAAGTCATCAGGCATTCCAAATGATAAGATGTAAACAATGCCAGTATTAAACAGTGAGCTCATGAACTATGTATGATGCCCTAGCTTGAAGCCCGTGAACCATCAAGGCATTTCCTTGTGAAATGATCATAAACAAGGAGTACCACATAGAGAATATCAACAGCAAAACAAATAAAGAGAGATCAAGCACTTCACACAATGCCTTGAAGGTAATAGCTCTCAAAGCTCACCAGTCATCGAGCATTCCAAATGCTAATTAAGATGTAAACAATGACACTGAAATTGATTTAATGAGAAGACAAAGCTTGAATGCCTACTTCAAATGTCAGTGCCCTCTTCCCATATGGTGTCGGCCTCTTCGTGCACACCAAACTTGAATGCCCTCTTCACGCCACACAAAATTGCAGTGTCATCTTCGCGGCAGCTCTTCGAATTCACAAATTACAAATGACACTTTCTTTTTCTTTTTTTTGTTTATAACCAAATGGGTGTCACAATTACGACAATAGCATCACTATTACAACACTGTTGGGGGCACTTGCAAAAAAAAACACAAAAAACAAACACAAATTGTAGTGGCGTCGCAAATTGGCGTCAAAATTTGACCCCAAATGTTGTAGTGCCCAAATGTTGTAGTGGTGTAGCTGACGACCTTTTTTACACCCAAATTTGATGAAACAAAAAAGGGTTTCTTAAAGAGATTATCAACTTTCCATCAATATAATTGTTGTCAGATTTCAATTAGTAAGTAATTATCATTTATTTTCCAATTGAATTACCTCTAAAGTCCTAATTGACAGACTAGTTGAAAAACAACTATAACTTTCAAATGGTTTAACCTTTTTAAAATCTAAAAATGTGTCACATTCTTTTCTTTGTCTACTATAAGAGAACAAAAGAATTTTTCAAATTTGTAAAGTTTAGAATTAGTTAAGGTTGTTAGACAGTGGAATTTTTTTATTCTAAATAATTTGTAGCATAAAATTCATAATTAATTATTTAGTTAGAAAAAAATTACACAAAAATATGTGTCACACCTGAGCATGAGTCTACTACTTATATCTAGAATCTTGTGAAAAATATCATCATTTTATTGTGATTTTAAGGTGGTCAGACATACATGCACTTTTTATCTTTTTCTTGAAATTTTTGTACTATTGCATTGAAATTTAAAATTTTCAACAATTAGATTTGTTTTTTTAGAAAAGGTCTAGTAGTTTATAAACTACATTCAATTTCTCATAGATATTTCTCTTACAACGTTTTGACATAAGGTTGATAAGGTGTTTAACTTTTTACGTCAAGTTGACTAAACCTGATTTTCTGATTTTTCATTGCCACTTAAGGCCATAGTTTGGTATACCATGATCCTACACATACCCCATAGATGGAGTTAAAAAATCAATGATAAGATGGAAAACAAAGGAGGAATCTCAACATGTTAGAAATGAAAAATTATTTAAATTTCAACAGAAAATACAAATGAAACCTGCTAAAGTTAAAGGCTCTATTGAAGCTTTTTTTTGGAAAAGCAATGGAAGTAGAAAAAATGGGAAAAGTTGTTCAATTAAGTGTTGTCTTTTATATTTTGAGTAGAGGGTATGCTATGATAGACTGCACATCATTGAGTGCTTTATTACACTTTCTGAAAGTTCGTAACTATATTAACAATCAGTGGTCAGTAAATAGTGGATGGGAATGGACAAGTTGTCTTGTTGAGGTTGAAAAAGAAGATCTAAAGGAAAAATTGAAGAGTAAAACTTTAGTGCATTGTCTTTAGATGAAGTTACAACAACAGATAATTCTTCCTGGATATGCATGCATGTTTATATTATACACAATTTTATCTGCCAACCTCATCTACTAACTAGTTCTAAAATAAAGGATAATGCGACAGTGGAAAATTTATTTGAACTAGTAAAGAGTTCTCTAATTGAATATGGAGGTATAGATGACATGAAGATTGCTAAAAGTTGGTGTGTGTTGGATGGATGGAGCTTCAGTAATGCAAGGCCACAAGAATTGTCTTTGTGCAAAGATAGAAATTTTTTGTTAACGCTACATTATTGGCATTCATTGCATGACCCACAAAATGAATCTAGCTTTTGGAGTTGTCAACAAGCATGCTCCAATTCAAAAAATTGAATTTTTAATCAAAGAGATCTACCAACACTTCTGTCGAAGTCCAAAATGATTTAGGGAATTTCAACACTTTTCCAAAGGACTAACTGATGGGAACAAGCTTCTTAAGGATAATGATACTGGATGGATCTCTTTTGATGACCAACGCATCAAATTTTTTTAGAATATCCATTGTTGCTTGGTCTAATGAGCTCAAGTCGTGACAAAACATGGCTACTAAAATTTCCTAAGCTTCTTTGAAGGTTAAGTAATGTAGTGACACTCTTAACGTTACCAGGTCTTCCCCATGATAGAGGAAATGAGGAATATAAAGAACAAGGCCCATCAAAGAGCTATGTATATTGCATAATATGTTGTGCTACTTAAATTGGCATGCACGATAATCTCTATCGATTATGTGGTGATATAAAATTTGCCAACTGGATAAGAATCATAGATTTGGACAATATTGATAACTTTTTAAAGATCGGTGCAAATGGGGAATTATGTGAAGAAGTACATGGAGTTGAGATACCAATGCACTAATTTTCCATGGTCGAGTCTGAAAAACCAAGAAAGAACCCTTACTACAAGGGAAAAGTAGTGCATTGGTAAAGACTTCCCTTGTATCAAGTGTTACAAGGGAAGTCTTTACCAAGTATATATTGAGTTTGTAGCTACTTCTGTGAAGCACATTTCCTATGATCTTTCCTCATAGATTAGAACAAGATTACCTCTAGTCTGACTACTTGAATCCATGGCTATTGTGTTTCCTTGATAATGGAGTCTGAACAATTCGAAATATTTTTGAGCTAAGCTACTAACATTGATAGATCATTTTTTGCAAAACCAAAGAACTCAATAGAGTAACTCTAAATTGAATGTTAGATGTGTTAGGAATAAGGTGTCTCAACCTTGGATAATTCCTATTCTTATTATTTTTTTTGTAAAATGTATTTCTTGCAAATAATGTTGATGTGTCGACATCTTGAATTGTGTGTAAGGAGATCATGGCTAAAACGGTTATGACGGATTCCTATGACACGTAAGAGCTATGTCAAGAAGATTCAATGACAGGTGAAGACATGTGGCAACTGATAAATTTGAGTATTGTACACTCTTCCCCAATCGTGGGGTTCCTATTTTCTCAGAGAATGGTAAAACCCTAATACGTTTATCTTTGGGAGTAGCCCTAAAAAGTGAAGCGCATGATATAAGGTTTTTTAGGGTTGCGAAGAGATGTGATGCGAGTGTATGGTTGGAACGTTTTTATGCTACCATGATTTGTCTTCAAGTTTTTGGAAATCTTCTGAAAGAACTTGCATTGCAAGTGTATTGTAAGCTGTAATAGTTTTGATCAATACATTGTGCAGGTTTTGGAGTGCTGGGGTTTTTACCGAAAGGTTTCCCCAGGGTATATCATTGTGTCATTCTCTATTTTTCTGTATGCATGGTATGTGGTTGCAATATCTTTGTTAAAGTAGTTAATGAATCTGAAATTGTAAGGATTTATAAGAATTTGCACAATACTCTCCTATAGAGATTAGCGTAGGAAGTTGTTTCCGCACCTGAGTTTCCTTACAAGATGAATCTTGTTTGAGAGAGAAATTGGGCCTCTTTTCACAAACAATGAGGGAACAATATAAAATAATTTGGAACCCCCATGAAGATGGATCAGCAATGCTTTGGAAAAATCTAGCTCGGAGTGAAATGTTGATTGACTCAATATCAGAATTTTTCAAGATTTTTGATTTATGTATAACCATGACATTAGGGTTAGTGGAGGATGAGAGAGTTTTCAGTTTTTTGGAGCTCCTAAAGTCAAATCTAAGAAACAAACTAGACAAGAATTTGGAAAATTGCTTAAGGCTCTATACATCCAAGTATGATGTCCATACTTTTCCTTACAATAGGGCACTAAAAGTGTGGAGCTAGAAGAAATGTCAAAGAAGAGGGTTGGGAAACATTTCAAACCAAAGTAGGAGTACCAAAAACAATGATATTAGTAACTCATGTACTTGTACTGGTAGTGTTGAACTTGAGATGCAGTTAAGTGGAGGTATGTAGAGTTAAGAAAACATAATGAAGAATCAAGGAAGTTATGAAGTTGATGGCGAGGAATCCAAGGATCTCAATAATGAGATGATGTGGTAACTTGAACTATTGTCAAACTAGCAAGTCCTATGTGTTTATTAAACTTATTATTGTATTCTATTATTTGTGTCTCATCATAAATCATTCATAATAGCATATTCCAATGTCAAAAACATGAATGTGGTTGATAATGTCATCAATTCTATAATTAATATTGATTTTCATTTTCATTATTCAACTCATATGGTATAATTCTTGAAGATTTTCATTATTTTTTGAAAATATAGCAATTAATAGAGATTCTCATTATTTTATTTACAAATATGATATAATTCATTCATTAGTAGTAGTAAGTACACAACTTTGTGTGATTTTGTTTGTAAAAGTCAATACCCAATTTCAATTTCATTACCCTTAGAAAATGACCTTGAATTCCCTTTTCATAGAAACAAGGGAGCAATAACATCTTTAGGTCAATTTTCCTCATGTGAAGACTCAACACCAAAATTAGTATCACAACCTCTCTACAACTGTACATTTATGCATTTAATAGATCAGTTTAGTAAATTGGCATCTACTACATTTATCTTGTTCAAAAAACAAAGTTCAGACTTTAAACTCAATTCAAGCCATTAGAAATAAAATATAGATATGATTGAAAGTACTTTCACATACTATGATTGATGAGATGATTCTACCAATGTTTTTAGGATCCTCCATTATGCGTCATTTGGAAGGTCAATATTTGTCATGTTATAGTAAATGACTTGCAACCTTGACAGCCATCCATACTTGGAAGAGTGACATGAAAGCAATAATCTATCCAATACTGCATTCAAAATTTTTAATGTTTGATGCAATATGAAATGCCTTCATGAGTTGTGTCATGGGGAAGCTTTCCTAAATTAGACATCATTGTGTCCTCCAACTTTTTTTTGTAAGCTTCTCTTCCAACAAGTTTCATTGATGAGTTAGTACAACTAAGACCAAGATTCATTAAACCAAGACTTATCATTTTGGTTATTTTTTATTCATCTTGGTAAGCTTTATCTCATATAAGGCCATAATTTCCTCTTCTTCTGTTGGTTTCTGACATTTTAAAAAATAGATGTTGCCTTTATTGTTGCACAAACGCGGCCATGAATTCCCTTGCTTGCCAAATGCATGTCATTGGCTGTGTTGATTTGTTGCAAAATCTGTTTTACAATATTCTCTCACTGGTAAAGATTTTTTTTCTTCTCAACGTTCTCTTTGAGCTTCCAAAAAACATCTCTAAGACTTTCATTCAATTCAAACCAATCACACAAACTATCACCACTCGTGTTTATTTTCCCCCAAATATCTTATTTTATTTCTTTGACTATTTTTTTTACTTTGTCATTCAAGTTATTTTCGTAAGTTTTAATTGTATTATTTACCTTCTATAGCTCTTCACTCAATTCTGACAACTAGTGTTCACTATGTTTTTTTATTTCCTCTTCTTTCTCTTCCCATTGTTTTGATTTTACCATCTCATTCTACAATTCCTTATTTAAATTATTGTTTTCCTATGTCGTAGTCTCCATGCTTTTGTATAAACATGGTGAAGAGGATTTTTCATGATCAATTTTTTTATTGATTTCTTCCAATTTTTCCCTCAGAATTTTTAGTTCTGCCTCCATATGTTCTTGATGTGTAATTACTTCTTTAGAGGAATAATTTTTTATCCTTTTCTCTAATTCTTTGCATCTATTATCTGTTGCTTTCTCCTTTACCTTTTCATTTTCTAGATCAACCTATAACTTTTCTATTTTGTCAACAAGCTTTCATTTCTCTCTCTCCAACTTCATCACTGAACTGTAGACCACTTGGTTGGCCATTTTTACATATTTATCTTGTCCACATTTTTAATTTTGGATAAATCCCTTTGGGCGGTGATAACGTGAAATTCATATGGATCTAACTGCCTCTCTGGTAGATTATTATCTCGAGTTGGGAGCATAACAACCATGAACTCCATCATTTCTTTGTTTGGGTCATATGTGGAAAAGGACTATTCGATGTAGGTTTTGTATCATGAGCTGTAGAAACTATATCCCTCTTCAATATCTTAGTATTTTGTCAATTCCTATTTTGTGTTTGTTCAAAGTTAGTTACAAAATCATTATAACAAAAATCTAGGTTTACTGGCACAATTAAATGTTTGAAAGGTGAAATAGAACTTGTAGTTATGTATGTGTGTCCACCTATGCATGCAATTCTAATAATTGCATCAGAAAAATTAGCAACACCCTAACCCATTCCTAATTGTGTCCCACTATCACTAGAAAGTGGGGTTTTTGGAGTGTTCTGAGGCTTTTGTCTAAAAGGTGTGACAACTGTTGGACTCACCATTGGCATTGTTGTCATAACCTTTTTATTCTTTATACTGCCTTGATCTTTGAGATCCACTATTTTCATGTCCAGTCGTAATGTCCTTTTTGGACCACTAGTACTACCCATGCCATCCCCACCAGTGGCAGTGATATTTGATTCAGATTGAGTTTGAGTGCTTGGAAAAGGTAGAACTGGATTTGAAGATGGAACAAATAAAGGTGCAAGGGTCTGATACTGAGTAGTACCTTTTTGTGATCAACCTGATGACTCAAATCCAAGGACTAGTTTATCACCATGTTTTGGTGAAACTAGTGTGTCAGGTGGAAACCAAGGCCCTTGTCCTATGGGACCCATACCACCACTAGCTAGAAAACCCAATTTTTTCTATAATCTCTCCCCCTTTGGTATATTTTTCTTTTGTGGATACATTGACTCCACTAAAAGTTGAATAGATTGAAGTAGTTTTGGGAGTGGAATCAGTAGATGTGGGATCTGCAGAAGCATGCTTATACTCATTATCTTCACGATCATCATGGTTGTGATATGCTTCAGCTGGATGCTCCGTATTCCACAAATCGCTAAATATTTGGTTCTCTTCCACTTCATAAAGATTTGTAGAGTTATTTGGCTTGTCGAGATTCTTCCTCATTTCCTAAAGATCAAAAATCTTGGTTTGAGTCCAATTTTAATATTTAAATTGATCCACTAGGTATGTTGGAATAGATTTTCTAAATGGTTGAGCATATTTTTGGTAGAAATTGTAGGATGTCCTGGACTACACTTTTCCTTTCTATTTGTGCAATGCCATAATTTGTGATGATAATTCTTGTATTGAAATATTATTTTCAATGACGTATTTCTCCATCTCTTTTTTACCTCATCCCAGGAGTCCATGTTTTTAAATTTTTCTATCAATGGCATACTCTCATCTTGACATTTGTTTGTGGAGTTCCCATTCTCTCTAAGCTTTGTTCTAATTATGTTGAGTGGACCATACTATCAGTGATTGTCAACATCAAAGTGAAAAATTGTAAAAAAAAACTTGTGCCACTTTGAATCCTCTTCCCTCAAATGTGAACCCTCCACATGAGAAAGGAAAGGAAGGAAATATCATTTTCTTTTTCTGACCATGGAAGAGTACATCTATGCTCTCCATCCATCGTAATTAGTACAATGCAAATACCCTCTCTATCACATGTATTGGAAGTTTGTAGGGTTCTACCGCTGAACCATAAAACCTTAACATAATGTATTCTTCCTTGAAGTACCAGTCAACCAATTGTATTTGACTTCCAAGTTGAATGCAATCTCTACAAGGCACATGCAATTTAGGCATTGGAGTGCCTGTAATTTTATGATACATTGGTGCCAAAAATAAGTCTACAAAATAGTTGTATTTCCTTATGTTATCACTCATCCTTATCTTAGGTGTCCATTCATGTATTGGATTATGGACATGACTTTGAATCTTGTTTGCCTGAAATATTGCATGATGCTTTGCGAAAAGAAGATAGCACAAGTAGGTTGTGAATATAAATGTCTTTTGTGAACCTCTTTTAATCATTAGTAATTGTTCTTGCATGTAATGAACAATGTGCTCAATAAAAGTGTATCTTACTAGTTCTGATTCACAATGAATATGAAAAATTATTTCAAGAATGTTAGCACCCACTTCTTTGTTACTTTCCAATCCATAAAAAAATGCTAGCAAGGAAATACTATCTTGAACCCATTGCACAAAAATATCATAATCATAAGGAGGCTTATGATCTCGATCCAGACTAGAATTGCCTATTATTCCTTTGATATACGAATCTTTATGTCTTGCATCTAATTTTTCATAATTCTCTGCCAACTTTCCTAGGTTAATGTGCACATTTGATTTTTGTGCTTCAAACCCTAGGTCCAACAGACTAGAAAATTCGCTCTTAGTTATCGACCAAATTTCCTCCTGAGTATTTTTATTGATAATTTCTTTTCTATTTTCATCTTAATTTTTAGCACAAACCATGAAAATTTCAGGGCAAGGGAATACTTGAAGTAATACCATGCATGCTGACCCAACAACCCATGGTGTAACTTTATTTGTCTTTGCCTTTACCATGTTGTTAAGTGGATAATATTTTGCCTCTTTCATTAGATCTTTCCACTTATTTTCAAGTGCAAATCTAATTTCCATAACTCTCTTATTTCCATGGATAACAAGATCATAAATATCATGGAAGTCATCATTGAAACCTAGTGTTTTAACCAATTTGTGGAAGTATATTATCTCTATCTTGAATGTCTTTTCCTTTTACTCGTAATCATGGTATTTGTTTTGGCCATTGTGGTATTTACTCATAGGAAATTCAAATAATTCTACAGAGCTACAATTTACAGGTGTGATTCAAAATTAAACACTAATTCTAGTTCTACAATCTAAACAGTAAACCACAAGATTTGAAAAGTTAAAAAGACAGGACATAGGTGTTCAGGAGTTTACCCAAAATTTTAATTTGAGCAGACTTTGAGTGGGCAGAGAGCTGAGAGACTCCATTGAATTCCTCAACCTAGAATTCGTAACCCCTTTGAGTCTCCAATACTAATTAGAACTAAAAAACTTTGATTGAAAACCTAAAGGGAAAAATGTGTACAATTGCAACTCGTGTTAACTTTTATTGCTTCTTTCTGAAGATTTATATCCATATCACTACGACACATGTCACTTAATTATTTAACATTACAACTTCAGTGGGAGACCCAAAATTGAGCTCATTAGTTATTACATTTATTAAATGTTTAGTTTTATTCCAATTTAGATTTTAATTATACTTAGTTGAGTATTCAAATCATGACACATGCCTTGTTTATGGGGACATTTTAAAGAAGAGATGATCATTCCCCAAATCTCCCCGAAATACTCCTTGGTTTGTTGATCTATGCTCATCCAACGATTGTTGGTAGTCACTGTCAAGTGTTGCAGGTTCTATTCACTTTTGGCTTGTCAATAGTCACCTAGTCACCTCACACATCATCATCGAATAACATCGACCGTGTGAGTGGAAACATGTCATGATTCTGATAGGTTCAAAAAATGGGGTTTCATTTCTCTTTCGACCAAAAATACACCGTACATCATTGATATGTGCTCATCTAATGGTCATTGGTAGTCATTATCAGTTGTTGCGAGTCTCATTCACTTTTGCCTTGTCATTAGTCACACGTCATCATCGAATGACGCTGACATGAGTGGACACGTGTCATGATTCCAGAAGAGTTTTGCAAAAATTGAGTTTTATTTCCCCTTCGGCCTAAAATACACCATACACCGTAAATTTATTAAATTTAAATTAAATTATTTTTCATTTACACTAAATTGTAAATTCTAAAACAGTGAACATCGAATAATTTACAATTTTACAAACTTTTATTTTAATTATTTATTGTTTTAAATTTCAATTTTCAAATAGTCATAACTTTTTATTTATTTAAATATATCAATTTAGCATTATATATGATCAACTATTTTACTTTATAATAAAAAAAGTTAATAACTTTATAACTTGATAAATTATAACATTATATTTCAGATATTGATAATAAATATGCAATTTAATTCAACTTTGATAATTGATTTAAATCAACTTTAATTTATGAAATAATGTTACAAAATATGATATTATAAAAAAATTGAAACAATTTGATAGGCTGAAATTAAATTGTTTAATTTAATACGCTAAAAAATTAAATTGTTTCAATTTTTAGTGAAAATTGAAATTTCATTGTTTAATTACTCAAAATTGTATAAATATTTTACAATTAATTATATATTGAGTAATGTTTAACTAACTTTAACATTGAATTTAATTATTATTAATTTAACTATTTCTATTTGTACTATAATCGAAATTACACATCGATATGGCACATTGACATATAATTTATCAATATAGATCACATACTTTTTATAATTATTTTTTAATTTGATGGCATGGATATGAATTAATTACCAAACAATAATAAAATTGTTTTAAATGTAAAAAATAGCAACTTGCTTTGTCTCTAGATTGATAAAGAAACCTAATTGTTTTAAAAACTAGAAAAATATCCATTCGTATGGAAAGCATATTAAAATATATTTTTAAAATAATAAACTACTTCAAAATTAATAGAAAAACCTATTATATCCTCTTTACTTCAATCAAATTAATCACTATATACTTTAATTGTGGAAGTCTATGCAATGTGGTGGATAGAGTAACAATTTATAAAACAAAAATATTGAATTTCCTAAGTTCAATACATAACACCTTTATATTTATATCGATAATTAATTGGGTAAAAAGTTCATACAACTTTGATTAATGGTTATCTTAATTTAGGAATTTTGACGATAATCGAGAAGGCAATGACGTAGACAATATTTAGATTTAAAAATGGAAATACCATTGCTTCCTTATTTCTACTGAAACATACGAACTTGCAAAATTTTCATTATTTATTTTCATAAAATTACATTGTAGAGTAAAAAGAAAAACATACTAGGTCACTGGTAGTGGGCCAGTGCCAGTGGTATGATTGTATCTAAAAGAACCAAAAAATGTGGTATGGTTGTATATATTATGATTATGATTATGCATTGAATTTAAAATAATATGTATATATTATGGTTATGCATTGAATTGCTTGGATAAAATTTGCTTCTGATCATAAAAGAAAGTCAGAATTCTTAGAATGAGATGCTACTTTTTTCATTTTATCTACCATTGAGTTAGCAACCCTTATTTGGATAGATACAATCAAAGTAGAATACGCGAATCGATATTTTAACAAAGAAAGTGTTGAGTGCAAAGTAATGAAACTGAAATCGTTAAATCCATAAAAGACAAACTAAAATGAAGTTACAAAATTTCCATTAATATCTTCTAAAAATTTATAATTGATGTAGTCCCTCCAAAATTTTAAAGCGAAAATGAGGGGGTTCAAGGTTGCAACTTGTTAGGTACTTACTATTAGCCCAAAAAAACTAAACTACAACTATTACTATGGCAGTGGCAGTGGACCAATGCTATGATGGTATCGGTATAAAAAACAAAACAAAAAAATGAAACTTTGCATGTCAAAACACCAGGCGCAAGCCATAGGGACAGGGTGACGGGAATGGGTAAACTAGGGATCTTCATCTTCCCCTTCATCTGAGTAGAATTTTCAAAGAGGATAATCTTTGAGAATTCTTCAAGCCACGCTCATTTCTTGTGTCATGCCAGTTTCAGGTTCAACAAAAAGGGTTGCATGGCCACATTTCTGCCCAGCTAGAGAAAATTGGGTATATCTGTTGCCCAAGGGATCCCCACCCCTAATTCTGTGAAAATAGCAATAGGGACATCGTCCATAAGGAATTTCTCTTCAAAAACCTTCCTCAGTAGCATCAACATTTTGACCTTCTCTCCTCTGAGGTCGAGGAGAGACGCAAAAAACTGAGACATAATGTCTGCGTAGACATGATATCTATCAACATTCTTAAGGAACTCTCGGCCCAATACCATCAACACAAAACATTTGTGAAAGCATCAACCTCCCTACAAACTGAAGTGAGGGTTTCCTCTAAGACGCTGCCCAAAAAGGACTTCTACTCCTTTGGGGATGTGCATCTCAAACGGACTAGAGTATCCATCTCCAATTCTCAACAACCTAAAGACCTAAAAACCTGAACTTTAAAACTAGAGGCAAAATTTCAATCGTAGGCAGCTCTGACTCTTAGTCTACCAAAAGAAAATTGAAGAAGAAATAAGCTAGATCATCTATAAATAGCCCTTGATTAATACTTAGCAATTAATTATTCTTTCTTTAATCGTATTTAATTTATTGTCCTTAATATTTCATGTAAATCTTTCTCATAAATGCATGCATGTGAGAAATTTAAATCCATTGTCCTTAATCTTTCATATCTCCATGTAAATCTTTCTCATA